>CM032454.1:121783212-121873802 GCA_019049505.1 Pachyrhynchus sulphureomaculatus
AGCACAACCATGACGAAATTCTGCAAACCAATTGTAAACTGTCTTTTATGATGGTGATTCATTACCTAAAGCTGAACGAAGCGATACGAGGCATTGTTGTTGAGTTAGGCCTTTACGAAATCATAAAAAAAATCATCCAATGAAAACCTTCACGCGAAATTTCGATTTGTTCACTAAATCGTTTTTTTAAACACTCACTGTAAAACAACTACGCGGCCGATTTCTGAGCTTCCACTATTTTAACAATAACAAATGTTAAATTTTACAACACTGATAATGTCACACCTCAATAGCACCATCTAGTGGTCGTTTGTAAAATCTTAAAAAGCGGTCCTCGTACTGGTTTTTCTATTTATAAAACCTTACCTGCTAGTAACCACCTCGGACTCTCTGGCAGTGCCCAACAGTAAAAATACTAAAATGAGCGAAGGCAAAGAAATCGCTGTTTGTAAGTATCGCCAATCCCGCAAAAAATAGGAGAATAGAGGTAATAGCAGGTGACCTAGATTAAATGGTATCTGATAAAGGATGCCTAAAATGGTTCTCCATTCGGTTCCTAAAGAAAAACATAAAATTGTTAATTTTAATTATAATAACAATGATTAAAATTGTCATGCAAATATTTTTTAAATTAATTCTTTTGAGATGACAAAAGTTTCAAACATCAGTTATTGGATCTGGTCTATTTCTTTTAATTTAAAGAAAAATGGAATTTAATTTATCGTCACCAATCCTAATACGCTATTGTTTTCAAAGAGCGTGTCGTAAAAAGTATCTAACTGAAGCAAGCAACCAAAAAAGTGGTTCACACAGATGAAAGAAATGTCATTGTACTCAAAAACTGTCAGTCAACTAACACCAGTTTTTGTAGATCTTTTAATTTATCACATAAATTCTTTTTCTGTTCCTTCTTGGTAAAAAAAATGTTCGAATTCAGACACTAAAACAAGGAAAAGACAATGCAAACTGCCGAGCAGTTCAGGAATACCGAAGAAAAATACTAGCAATCAGTACCTTTCAAGATATCTAAAAATATTTAATAATACGACAAACAATATGGTCTTCAGGAGCACAGATCAATAGAATCTTTGGAACAACGCAACTAAGTACTATGAAGAGTCTTGTGTGGTTGCTTTTGAGAAGTCCAAGGCATTCTACGATGTTTTATATGATGGATTAGTGGCTCAGCTGCATTCTTATGTTTAAAAGATTTTATTCACACTTCTCGAGTTTCTGCAGAGATCGTTCGTTGCAAATGATTGTGGATACATTTTTTTCTAATGACTTCACTACCAAGGTCGGTTTACCCCGGGGCCTGATACTATATCCTCCTGTGTTTGCTTTCGATGCTCCTCGAAAGCTCGGAATATTATCTCGTTTTAAAATACTATATACTCGACAACAGCTTATAACTCTACAGAACTGCTGCACCTATGCTTATACCTCTCTTTCGAAGCATACTCTCCATTTATGGGATTCTACCCAGAGCTGCTCCCTGATTGGAGAACTCACCAAAAACTTTCATTCTTTAGGGCACCGATTGAGTCTATTCTGCAAATATTTGCGTTGACAGTATATTTCAATGAACATAAAAAGCACTCGAGATGTGCTTCGGGTCACCGATCGTAAATTTAATAATGTTTAATTGGTAATGTTTAACAGCTGCATCTACTTGTTAATAATTTATGTTTTATTCCATTCATTTCATTAAGGAATAAAAAGACCTAATCTTATTTTCATAATTAGGACCTTTAATACTTCAAAATATACTAAGAACGATGAAAAAATAAAGAATTAAAATAAACACCTATTCCTATTCTTACATGAATCTTATAATATTTACAACCATAAAAAGCCATGACCTAGTCAATGCCAAATCCTGCATATTTTTGCATTGTTACGCATGAATATTTTTTCTACAAAAAACTAGCTTTAGAATTAATAATTATAATTTATTTATATAAATATTACTAAATAGGTATCAGTAATAATGTTCAGTAATTTGTTTTAAGAAGAAAAATTTGCACATAATTTTCTTAGTGTTGTGGCCAAGTAAGAATACTCCCATATTTTTTGGTTACCGGAAAAGATGCTTCATGCAAAATTGTTTAGGGCGACAAGTCCCTCAAGTAGTAGAATACTTTCCTAAAATTGTAGCAATGTGTCTCTTCGTAGTGTGCCTTATCTTCTAAGGACGTTAGCGATCATATTTGCCCATCTGGCTTTATCTATTGCCGCTCTAAATAATTCACTAGATGTCATGTTTGTCCACTGTCGTAAGTTTTTCAACCAGGAGTTGCAGCGCCTTCCTGGTCCTCGCCTACCGATTATTTTTCCTTCAATTATAAGTTGCAGGAGCTCATACTTTTGGCTTCTCATAATATGGCCAAAGTAAGTGCTTTTTCTTTCTTTAACAGCGAGAATTAACTCTCGTTCTTTTCCCATCCGATCAAGTATTTCCACGTTTGTTGTATGTGCTATCCAAGAAACACGCAGCATTCGGCCTTGGCACCACATCTCGAATGACTCCAGTCTTTGTTGTGTTGTCTCTGTGATGGTTGCAGCTTCTATACCGTATAACATGACTGAGAACACAAAGCATCTTAGCACTCTTGTTCTTGTTTTTAAGTTTGGTTAGCAGTTACAGAGTATGCTGCGCATTTTATTAAAGGAATATCTTGCTTTTTCAATTCTTGAGCGTATTTCAATAGAGTGGTCCTAATATTCACTAATTATGCTTCCTAAGTACGTTATTTTTGTTATTCTTTCAAGTGTTTGTTGATGTTCTTTAATATCTATGTTCGTATTAGGATTCTTACTGATCACCATTGTTTTTGTTGTGTTTGTATTCAGTTTCATTCCATATTCCTCATGTGCATCAACAATTCCATTCATGAGTCTTTGTAGGTCTTCTTCACTGTCCGCTAAAATGACAGTACCATCAGCGTAGCGGAGGTTATTTACACACACACACACCATTAATTGTAATTCCATTTTTTTTTATCAAAAAGTGCTTGAAGATTTCCTCCGAATAGACATTGAATAACAGGAGAGACAAAATACAACCCCGACGTACGCCTTTCTTTATTTTTATTTCTTTGGACATGCGATTCTCAACTTTTATTTTGGCAGTCTAGTTCCAGTATAAACTTGATATTATTTGTATCAATGTTACACGATTGTAGTATTTCCATCATTTTCTCATGATTTACTATATCAAAGGCTTTTTGGAAATCTATGAAGCATAAATAAACATCAGAGTTGACATTCTGATGTTTATTTATGCATCTCTCAATCAGAACGCGGATGAAGAATAGTGCCTCCCTAGTCCATTCCTAAAGCCAAATTGTGTATGTCCAGTATGTCCATCTAGTTTTTTGTATATTCTTTAGTGGATTATTTTAAGGAAGAGTTTCAAGATGTGGTTCGTTAGACTTATATTCCGATATTCCTCGCACTTTCTAGGGTTATTCTTTTTTGGCAATGGTATAAAAATTGATGTCAATGTGTAAGTCCGAGTATTTTGAAATTTTTGTTTTCTTATATTAAACTTACCTTACTTGCTGTATTTGGGTGATACAAATTAGATCGATTCGAATCATCTTACGCTTTTTTGAACATATAAGTCTATGAAAGAAAAAAACGTAGCAGAGAAAGACAAAATATTACAATAATATGATAAGGTAATTTGGATCAATCCAACTATTCTTAATAGAATACAGGACATGTAAGATAACTAAAATATTTAACAAAAAAATTATAACACAATAGTTCAAACAAAATATTTCTTGCGACTCGGACCTTTATATAAATAGCATTTTTAAAACACATATCCTTTGGAGATTGGTAAATTCCTGAGAAATTATGGTCAAATTAAACTTTCAAACGTTTTGTCTACAATTGCTGAAGGCATCTTCAGATCAGTCTTAGAGATTAGAATTCTGAATAAGGTCAGAGGATACAGGCTAAGCATTTATACCAAACTGGTATTAGGAATTTGACTGGAGCACAAAGGGGATTAACATCAATGGCAAAAATCTAACAAATCTGGGTTTCGCAGAAGACATCGTGTTCATCACAGATAACATGCATGAAGCGGAAGAAATGCTTCACGATCTAACAAGAGAATCTGTCATTGAATGGGAACAAAGAAAGACTGCTCCGAACCGACGCGCAAACAAGTGATTCATTTAAGATTCTACGTCTACGTAATTTCGACAAAAGTTCCGAATCGACTGATGCTTTTATTAAAATGGGTCGTAGACAAAGGTTCCCTCTACCGATTTTTTGTTGAATCGCGAGAGTCGCACCTACCAAAAATGAAATATCGCTGGCACGTTCTTACTGGACGGACTGTATTTAAGAGGGACTACCATTTTACAATACTGTAACCAAGAGAGCGCAGAGAAGATGGTTATAGCAACGAGAATTTGACAAGATTAATTGTCTGTTTTGATTGGTATTGCTAATCCTGCCAAATTCTGGTTGCTACAGTGCTGTAAAATGGTATTTTTCTTAATTACAAATACCATACTCTCTCGTCTTGTGATGATTTCGCCAAATTCGGATGTAAACATGTCAAATAACGGAAACAAACAAATTAAATTAATATTAAATTGCTTTCGGCTCGAAAAGCATGTCATATATATTTACAGGAGAAAAAATCCATATGTCTCTGTGTTCTCTTAGAGGAAAAGTGCATATTAATGTCCTTAAAAAGCACCAGAATTGGAAAATATATATTTTTTTAATTATTGAAAAGAAGATATTGATAAACCTCTAGATAAAAATTTTCGATATTCTGTTCTGTTACTTGTCCGAGTATAGTTAACAGTTTAATATTTCCTATATTTTGTACAAGACAAGCACAGTCGGTTAAGTAAGAACGTGCCGCGTATTGTCTATTTAAATTGTACTTATTTAAAAGTTTTTTACATTATTCGACGGTAAAGGCTTGCCATTAAAATGCTAAAGATTCAGTAGTTCAACCAGTTCCCGTCAGAATCGATGATCGCCTGACATATTAGACGAGATTTTTTGGGCAACGATTTTCAAATTGCCCGAATTTGCCGTAACAGCTGCTTCACTGTGTTCATATTTTTACTATGAAGCTTCTGCTTGATGTATGTCCAGACGTTCTCGATTGAGTGTGCATCGCTGTGATGGCCAATCTTGTTTGACGATTCGCCTTTCCACGTTTTACTCCGATATTTGGGGTCGTTATCCACTTGAATACACTCATTTTTATCGAAAAACCACAGTTTGACAGTCGATAATACCTTCTGTAAATCTTGAGCATTTTTTAGTTAATTTGTAGGTAAAGAAGTCTCTCAAATGCTTTTTCCGGAAGAGATCCTCAATCATGGATCTTCACAGTGCGCTGAACTAATCGATTAATGGAAATGGACCAAGCTTATGGGGTGATAACATAACACCAAAATATAGCTTCATCGGAAAAAATACATTGGTCCAGTCTCAATCTATGTTTTCCTGTGTTCACGCGAATCGGTTCCCTCTGTATTTTTCCCTCAGTAATGGTTTATTGATTGTACTTCACCACTTCAAATCGTTAGTCCGGAGATGAGTGCGAATCGTTTCATACGATATATCCAAACCCTTCTGCTGTAATTTTGGCACCCCTTGGCGCAAAGTTAGTTGAGGATTTCAGGAAAACATGAAAATATCACCATCACTGTCCGACACTTTTCGTCTCTGACCACATTCTGGTAGATCATCAACATTTTTTAACTGAGAGTATAGCTACACCCACTTGCTAATGAATGCGCTCGACTTGCCCATATACTTAGCAGTCGCTGTCCGCGCCATTTTCGGACCTTTTGGACCTTTTGGATGGTTACAGAGGAACACAGCCTCGAAGCGCGATGCGTATGCAGCAGTTATGTTCGATAATTTGACCATAAACAAGGTTCGAAACGAATCTCTTTCCACAAAGTATAGTTTGCAAGGGTCCCAACAATAACCTTAAAAAAGGAATTTCTTTTACCATCTACAAGTTATAGACATGTTCTTACTTGACTAACTGTAAGCGGCATGTATGGTTTGGGTTTAGAGATAATTTTAGCCAATATGTCAATTTTGAGAATTTGTGACTTAAGGGAGTATTCTGATCTAGCAGTCGAGATTTTATGTTATTTTTTTAGCGATTTGTTTGAGAGAAAGGTACAAGGGTTATTGCAAAATGGTTTTTCACGATATGTTTATATATGTTTGAAATATGTTTGCAAACTTCTATACTATTAAACAATTTCAAATATTCTATACAATTAAAAATATATGAAAATAACGCGAAGAAAAAAACGATTCTCGATGGTAACCATGATTTCAGCAGTTCTATTCATCTGAAACAAAAAAATAACAAAGAGATTCTTAATTAGTGGTAATGTCGCTAGAGCCGGTACCAGAATGAAAAAAATCGTGTGAATATAAAAAATGTTGCCGATTTTTGACCATTTTTTCACTTTTGAAGAGCTGTAAAAAATACAAAATAAAAAATTTTGACTTCATCATGGTAAGGGCTATAGCCACATATATGCTGAAGATTTGTGCACAAGCATGACTCAGTTGCTCAAATGGTTTTTGAGATATCATGGTCGCCAATTTGAAGAAAGTAATTTCGAGAAAAAAGGCGTTTAAAGTGTACTGAGTACACGAAAACACTTTTACTTACGATCAATCACCTATTCCAAATCCATAGAGTAAACCTTCTTGTTGCTCAAAAAAAATCATGGAGAGCTAATAATTCTTCACTATGTTGTGCTCTTTTTTCTCGAGTAAAATCGGAATAGCGCCGCTCTACCCGAATGAGACGAGCGCACATGTACGCACGGCCGGAGCACTAAACGCCCCGGATGCCACTTCCTAAATAGTTCTATAACTATATTAATATTGCCAATCGAGCGAAATAGTTTTGCAGAAATATACTAAATAGTTGTATAATATGCAAAAAAATCGATTTTTTGAACCTGCTAGATGAGAATATCCCCTTAAGTTCTTCATATAAAATCTATTAAAATGCTTAGTACTAAATTATTAGTTTTTATATTTTTATTGATATTAATCTATTTTATAAATTGATATAAAAATAAAAAAATATAACATAACAAGCTTCGTTCACAATAATTGCGGAGTGATACAAGATCACTCTCCCCTGATGGCAACTTACCAACGAGTTCCATAGTTAATACGAAACTAGTAACCATAGTTCCTCCAGTTGCTAAAGCTGCCAGAAATCTCATTAAAAGAAATAGGGGAAACCATATTGAAAATCCTGCTATTGTTCCCGAAACGGCTTGCAAGATTACAGCACATATTAGCGGATTTTTTCTGCCAAATCTAAAAACAAGTTATTTGTTAGTAAAATCTTTCGATAATATTATCCAGATTCTCTAATAACGTACAACGTTGAAATAGTTACATGATATACAAATATGGGGTGAAAAGTCCCAAGACTCTCCAAGAGATGGCAGCACACACAAAAAAAAAACATTTTTTTTTTCAGTTAGTGTCAACTTTCAAAAAATTCATGTAAAATTTTTACGACATTTTGTGTATGAGTTTTAGAGTTATAGCGCTATTTGAGTGGAGCTACTTTTATTTTTTGCAAAACGATGGAACAAAAAAAATTTCGTGTGTTTAAACATTGCTTTTCGATGGAAAAAAAATACAACCAGAACCCAAGAATGGCTTGAGAAGTGTTATAGTAAATCAGTTCCGTCGAAAACAACTCTATGTTGATAGTTTAGTGAACTTAAATGCGGTCCTACGAGCACCGATTATGCACTACGTTCCGGATTTCCAAATGAGTCACTCCAAAAAACACAAAAAATCCTCTATATTGTTCCGAATGACCGCAAAGTAAAAGGCATATTTTGCATATGAAAAAGCTATGTGCCCGATGGGTGCCGTGCACTCTCACGATTAATCAAAAACAGCAACCTGTCGATGATTCAGTACGCTGTTGAGCACCCTATCTGCTTAATCCGAAAGAGTTTTTGCATCTATTCGTAGCAATGGACGAAACATGAATTCATCAGTGTAGCCTGACTCCAACAGGCAGTCTTTAGAGTGGTTAAAGCCGCATGAAAGCTCACCAAAGCGTCCAAAAACACAAATATGAGCCGGAAAGTTTCTGGCAAGTATTTTGGGATGCACGTGGAATATTATTGACTGACTATCTTAAAAAAGGACGAACAATCACGGGAAACTATTACGTTGGCTTGAATGGTGGAATCAAGAGAAAAAAGGCCGCATTGAGCGAAGAGAAAAGTGTTGTTCCTCCAAGATAATGCACCAGCTCACAACTGCATAAAATCGATGGTAAAATTGGACCAATTGGGCTATGAATTGCTTCCTTGTCCTCCGTTTTCACCAGATCTAGCCTTCAGCCATTAGTATCTCTTTCCAAATTTGAAAAGGTGACTCCAAGATAAGAGATTTGGCTCAAATGAAGAAGTCGAATGGGAAACTGAGGCTTATTTTACAGAGCTCGACAAATCGTACTATATGGACAGTGTTCAAATGTTGGAAAATCGCTGGAATAAGTGTATCGATTTTAAAGGAAACTATGTTGAAAAATAAGATCAGTTTTTGCAAAAACATTGTTTTAATTTAAGCCTTATTTTCCTTTATGACGGTTTTTTTATGGGTCTAGCGCACGAGCTGCAGGGAATTTCCTAAAGCGCTCCAGGAGCGGCACGTGTGCGGAAAAAGCGATTCACGGTGTTCTTGAATCGCTACTCTGTGGGAAACAGCCCTAGGCAAATTATTCCAAAGGGATGATGTTCTCCATATAAAAGACTGCTTGAAAAGCGTTGTACGCGGAGTAACAAGCTGAACTTCATACGAATGTGAAGTATAAGCGCGACGTGTACTTCTAACATGCACCGCTTTGGGAGGAATTAAGCGGGCTAGATCCTTCGAACACTTTCCATGAAAATACTTGTAGAACAGACTCAAGTCGCCAACCGTTCTTCGATGTTCCAGCGAATCAAGGCCGCCGGTCAGTTCCGGGTCTCCAATCAGACGAACAGCTCTTCTCTGAACAGAATCCAACAAATGCAGTGTATGTTTGGGACCGGAGGCCTAAACATGGGAGCAGTATTCCATAGTTAGTCGAATTTGAGCTTTGAAAAGAATTAACAGTTGTTGTGGAGTGTAAAGCTTTCTGGTTCGAAATAATATTTCCAACTTTTGAGAAGCTCTCCTTGCTATGCCTGTAACATGTTCATGTTAGATTTCTTTCAGTGCTTCATCGGGGACTCGGAGACCTTTAAGTATCAATGTACTTTATTAAATTATAATTATAAAGGCTATAAGGGCAGAAGAACATTCGAAAATAGTCCAATTTCTGTGTCAACTTTTAATTCGTTCATTATTTAACCGGTGTTGACACAAGGTTCATACTAATTTTAAACTGTCACTCAGATGAATTTTTATTTTTTATACAATATAGTTGTCAACCTACAGTTTCTTCAAAGTAAGACAATTACATTTAAAAAGTTAATAGATATTTTAATTGGAAAAAAAACAACTAAAAAGTGGCTTTTCGCCAGAGTCTCTTTTAGTGTTGTCGATAAGTACGAGGCAACTGGTGACTGTGAACCGAGACTTTGTGAGTTGCGTTTGCTACTTAGACGCTGTCGGGACCGGAGATATTTTAGCCTCCCAGAAAATGAAGTTCTCCATTATATCGCACGAAATAAGAGTCTTGCCCGCCTAAAAAAAGAAGAGTTCTTGTTTGACAACCAAATATACATGCAAATAGAAGGCGTCAGCATGGGTTTATCTCCATTACCAGTCGTGACCAACGTCTTCATAACCTTCTTTAAACGAAAGACGTTAAACCGCTGCTCTACAACTGAAACTTTGGGTTGGATACATCGACGACATAGTGCTTCACCTAAACCATTTCAATCAGAAAATTCAGTTTCCACTGGAACAAGGAGAAAATAACCAACTCTCCTTAAACGTGCTGAATAAGACATCTGAAGCCTACAGTATAGACACCAGCCATGGTTTGCACGCTACTTCACATCACAATTACATGACGTAGCCAACACACTCATCTGAAGATAAGAACATGTAAGACGAGATAAATAATACCACAAAAACACTCGAGCAGCATACAGAGCCTATTGAACAACGCTGAGACAGTTCACATTAGCTCAAAGAGGGCAATATGGACCAATAAGCCTTACAAACTTCAGTTCCAATGCACAACCCACAAATTTTGAGTTTACAATTACTGATCAGTACAAAAGAAAAAATCTTCCATTAATGTGACCTTTTAAAAGCTTCAAATTTTCCCACACACTATATAAAAAATCAACGATCGGAGATGGGCGATTTTTAAAGGAATCAAACTTCTGTTACAATGGAACTTCAAAATCTTAAAATTAAAAAAGCCCTTGTTTCCAGGAAAGAACGCCTCTTTCTGAATACATACTTCGGTTCTTTTTGAACATTAATACAATCTTTCCTCGTGTACTTAACAATGAAAGATATTGCTTTCCTGGATTGTACAGTGACATACTTAAAGGCGAAGTAATTTCCCTCAGAGCCGTTTGTTTTAAGAATTTTTAGATTTTTGATAGCGTGGTCAAAGAAACTAAAATGATAAATTGATGACATGTAAATTTTTATGGCAAATTTTTTCGCAAAATTCATGCCGAAGAATAGAAATAAACAAATTAAATTAATATTAAATTGCCGCCCTAAAAGCATGTCATATACATTTATAGGGGAAAAAATCCACATGTCTCTGTGTTCTCTTAGAGGAAGTAAAAGTGCATATTAATGTTTTTAAAAGGTGCCAGAATTGGATAATATATATTCTTTTAATCATTGGAAAGAAGATATCCTGGGTACGACTTCTATACCCGATTTAGGCGTAACTTTGGCATCTGTCTTTTTGTCAGAAGCGATCTCTCTTGCCAACGAGAAGAGGCTCTGGAGCCCCCAAACCTTGATGTTATGTGGTTAAAAATAACGACTCAACCAACCACAAGGGTCATCTGTATCCTCTATCGACCACCAAGTGATACTAACTTTAGAACACTTTTCGCTTCTCTTGCAGACACCATCGATCATTTACAAATTAACTATCCAAATGCCGAAATTGCCATCCTGGGCGACTTTAATGTCCACAACATCAACTGGCTTAAATATTCAAATATACTACCCAGGAACAAGGTCGTGAAGCCGAATCATTTTCAATCAGTTGTGGCTTAACTCAACTTATTGACGAACAAACACGGATCCCTGATCGAGACGGGGAGTTCGCCAGTCTTCTTGATCTGTTTTTAACCACCAATCCGGAGATTTATACAGTCAGCGTAAATCCGCCGTTGGGTTCTTCCGACCATAAACTACTTTCGACATCGAGTATTCTACTAATCAGTTACAGAGAGGCGGTTAAACCGCGCAAGATTTGGCACTACAAATTTGCTAAATGGGAAGATCTCATGGAATATGGACCAATCTGACTGCGCCAGGGAGGTTTCCGATGTTATTTTGGCCGGTATGGAGGCTTACATCCCTTTTTCGAAGAAATGCCCTTCCAACGGCAAGCCTTGGTTTGACCGAAAATGCAAAGAAGCAGTTGCTTCTAAACATCTTGCCTACAGACAATGGCGTGAAAATCCTAACACCATAAATCGTAACACCTTTGTTCATGCCAGGAACAGACGCAAAGAAACTACCGATGAAACCAAGGAGGCACACAATCAACGGATTGGAAATAAACTTCTCGCTTGTCCCAACAATTTCAGGTCCTTTTGGTCAATCGCTAAGGCAGTTAGTCAAAATTTCACCAAATCCACCATACCACCACTCACACGGCCAGATAATTCTATTGCAACGACTTGTTAACTGAACTCTTTGCTTCACATTCTACTGTCGATTCCCAAGGAAAAACACCACCTACTATTTCCATAGTGCTGTCAAGGATGCCTGATATTGTCTTCAGACAGCGTATCATAAAACGTATTTTGATGAAGCTAGATACCAAAAAGGCTTCTGGTGCTGACGGAATACCTGCCATAGTTCTCAAAAACTGTGCGACACCAGTTTTCTGTAGACTTTTCAACCTATCCTACAGACAGGGAATATTTCCTTCCTGCTGGAAATGTGCCACAGTTCAGCCGACACCTAAAAGAGGCACGAAGACCTTGCCAAATAACTACCGACCAATCGCACAGCTTCCAATAATATCGAAAGTCATGGAAAAGGCTATCAATCAGCATCTTCTAAAATATCTTGAAGGAGCCAACATTATTAGCGATCACCACCTTTCGTAAAAATAGATCAACAGGAGATTTTCTGACTTCTGTATCACATGTTTGGAACAAGGCATTTGAACAGTTTGGAGAATCTCGAGCGGTTGTTCTTGACATATCCAAGGCATTTGACCGTGTTTGGCACAATGGACTGTTGGCTAAGCTACGTTCTTATGGTATGTCTGAAAAATTCTATTTGTGGGTCTCATGTTTCCTCAGAAAGCGTTCTTTACGAGTGGCAGTCGACGGATTTCTTTCTAACACCTTCACTATCAACGCCGGTGTGCCCCAAAGCTCCATACTGTCTCCTACTCTCTTTCTCATTTATATTAACGATCTGCTGGAAAAGACCGAGAATCCAATCTACAGCTTTACAGATGACAGTATACTTATCTCTTCATTCACTGTGAACGCTCGGACATCGGCTACTCAGACGAATATCCGCAGACAGCAGGAAGTCATTCAACTTAACAAAGACCTGGAAGAAACTCTATCTTGGGGTGACAGTAACCAAATGGAATTTAACGCTACAAAAACCCAGGCGGCAGTTTTTTCTAAAAAAGTTAACGTCGCTGAACCCGACATAGTTATGTCGGGGCACTCCATTCCTCTAACGTCGTCACTCAATTTGTTGGGCGTTAATTTGGGAGCAAATATGTCCTGGCATGAACATGTTGCAGGCATAGCAAGGAGAGCTTTTCAAAAGTTGGGAATATTATTTCGAACCAGAAAGCTTTACACTCCACAACAACTGTTAATTCTTTACAAAGCTCAAATTCGACCAACTATGGAATACTGCTCCCATGTTTGGAGCTCCGCTCCCAAACATACACTGCATTTGTTGGATTCTCTTCAGAGAAGAGCTGTTCGTCTGACTGGAGACCCGGAACTGACCGGCGGCTTTAATTCGCTGGAACATCGAAGAACGGTTGGCGACTTGAGCCTATTCTACAAGTATTTTCATGGAAAATGTTCGAAGGATATGGCTCGCTTAATTCCTCCCAGAGCGGTGCATGTTAGAAGTACACGTCGCGCTTATACTTCACTTCCGTATGAGGTTTAGCTTATTACTCCTCGTACAACGCTTTTCAAGCAGTCTTTTATATGGAGAACATCATCCCTTTGGAATAATTTGCCCAGAACTGTGTTTCTCACCGAGTACAATTTGCAGCGATTCAAGAACAACGTGAATCGCTTTCTCCGCACACGTGTCGCTCCTGTAGCGCTGTAGGGACTTCCCTGTGCCACGTGCGCTAGACCCATAAAAAAAAATTAAAAACCTCTAGATACAAATTTTCGATATTCTGCTCAAGTACAGTCGGTCAAGTAAGAACGTGCCGCGTATTGTTCATTAAAAAATATAATTATTTAAAAGTTTTTTGCATCAATCGACAATAAAGGACTGTCATTAAAATGCTAATAATTCAGTAGTTCGTCCAGTCCCCATCAGTATCAATGATCCCCTGGAATCTTCAGGGTTTAGTTTAGACGAGATTTTCCGCGACTTTTTTTATTTTATTTTCAAATTGCCCGAATTTACCGTGACAGCTGCTTCACTGTGTTCACCTTTTTACTACGATTCTTCTGCTTGATGTACGCCCAGATGTTCTCGATTGGATGTGCCTGGGCGACTGCGATGGCTAATCTAGTGTGACGATTCGCCTTTCCACTAGCTACAGGTTTTACTCCGATATTCGGGATCGTTGTTCACTTGAAGAACGTCTGCGAACGCAAAAAACTTCTCAAAAACAGATCATCTTATTAAACTCTAAGTTTAAACTCGTCCCACACAATAAAAAAATACAAAAAATTACGATAACATGGAGGGAGGGACTTTTCAAAGAAAACAGGGCCTCTAACCATGGCACGTTACAAGCTTAAATTCGTCCTAATACAATGGAAAACATTTCAAAAAAATAGTTCTCTTACAATAACACTTGACAAGTTTAAAACCTTTACCAACTTAATGAAAAAAAACGACTACCAGGGTGAGACTTTTCGAAGAAAAAATCCTCCATTAATGTGACATTTTTAAAAGCTTCAACCTTTTCCCACACGCTATAAAAAAAATCAACGACCGGAAAGGGGAGATCTTTAAGAAATCAAGCTTCTGTTACAACAGAACTTCTAAATTTTAAACCCTTCTTAAAATTAAAGAAGCCTCTGTTTCCAAAAAAGGACGCCTCTTTCTGAATACATAGGGGCACGTCGGTTCTTTTTCAACACCAATGCAATCTTTCCTCAGTATACTTCACATTGAACAGGTAAAAATTTTACTTTCCTGGATTGGACAATAACAGACTTAAAGACGAAATAAGTTTTTTCAGGAGTGTTGTTTTAACGATTGGTGGTTTACAATCAAAGAAACTTGAATGGTAGGTTGACGACATGTAAATGTATATGGCAAAATTTAATTTAAGTAAATATCAGTAACATATAATACTGCTTAAAATTCGTGAGTTATGTAGTGTTTATTAAATTTTATATTAAAATAAAAATTTTCACGAAATAATGTTTCAACTTTTTTTCGAGGCCTTGCGTATTTCAATAATTATGGTGCGAATATGGAAATGTCAACATACATATGTATTACAATTAAAACTGATAAGTATATAATCAATTATAAATTGTACTGTCTGACCCACAAAATGCGGATATTTGAAATCACTGTAGGAATATTTCTTGCAACCTTTGGAGCTAATACGACATTAACACATTTTTAAACAATATTCATCTTTTGATAATAAATGCAAGACAATAATAATTGTGTCTGTTTTCTTTTCAATCGCAAATTGTTACAAATAATGGCATTCTAAGTATATGTGTAATGCGTGTTCTAATTTTTAACTAGTGTCATGCATTTTAACCTCTTAAGTTGTATCAGTTCTAGAGAAATAATTTTTGTATTTTTTCTACCCAAATTATTTTGATTAATTTCACCCGGATATTTACAAACTAACGTAAATTATTGACAAAACTTGAGGTTAAAGGGTGAAAGTTTATTGAACTTAAATGTCTAGAACGATATATACACACACAGTAATTATATAACTTTCCTAACTGTATTCCCTATTAATGATGATTGATTACATTACTATTGACTGAAATATTAAAATTACCCCAATGAAACTTGACAGTGGTCTTTAGAGAAGGTCGGCGACAACACAAAAATGAGAAACCTAAAAAATACATTAGGGCCCATGTCCCGACACCAAACAATTTTACAGATCCTCCATACTTAAGTACAATATTACTTGCACTCAAAACATTAATCATACTATAGATTAGATAGATAGATAGATCATAACAAAGAAAAACTGGGCTAAAAACAAAGTATATAAGAGAAAAAATACTTCGCTCCTGTAACAAACAAAAAACAATATGGGAAATGATAAGTGAATCTAAAACAAAAATTAAGCCATTTCATAACATAACACCTGATGATTTTAATGATTATTTTGTCAATGTGGTTTTACAACTTAATAAGGCATTGTCGGGGTCTGATGGAAGCATTCTTGATCCAGTGGCTTTGACTGCCTGCTTTGTAAACAGTAGAGATACTTTTTTTCTCACGCCTATGGTAGAGGCTGATGTAAATCAATTTATAAAAAAAACTAAGAAATAGCAGAGCCAAAGATATTTTTGGTTTAAGCAACACATTAATTAAAGAAATAGGAAATGGGTTAGTAACACCAATGACAATACTTATCAACAAATGTTTTCTTTTGGGAAAATTTCCAGAAAAACTAAAAGTTTCCAGGGTATGTCCAATATATAAAAAAGATGACCCCAATGAAAAGAATAACTATAGGCCCATACCGCTGGTTACAATTCTATCAAAACTAATAGAAATGGCTTTTGCATGTAGATTGATAAACTTTCTTGATAGTAAGCATCTTCTGAATCGAACGCAGTTTGGATACAGGAAAAGCCTTTCTATAACTAATGCTTTGATAGAGTTTGGTAACCGCTGCGCGATCTTTCAAAGGCCTTTAGCTGTGTATGTCACGAAACTCTACTGGTCAAACTTGAGTATTATGGAGTGAGAGAAAATGCTTGTGATTTTCTAAGATCATACTTAGAACACAAAAGACAGCTAGTGGACTGTAATGGTGCATGGTCATCAAGCCTAAAAATAATAGCGGGGGTGCCACAACGCGCAATATTGGGACCAATCCTGTTTGTGATATATATCAATGATTTGCCTCACTACTTAGAGGACATTAACATTATACAATATGCAGATGACACCACCCTATACTCTGCTAATAAAAATAAGCAGACATCTGAAAATACAATAAATGTTAATTAAAATAAGGCAGAAAAATGGTTCCAAGCAAACTCACTAGCTCTCAACCTAGGTAAGACTGCCATACTAAACATGTCAATAGGTAAAAATTCAGAAGATAATTCTGTTAAGTTTTTGAGGCTTTGTATTGATTCAGGGCTCTCCTTTAGAGGCCATATTGCAAAACTCAACTCAAGCCTATCTTATGGGGAAATATGGTTGATTGGCCTGTTATCTTTAAGCAGCAAAAGAGGGCTATAAGAGTCATCATAAATGTGTCACAAAGGCAATCCTGCCGAGAATACTTTGGGCAATTAAAGATTACGACAGTGCCAGCAATGCCTATCTTTTGTTAAAAATAACCTGGATTCTTTAACAACACATGATGATATCCACGATTATCAAACAAGAAATAAAAATAAGATCATCACTCCGCGACACAGGCTCGTAAGAGTTTTATTGTTTCTGCTGTACAATTTTATAACCACCTTCCAGGTAGTTTCAAAAATCTGTCCACAAGTAAATTTAAACATGAAATAAAAAAAAAAAAAAAAACGGTCAAGTGCAAGTTGAACTTGCGAAATTAGTGTTCCGTACGTTGATTGCTTTTGAAATATAAAATTTTATAACGGAGGTATAAAATGATCAGTGACTTCACAAAACACAGCCCATGTGAGTTTTCAACAAAGTTTTGTTTCCAATCTTTACTGAAAATTGATGACCTTGACATTTTTGTTTTTTTATATACCAGATAAAACTATTAAAGGAAATGCACTCGTGATATTTTTCGTTCAATCTACACCCCGCGGAGAATATTCCAGCATTTTTTCAAATTTTTTTTTGATCGGTGCTTTTCGAGTTAAAGGGGCGGGACAGCGTTTTTCGCAATTTTTTAAAATAATACAAAGAAAAGTGTGCGCAAGTATTACATTATATATATTTTTGAACTCGTGTTTTTACAAGCTTTCATTTGATACCTCGATGACCTACTAAAAATTTTTTTTTCACTTCCTATTTCACCCCCCAAAACTAACCCCTTAAGTCAAAATTTACTTTCAAAAATACACGGATTTGATTCCTACATTAGTATCAAATTTCAACTTTCTATGTAAAATAGTTTCGGAGAAAATAGGATGTAACAGACGGACAGACACAGAAGTGATGTTATAAGGGTTCTGTACGGAACACTAAAAATATATTGTATATTTATAATATCGTAACGAAATGGGCGCAAGAGTTATTTCCATATTTTGATTTTTAATTCCTGCATTAATTTTATTATTACGATATAAATCATCCTTAAAACAGGCGAATTGCAATTCAGTTAACAATTAGACCAAGAGGGCGACTTGAAACGATGACCTGTCGACTAACCGTCTGCCTAGTTGTTCATTCTATCGGGCGAGTCGAATAAAAAAAAGCCTTTAATGTTGATTTTGGGGCCCCCGTGCCCTGGAATGCCCAAAATGCTACATTGAAAATGGACTATCGTTTAACTAAAAGGGAACCTGCAAGAGGCAGACGCGGCACAGTGAGACGAAGCCGCACTGTGCCACTCAAATCACCCTACAGATCTTAAATTTGAAATAGTCGGAAATATATATTTTTTTAATTTTTTTTTTTTTCATGACCAATCGATCTGTCGAGCCAGATTTTAAGTTTTTTTCCACAGTTTTCCTGAATCTTCAGCAGTATTAAGTTTTATGAAGAAATGGCTTTTTCGTGGGAAAATCACTCTATAGATCGTAATTTTCATTTAATCATGTCACATTTTTTTTAAATGTTCGTTTTTTTTATTACCAATCGATCGATCGAGTCGAATTTTTGATTTTTCCCCCATGTTTTTCAAAAATTTGAGAAAAAATTTGTATTTCCATGGTTTTTTTTTTTTTCCGCAAATAGCTACTCATAGATGGTTTTCCTTCCATATTTAGGACAGATTTTTCTCAAAAATCAATTCTGTTGATGGACAATCAATCTACCGACCTCGGATTATCATTTTTGCCCTAGGTTTTTAAAAAATTGCAGACATCTTTGGCGTTACCCAGGATACATCACATGGAGGTAGTGTCTGCTACTATCCCTTTGTGTGTGTGTGTGTGTGTATGTGTGTGTATGTGTGTGTATGTGTGTGTGTGTGTGTGTGGTGTGTGTGGTGTGTGTAGTGTGTGTGGTGTGTGTGGTATGTGTGGTGTGTGTGGTGTGTGTGGTGTGTGTGTGTGTGTGTGTGTATGCACTAAATCCGTAAAAACGTATTGAAATTAACAAATTATGTAAAATATTAATATAAATAAAATTGTTGAATATTGACTGTACAAAAAAGTTTATGATTTTTTTTGAATACCAAAAAAATCAAAAACATTATATAATAATCGTGAATTAAATTAATGCAATTTTCAGCGAATTCAAATTCAAATCTCCGCAAAATTATTCAATACTCATTGAAATAATTCAAATTGTGTGTGGGAAATTAGCAAATATTTTATCATATTTACCTAAAATTTGTCCAAATTTAATCGAAACTACTTGAATTTGCTCAGTTATGCGGGAAATTTTTCTGATTAATTTAAATAAATTTATTTAATAAACTAGCGATAGTTATTGGTTCGACGGGATTCTTCTGCATCGGAACTGTCCTGCAATAAATTTGCGGGATATTTCTAAATTCATTCATGGTTATTCTTCGACATCCTGACGATGAATATTGTAGTAAAATTTGAAAAATTCGCGTGCGTTCTTTTAAAGTCTAAAACTAAAAACAGCAGTATTCTTTGTAGGTACTTGAGTTATCGTAGGCAATACACACACACACAATCATACACACAAACACACACGCGTACCCGCATACACACACACACACACACAAACACACAGAGGGATACCTGCAGACATTACCTGCATGTGGTGTATCTTGGGTAACGCCAAAGATGTCTGTTTTTGAAACACCTAGGACAAAGATGTTAATCTGTATCCTCTATTGACCACCAAGTGATACTAACTTTAGAACACTTTTCGCTTCTCTTGCATCATTTACAAATTAACTATCCAAATGCCGAAATTGCCATCCTGGGCGACTTTAATATCCACAACACCAACTGGCTTAAATATTCTTTTTTTTTTTTTTTTTTTTTTTATGGGTCTAGCTCACGTGCTGCAGGGAACTCCCTAAAGCGCTCCAGGAGCGGCACGAGTGCGGAAAAAGCGATTCACGTTGTTCTTGAATCGCTGTAAATTGTACTCGGTGGGAAACACACAGCGCTGGGCAAAGTATTCCAAAGGGATGACGTTCTCCATATAAAAGATTGCTTGAAAAGCGTTGTACGCGGAGTAACAAGCTGAAACTCATACGGATGCGAAGCACCAGCGCGACGTGTATTTTCAACATGCACCGCTTTGGGAGGAATTAAGCGGGCTACATCCTTCGAACACTTTCCATGAAAATACTTGTAGAACAGACTCAAGTCGCCAACCGTTCTTCGATGTTCCAGCAAATCAAGGCCGCCGGTCAATTCCGGGTCCCCAATCAGACGGACCGCTCTTCTCTGAACAGAATCCAACAAATGCAGTGTATGTTTGGGAGCGGAGCCCCAAACGTGGGAGCAGTATTCCATAGTTGGTCGAATTTGGGCTTTGTAAAGAATTAACAGTTGCTGTGGGGTGTAAAGCTTTCTGGTTCTAAATAATATTCCCAACTTTTGAGAAGCTCTCCTTGCTATGCCTGCAACATGTTCATGCCAAGACATATTTGCTCCCAAACTAACGCCCAATAAATTGAGCGACGATGCTAGGGGAATGGAGTGCCCCGACATAACTATGTCGGGTTCAACAACGTTAACTTTTTTAGAAAAAACTGCCGCTTGGGTTTTTGTAGCGTTAAATTCCACTTGGTTACTGTCACTCCAAGATAGAACCTCTTCCAGGTCTTTGTTAAGTTGAACGACCTCCTGCTGTCTGCGGATAATCGCCTGAGCAGCCGATGTCCGAGCGTTCAAGGTGAATGAAGAGACAAGCGTACTGTCATCTGCAAAGCTATAGATTGGATTCCCGGTCTTTTCCAGCAGATAGTTAATGTAAATGAGAAATATAGTAGGAGACAGTATGGAGCCCTGGGGCACATCGGCGTTGATAGTGAGGGTGTTAGAAAGAAATCCGTCGACCGCCACTCGTAAAAAACGCTCTCTGAGGAAACATGAGAGCCACAAACAGAACCTTTCAGACATACTATAAGAGCGTAACTTAGCCAACAGTCCATCGTGCCAAACACGGTCGAATGCCTTGGATATGTCAAGAGCAACCGCTCGAGATTCTCCAAAGTGTTCAATTGCGTTGTTCCAAACATGTGTTACATAAGTCAGAAGATCTCCTGTTGATCTATGTTTACGAAAACCATATTGGTGATCGCGAATAATATTGAATCGTTCAAGATATTTTAGAAGATGCTCATTGATATCAAAATAATTGATTTTTGAGAAAAATCTGTCCTGAATATGGGAAGAAAACCATCTATGAGTAGCTATTTGCTAAAAAACCGTACTTTCATGGAAATATAAATTTTTTCTCAAATTTTTGAAAAATACAGGAAAAAAATCATTTAACAGTGGAGTGTTAAATGAAAGCTTGTAAAAAGACGAGTCCAAAAATATATATAATTTAAAACTTGCGCACAATTCTCTTCTTATTATTTTTAAAAAAGTGCGAAAAACCGCTGTCCCTCCACTTTATCTCGAAAAATACTGATCAAAATATTTTGAAAAAATTCTAGGATATTCTCTCATGGTATAGACTGAACGAAAATTATCACTAGTGCATTACCTTTAATAATTTCTCTGGTATATAAAAAAAACAAAAATGTCAAGGTCATCAGTTTTCAATATAATCAGAGACAAACTTTGTTGAAAACTCATTTGAGGTGTGTTTTGTGAAGTCATGGATCATTTTATACCTCCCTAACAAAAATTTTTATTTCAGAAACAATCAACGTACGGAACACTAATTGCGCAAGTTCAACTTGCACTTGACCAGTTATTTTATTTATTGTATATTCATATTTTTATTTTTACCCAATAATCATTTCATGAACAATTAATTCTATATTAATAAATGAATTTTAAATATTCTTCCTTTTTATAAATTCCTAGTATGCCAACAGCATATTAGGTATTTTAATGTTTACTACCTTTCGCAATCTATGAAAAGTAAAAGGTCTTAGTTTGCAACTGTGAATTCTAAGTATTGCAATAGTAAGATCAATATTATAATTTCATGGTATATAAGAAGCAATTATCCTAAATTTTAGATTTGCTTGCAGAGACATAGCAACAGTATAAATGTATAACAATATGATTTTAATTAGTGCCTGTATATAGGCATCACATATAAAAATTTGTGTACTTTTGACTTAATTACCTACTCATCAAGAAAAGTTATAGAAAATTTCGGTTATGTATGCTGAAATATTGCTGTAATGCAGTTTGACATTCTGACAAAATGAACAATGGAACAGAAAAATCTATCCAGTCATTTTTATACTACGCATTATTAAAGTTTGACCTATGAACCAGAAACATAATTCGAGCCAAACTGACTGAACACGGACTGAATCTTTGCTGTGGTGGAGATCGTGACTTTCATATAAAAAACAGACTAGGCGAAATAGAATATAGATCGCCAAAAACTACTGTATGAAGTGTAGTTTCAGCACATTTCATCGAGACCATTTGTCATGTTCCTGTCTTCTATAATATCTATAATATATATAAAATGCAACGTCTCTCTATCTGTCTGTCTGTCTGTCCGTTAGTGCGCTTATCACTGGAGAACCACTTATCCGATTTACGTACTTTTTTTTTTAAACATACATATGTTCTCTGGCCAGGTTATAGGCTATATTTTATTATGATAGGTAGCATAAGAAATGAGCAGTGACGAAAATAGTGAATGAAGTCGCGTTCCCTTGCAATACACAGCCTAAATCAATAAATATGGAACAATATTATGTAGCAGAGAATATCTATAATCTATAATATATATAAAATGCAATGTCTCTCTGTCTGTCTGTCTGTCCATTAGTGCGTTTATCACGCGAGAATCACTTATCCAATTTACGTGTATTTTTTTATTCTTTGGCCAGGTTATATAATAATAATCTATATCGACAATATTAAAATGCAACGCCTCTGTGTCTGTCTGTCTGTCCGTTAGTGCGCTTATCCCTCGAGAACCACTCATCCGATTTACGTGATTTTTTAAATTCATACATATGGTCTCTGACCAGGTTATAGATATATATTTTATTACATCTATAATATATATAAAATGCAACGTCTCTCTGTCTGTTTGTCCGTTTGTGCACTTATCACTGGAGAACCACTTATCCGATTTACGTGCTTTTTTTTTAAACATGCTAAACCATTAAATATGGAACAATATGATGTAGCAAAGAATATCTATAATATATGTAAAATGCAACGTTTCTCTGTCTGTCTGTCCGTTAGTGTGCTTATCACTGGAGAACCACTTATCCGATTTAGGTGCTTTTTTTTAAATATACATATATTCTCTAACCAGGATATAGGATATATTTTATTTCGTTACACTGCCTAAAGCATTAAATATGGAACAATATCATGTAACAAAGAATATAATATATAAAATGCAACGTCTCTCTATCTATCTGTCTGTCCGTTAGTGTGTTTATCACTCGAGAACCACTTATCCGATTTACGTGTTTTTATAAATTTATACATATGTTCTATATAATTAGACATAAGCCTAGATAATGGGCGATAAGATGAGATGATGGGAGATAAGTTTAAATAATGGGAGATAAAGAGAAATAATGGGAGATAAGCAGAGATAAGTCTAGATAATGGGAGGTATGGTGAGATAATGGGAGATAAGGAGAAATAATGGGAGATAAGGAGAAATATTGCAAGATAAGTCGAGATAAGCCTAGATAATGGGAGATAAGGTGAGATAATGGAAGATCAGGGGAAATAATGGGAGATAAGGAAAAATAAAAGGAGATAAGGGGAAATAATGGCGGATATTTTATTACGTTAGGTAACATAAGGAATAAGCAGTGACGATAGTAGTGAATCAAGTCCACGCGAGCGGAGCCGCGGGCACTGCTAGTAGGGAATATAAAATGCATATAATTAGTGTTCTGTACAGATCACTTTGATGTCTGTTTGTCTGTCTGTCTGTCACACCCGATTTTCTCCGAAACTATTTGACATAGTAAGTTGAAATTTGGCACTAATATAGGAATTGATGGCCTCATCAGAGCCGTGTAGTTTGGAAAGTTGAATTCTGACTTAAGGGGTTAGTTTTGGGGTGTGAAATCGGAAGTGAAATTTTTTTTTACCAGGTCTTGTTAAATGAAAGCTTGTAAAAAGACGAGTTCAAAAAATATATAAAGTAATACTTGCGCATAATTCTCTTTGTATTATTTTTAAAAAAGTGCGGAAAATCGCTGTCCCCCCACCTTATCTCGAAAAGTACTGTTCAAAAAATTTTGAAAAAATTCTAGTATATTCTCGACAGGGTGTAGATTGAACGAAAATTATCACGAGTGCATTACCTTTAATAATTTATCTGGTATACAAAAAAAAACAAAATTTCATCAGTCATCAGTTTTCACTGAAGATCAAAAAAAAATTTTGTTGAAAACTTGTTTGGGATGTGTTTTGTGAAGTCACTAATCGTTTTATACCTCCGTAACGAAAATTTTTATTTTAAAAGCAATCAACGTACGAAACACTAATTACGCAAATCCAACTTGCCTTTGACCGGTTATTTTTAAAAAGAAGACACATTTTCGTCCACAGATTGTAACATTCATTTTTTCCTAGATTTTAAGATCAGGTTACAACACCGTTTTTCTTTCTATAATTCATATTTTATTACATTTTCATATTTGATTAGGCAGTGATTTAAATTTTTGAGCAGTGTAACTTAAAGCAGTGAGTTTAAATGTTTGAGCGATGTAACTTAACCAGTAGTGTAACGCGTGTTGCCGACCTAACGTATTTCGTTTGCATTGAATGCGTCTGATTTATTAAAAATTGTTTTCCGGAAGTGAACCATTTTAAAGACTTCACTTTGAAGAAGGAGCAAAACATACATAAACGGCCATTTGAAATTTTTCAAGGCTTTTTCCCCCGGGATGCAGTAGTTCAGTAACGGTTTTTTTATCACCAAGTGGGTGTCGTTTTTAGCTCTTGAGTTTGAGGCCTTTTCCGGTCTTAAAATATTTTGCTCATCCTAAGACATTTCGGGTCAAAAAGTGATTAGCTACCCAAATGAAAATAGGAGAGTAGTGACTGAGACAATATTTTTGATGAGAATCTCACCAGGAGAGGCCAAGCAGCTTATGGGAAACCCACGAGGAGAAGCCAAGCAGTAAGTCAGTAGTACACCAATTTAAATATCTCACTTTCTGTCTACAACGTATGTTTCCAACGACTACTCAACACGTTTAATCCGCGAAGTCGATTTTACAAACTTTTATATCGTGTCTTTTAAAGCCATTTGCTAAGAACTTAATAATTCTAATTTAGAGACTCTCTGCAAAAGTGTACACGCGCATAGTATATAAGGTTATTTATTTAGTAGATGTAATTTTAAGAGTGTAATAAGAGTAGGAATTTTTATTTTGCTAATATACCCTTTATTATTTAAATGTAGCGTTTCACTACACTCCTGCTCTTTCTTTCAGGACGTATAGGTTGTACATAAATTAATTTTATTTCAACAACTAAATAACTCTTCAATATTTGTTCATTTTTGAGCTGAACTTAGATTCTTTTTATTCTAAAATGAATGCTGCCCAAACAGTACAACTAAGCTTTAAACAACTATAGAGACTGTTTTCAAAAGACGTACAAAAATTGTCTCCTATTCATGTTCTCTACCAGTAAAAAAAACAAGCTAGCTTATATCTAATCTTTGCCCACTCATTCTCAAAAAATAAGATATACATAAGGGGCAAATAACAGCTTCTATTTAATTAAGTTGGGAATGTGGAATCTTTGGCACAACGATACTACTCAGTATATATCACCACTACACCAAACACTTTATTTTTGCACTCGACGCGCGTTTCGCTAACCATGTTAGCTTCATCAGGAGCGATGATTGACTAAAGCTAAACTACAAATCTACCCTATTTATACTTAGCCTAACCTTAGAATTACTCAAGCGGAACTAATGACATAGGCAAGGCCATCAGTTCCGGCCAAGTAACCAGTAGAGAGGACTATAAGGAATAGGCCCTCTGTCTTTATTTAAACTACTTTTACATTTTATGATTTCCATACTTTCGTATGCGTTCAACAATCTCCTATCAGATACATTTTTTATTAATCTTAGATTATCTAATGTTACAGTATGATCAGCTTCAAGGGCATGTTCGGCAATGCTAGACTTTTCTGTTCTATTGTATCTTAAGTGTGCTAAATGTTCTTTAAATCGTGTTTTAATTGACCTTTCAGTTTGCCCAACATACTTTTTGTCACAATCATTACAACTAATTTCATAAATTCCATTTTTCTCACAATTAGGAATCTTATCTTTGGGATTTCCTAAGATATTCCTCAGATTGTCTGATGACTTATAGACTAAAGTGAGGCCTACCTTATTAAATACCTTATTGTGTCCCTTGCTATATTTCGGATTATATGGTATGGAGACATATTTGGTGTTATTTTCTTCGCGTGTAAAAAAGGTGGAATTCTGAATACTAAACCTAAATTTATGTCTATTTATTAGCTTATTTACTAAGTCATCGTCATAACCATTAACTCTAGTTATATTTCTAATACGATTCCTTTCTTTATTAAAGTTTACTCTATTCAGAGGGAAAGTGACCAAACGATGAACTAAAAAATGTAATGAGGCTAATTTATGTTGTTTGCAATGAAATGAATCATTAGGAATATATCTATCTGTTACTGTGTCCTTCCTATAGATATCAAATTCTAATCTATTATTATTTTTAATAATTAAAATATCTAGAAAAGGCAATTGTCCTTTATTCTCAATTTCGTACGTGAATTTAATGGAATCATACCGGCTATTTAATTTAGAAACAAAATCATCAATATTTGCTTTCTTTGAATCAAAAATCGCGAAAATATCATCCACATACCTATACCATACCCTTGGGAAATATTCGAATTCTTGACTGGCTTCGATTTCAAACTTACTCATGAATAAATTGGCTATGAAAGGTGGCAAGCAATTACCCATAGCTGTTCCTTCTTTCTGAACATAAAATTGATTGTTATATTGGAAATAATTTTGTTCCATGCAAAGTTTAGATAATGTTAAGTATTCACGAATAATTTCGTCTTCAAAGTCATTCATACTGAGTAATTCTTCGAGATATTGTAAAGTTTGTGGAATTGGCACACTTGGGAACAAAGAACTAACATCAAAAGAAATTAAGACTTCACCTTCATTAAGAACAAGATTTTTTGTTTTATTAATGAATTCTAACGAATTCTTCACTGCGAAAGTATTTAATGGTAACTTCTCAAGTTCTTTTGATAACCATTTGGATATTAAATATGTGGGTGATCCGACCGATGAAACAATGGGTCGCATTGCTTTTCCAGGTTTGTGAATTTTGGGTAAGCAATACAGTTTTGGTATGGTCGGATTACTCGCATTTAATTTAAATTTTAGCGAATCGGAGACAAGGTTCTTACATTTTTTAAAAGAATTTTTAACCTCTGATATCACTTTCGGTAACGGATTTCTTATTATCTTTTCATAAGGGCCAGATTCGATAAGATTATCTACGCATTCAAAGTAATCTTTCTTATCCAATATAACAACCTATTTCCTTTATCCGGTTTTAAGTAGAAGACATCTTTCTTTTTCCATCCTTTAACTACTTTTATGTTTTTTCGTGAATTAGAATTTGTGTTGTTAACTATGTTTTTCGATATTTGATTGCGACATGCTTCCCTAACAAAGGATTTACTATTTTCTGGAAGTGTACTAATGGAGCTTTCAATGTAAGCAACTATTTCTGATAAATTATCTCTAGGAGGGGGTACTGCAAAGTTAAGACCTTTGTTTAAGAGTTGCCAATTCCACAAACTTTACAATGTCTCGAAGAATTACTCAGTATGAATGACTTTGAAGACGAAATTATTCGTGAATACTTAACATTATCTAAACTTTGCATGGAACAAAATTATTTCCAATATAACAATCAATTTTATGTTCAGAAAGAAGGAACAGCTAGGGGTAATTGCTTGTCAATTTATTCATGAGTAAGTTTGAAATCGAAGCCAGTCAAGAATTCGAATATTTCCCAAGGGTATGGTATAGGTATGTGGATGATATTTTCCGCGATTTTTGATACAAAGAAAGCAAACATTGATGATTTTGTTTCTAAATTAAATAGCCGGTATGATTCCATTAAATTCACGTACGAAATTGAGAACAAAGGACAATTGCCTTTTCTAGATATTTTAATTATTAAAAATAATAATAGATTAGAATTTGATATCTATAGGAAGGACACAGTAACAGATAGATATATTCCTAATGATTCATTTCATTGAAAACAACATAAATTAGCCTCATTACATTTTTTAGTTCATCGTTTGGTCACTTTCCCTCTGAATAGAGTAAACTTTAATAAAGAAAGGAATCGTATTAGAAATATAATTAGAGTTAATGGTTATGACGATAACTTAGTAAATAAGCTAATAAATAGACATAAATTTAGGTTTCATATTCAGAATTCCACCTTTTTTACACGTGAAGAAAATAACACCAAGTATGTCTCCATACCATATAATCCGAAATATAGCAAGGGACTCAATAAGGTATTTAATAAGGTAGGCCTCACCTTAGTCTATAAGTCATCAGACAATCTGAGGAATATCTTAGGAAATCCCAAAGATAAGATTCCTAATTGTGAGAAAAGTGGAATTTATGAAATTAGTTGTAATGATTGTGACAAAAAGTATGTTGGGCAAACTAAAAGGTCAATTAAAACACGATTTAAAGAACATTTAGCACACTTAAGATACAATAGAACAGAAAAGTCTAGCATTGCCGAACATGCCCTTGAAGCTGATCATACTGTAACATTAGATAATCTAAGATTAATAAAAAATGTATCTGATAGGAGATTGTTGAACGCATACGAAAGTATGGAAATCATAAAATGTAAAAGTAGTTTAAATAAAGACAGAGGGCCTATTCCTTATAGTCCTCTCTACTGGTTACTTGGCCGGAACTGATGGCCTTGCCTATGTCATTAGTTCCGCTTGAGTAATTCTAGGGTTAGGCTAAGTATAAATAGGGTAGATTTGTAGTTTAGCTTTAGTCAATCATCGCTCCTGATGAAGCTAACATGGTTAGCGAAACGCGCGTCGAGTGCAAAAATAAAGTGTTTGGTGTAGTGGTGATATATACTGAGTAGTTCTATTTAATAAATAAAATATTTATTAAAAATAAAGAAAGTTAGGGCTGTATAAAACAGCTCAGCAAGCTGAGGCTATACAAAATGGCCCCGCGACGAGAGGCTACAAGATTTATTATAAAACTTACAGTTGTAAGGTTCTCTTTCATGATGTGTATTTGCGTATATAAAAAGCTTGCGAAAAAAAATAACTTTCACCTGAAACCCCTTATGTAAAAACGTGTAAGCTATTAAGAGACATGTGTTGTATACTGTCAGTAAAGTAAGATTCAAACTGCGTCACCAACTTAAATTGTGATAACCTGTCTCGTAGTCCAGGGCCATGTGCTTCCTAAGCTCCTACGAACATACGAAACAGAGCTTTTTTATTGTTTTTATTTTTTGAAAAATCTTCACCTCCCCTAGGTCGTCAATTTTTAAATGAAGGTTGAGTTTTTAAAGTTCCACAGTAAGGAAGGTTTTTGTTGTAAAAAATCTAGCTACTAGTCATCGATTTTTAAATTGGGTGTAAATTGTTGAAGTCCCATTGTAGGATATTGTTTTTTTTTGTGAAAAAATCACTTTCCACCAGTCATTGATTTTTAGCTTACTGTGTGGAATAGGGCCTGAATTTTTAAAATTCTAATGGAAGAGAGTTTTTTTAAAAGCGGCTGGCACTTGGCGCTCACCGATTTTCGATCAGCACCCCTTCAACCTGGCTACGCTTTTACCTTCTGTTAAGAAAGATCTCAAATATCTCCAGTGTATGAAAAGTACCGTTTTTACATAAATGTTCTCTTTTTAGTGTTCCGTACGGAACACTTATAAGATTACTTCGGTGTCTGTTCGTCTGTTTGTCTGTCTCTCACACCCGATTTTCTCCGAAACTATTTGTCATAGAAAGTTGAAATTTAGTAATAATATAGGAATTGATGGCCTCATCAGAACCATGTAGTTTTGAAAGTTAAATTTTGACTTAAGGGGTTAGTTTTGGGGGTGTGAAATCGGAAGTGAAAAAAAAAATTTTACTAGGTCATCGAGTGTGGTGTCAAAGGAAAGCTTGTGAAAACACGAGTAAAATATATATATATATATATATATATATATATATATATATATATATATATATATATATATATATATATATATATATATATATATATATAATGTAATACTTGCGAGCACTTTTCTTTGTATTATTTTTAAAAAATCGTGAAAAATCGCTGTCTACCCGCCTTTTCTCGAAAAGTAATTATCAAAAAATTTTGAAAAAATTCTGGAATATTCTCCACGGGGTGTAGATTGAACGAAAATTATCGCGAGTGCATTGCCTTTAATAATTTATCTGGTATATAAAAAAAACAAAAATTTCAAGGTCATCAGTTTTCAGTAAAAATTGGAAACCAACTTTGTTGAAAACTCATTTGGGGTGTGTTTTGCGAAGTCACTGATCATTTTATACCTCCGTAACAAAATTTTTTATTTTAAAAGCAATCAACGTACGGAACACTAATTGCGCAAGTTCAACTTGTACTTGACCGGTTATTTTTCATATTGAGATATCACTGGCAAGATTTTCTTACTTACTTAGTTAAACAAAAATTTACCGGTCTACCTTATTCAAATAATTCGAAAATTCGAAAATTAATGTTTTTATTTATAAAGTTGTGTTGTCGCAATTTACCAAGTATTTTTCGATCAGCCGATCAAAAAACCCAAGTAGGGGAAAACAGGGAAAGATAGATTACTTAAGGTAAAAAAAAACAAATATACACTTTATTTACGCGTTTAAATTTACAAAAAGAACGATTTTTTTGATAACCAATTCTTTAATTTTGAATCATCAAAATAATTAGCAAATTAGGAACATTTTCGTTTTTCAATTCTTAAAATTAATCATTAATAATTACGAAAATATTCTTCTTCTTCTTAAAGTGCCTATTCGGTTCGAATCTTGGCAATCATTCTGGCTATTATTACTTTATCCAATGCAGCTCTAAAAAGACCGGTAGTATTTGTTGAGAATCAATTTCGCAGATTGTTTAGCCAGGAAATACATCTACGTCCTGGTCCCGTTTTTCCAAATACCTTTCCTTGCAGTATTTGCTGTAGTAATTCATATGTGTGGGGATTTCTCATTATGTGTCCTAAATACTCCAATTTTCCTACTTTAACAGTTTCCATAATTTTCAGTTTCTTATTCATGCGACGTAACACATCCTCGTTGGTAATATGGTCAGTATAAGAAATTTTCAAAATTTGGCGATATAGCCATAATTCAAATGCCTCTAGTTTCTTAGAAGTGGCTTCAGTCAGCGTCCAAGATTCCATACCATAAAGAAGGACACTGAAGACATAACAGCTTAGCAATCTCATTTTCGTGCTCAATTTTATTGCTGGGCTTTTAAAAAGTGATGTCATTTTAAAGAACACTGCTCTAGCTTTTTTGATACGGCAACGAATTTCCTGCGAATGATCCCATTGTTCATTTATCATGGTACCTAGCTACGAATATTGTGGAGTTCTTTGTATTTGTTGATTGTTAACCACCAACAAGGTAGCAGGGGCCGGAGACTTCCTGATTACTTTGTTTTGCTGATATTTATTCCCAGGCCATATCGATTACTGACTTTGTTTATTTTTGACATAAGATTTCAGCATAACGAACGTTATTTATTCGCTCACCCATTAAGCAGTATTCCTTCATCAGCCTCTTCAAGTGCCTCTCTGAAGATACTCAGAGTATATATTAAATAATACTGGAGACAAAACACAACCCTGCCTTACTCCACGCTCAATCGATATTGCTTCTAAGCGCTCCCCTTCTGCTTTAATAAATGCCATCTGGTTCCAGTAGAGGTTGCCAATAATCCGCAGATCTTTTCCATGTAGCCCAAAGTCTTTTAGAATTTGGTCCATTTTGTGATGTTTGACTCTATCAAAGGCCTTTTGATAGTTGATCAGGCATAAATATACGTCACAATTGACGTCTCTACATCGCTGTATCAAAATCTGCATAGAAAACAAGGCCTCTCTGGTTCCCATGGGATCACGAAAACCGAATCGTGTACCTAACATGTTTTCTTCACACAACTTATATATTCTTCTGTGAATGATTTTCAGAAATGTTTTTAAAAGATGGCTTATGAGGCTAATTGTTCGATATTCTCCACATTTTTTAGCGCCTGCATTTTTTCGGATCGGTATAAACTCAGACTTTAACCACCTTTCTGGTATTATACCTAAATCATAGATTTTATTGTAGATCACCGTAAGCCACTTGATCTCATCTCCATCTAAGAGCTTAAAAAATTTCCCATGGAATTCATCGGGACCGGTGGCTTTTCCATTTTTTAGTTGATTTATTGCAATGCGCACTTCATCTGTGGTAATACAGGGCCCAAACAATTGTGTGGCTGATCTGGTCTTGCATCAGAAAATAACTCTGTAATATAGTCTTGCCATATCTTCAGTTTCTCTTCCTTATCGATAACAACGTTCCCTTGATGATCTATTAAACGTCCATTTGATTTCATTCTCCGTTCACCAGTTAAGCCTTTGATTTTTCGATAGATATTAAGACTATCATATTTTCCCTGCAACTCCTCTATCTCTTTACGTCTTTCACCATTCCACCCATCTTTAGCTGTTCGAATTTCTTTCTGCATTTGTGTGTGTAGTCTGCTATATTCTCTTTTGTTATCTATTTTTGTGTAACCGTCTTTCCTCCATTAGTCTTAGAATGTGATCTGTCATCCATTCCTTCCTTTTGTATGTTTGTTCCACAATGAGATACTTATTCTTTAGCCCCCTTGTTTTTTCATTTAACTTTTCGATTTCAGATTCTATGTCTTCGTTTAGATCTGTGTCTCGGAGTTCTTTATTAGGATCTTTTTTAATTACGATTGTTACATTTTCGTCTTTAAGTTGGCGCATGTCGTATATGTTTTTCTTTTTTCTTCTGTTGACTTTTTCAAGTTAATTCTTAGAATCCCTACCAAGGCATTGTGATCCCAGTTTATATCAGCACTGGGATATGTTTTGACAGACACAACAGTATTTCTAGAACGTTTATTCACTAGAATATAGTCTATTTGATTTCTGGAGATATGGTCTGGTGAGTCTAGTGGGGACTTCCACGTGTATAATCTTCGTGGTGGTAGGTTGAAGAAAGTGTTAGTGATAACATAACCTATTTCTTCACTAAAAATGTATAGTCGTTCGCCTCTGTTGCTTCTTTCACCTAGATCATATGGTCCTACGGAAGTTTCTAACCTACCTCTTCCAATCTTGGCATTAAAGTCTCCCATTATGACTGTCAAGTCCCGTTTTGGTATTGTTTTTAGGACTTGTGTTATTTGCTGGTCAAATTGCTCAACCTCTTCATCCTGTTTATCTACAGTGAGAGCATATATCTGTATGACGTTCAGAGGAACAGGTTTCGTTCTTATTTGGAGAAGCATTATTCTGTCTGAAACAGGCGCAAAATTTGTGACGTACTTGTTTGTAGCTTTGTCAACTATAACTCCCACTCCATACTCATGTTTATTTTCGGCCAATCCTGAATAGTATTTTTTGTAGTTTTCGAAAATATTATTTTACCCTATCTTATTCCATCAATGGAACAAGGCCAAAAGGATGATGTAATCAAACACCTGCCACTCTTAAAATGATACTAGTACGTACGATCAACCTTTCAATCAAAAATAACCACGGTATGCGATGCTGTGTAGTACAGCAGATTTTGCGTAGTGATGCAAGAAACTAAGTGAATGTTATTTTCGGTAAATTTATTTTCATATCAGTCGCCTGATTTGGCGTTAATCCTCCATATGTTTGCATTTCAAGAATTAAAAATAATGAAAAAAAATATAATTTTCAGATACCTTGAATATAAAAACCCCGAAAAGGATGGATTATTATATATATACTGAGTCACCCCTTTAATTTCTTTCCTCTTTCTTTAACCCTTATATATGTAATTATATTTAACTAAAATTATATATTTTTTTATGGGTCTAGCACATGTGCCACAGGGAAGTCCCTAAAGCGCTACAGGAGCAACATGTGTGCGAAGAAAGCGATTCACGTTGTTCTTGAATCGCTGCAAATTGTACTCGATGGGAAACACAATCCTGGGCAAATTATTCCAAAGGGATGATGTTCTCCATATAAAAGACTGCTTGAAAAGCGTTGTACGAGGAATAACAAGCTGAATCTCATACGGATGTGAAGTATACTTCTAACATGCACCGCTCTGGGAGGAATTAAGCGGGCCACATCCTTCGAACACTTTCCACGAAAATACTTGTAGAATAGGCTCAAGTCGCCAACCGTTCTTCGATGTTCCAACGAATCAAGGCCGCCGGTCAATTCCGGGTCTCCAATCAGACTTCTCTGAATAGAATCCAACAAATGCAGTGTATGTTTGGGAACAAAGCTCCAAACATGGGAGCAGTATTCCATAGTTGGTCGAATTTGAGCTTTGTAAAGAATTAACAGTTGTTGTGGAGTATAAAGCTTTCTGATTCGAAATAATATTCCCAACTTTTGAGAAGCTCTCCTTGCTATGCCTGCAACATGTTCATGCCAGGACATATTTGCTCCCAAATTAACGCTCAACAAATTGAGTGATGATGTTAGAGGAATGGAGTGCCCCGACATAACAATGTCGGGTTCAGCAACGTTAACTTTTTTAGAAAAAACTGCCGCCTAGGTTTTTATAGCGTTAAATTCCACTTGGTTACTGTCACCCCAAGAATTTTCTTCCAGGTCTTTGTTAAATTGAATGACTTCCTGCTGTCTGCGGATATTCGTCTGAGTAGCCGATGTCCGAGCGTTCAAAGTGAATGAAGAGATAAGTGTACTGTCATCTGTAAAACTGTAGATTGGATTCTCGGTCTTTTCCAGCAGATCGTTAATATAAATGAGAAAGAGAGTAGGAGACAGTATGGAGCCTTGGGGTACACCGGCGTTGATAGTGAAGGTGTTAGAAAGAAATCCGTCGACTGCCACTCGTAAAGAACGCTCTCTGAGGAAACATTAGAGCCACAAACAGGACTTTTCAGACATACCCTAAGAACGTAGCTTAGCCAACAGCCCATTGTGCCAAACACGGTCGAATGCCTTGGATATGTCAAGAGCAACCGCTCGAGATTCTCCAAAGTGTTCAATTGCGTTATTCCAAACATGTGTTACATAAGTTAGAAGATCTCCTGTTGATCTATTTTTACGAAAGCCATATTGGTGATCGCTAATGATGTTGAATCCTTCAAGATATTTTAGAAGATGCTGATTGATAGCCTTTTCCATGACTTTCGATATTATTGGATGCAGTGCGATTGGTCGGTAGTTATTTGGCAAGGTCTTCTTGCCTTTTTTAGGTATCGGCTGAACTGTGGCACATTTCCAGCAGGAAGGAAATATTCCCTTTCAGTTGGATAGGTTGAAAAGTCTACAGAAAACTGGTGTTAGTTCCCTTGTACAGTTTTTGAGAACTATGGCAGGTATTCCGTCAGCGCCAGAAGCCTTTTTGGTGTCTAGCTTCATCAAAATACGTTTTATGATATGCTGTCTGAAGACAATATCGGGAATCCTTGACTGAACTATGGGAATAGTAGGTGGTGTTTTTCCTTGAAAATCGACAGTAGAATGAGAAGCAAAGAGTTCAGCCAACAAGTTCGCTTTCTGAACAGGTGTCGTTGCAATAGAATTATCTAGCCGTGTGAGTGGTGGTATGGTAGATTTGGTGAAATTTTGACTAACTGCCTTAGCGACTGACCAAAAGGACCTGGAATTGTTGGGACAAGCGAGAAGTTTGTTTCTAATCCGTTGATTGTGTGCCTCCTTGGTTTCGTTGATAATTTCTTTGCATCTGTTCCTGGCACGAACAAAGGTGTTACGATTTATGGTGTTAGGATTTTCACGTCATTGTCGGTATGCAAGATATTTAGAAGAAACAGCTTCTTTGCATTTTCAGTCAAACCAAAGGCATTTCTTCGAAAAAGGGATGTAAGCCTCCATACTGGCCAAAATAACATCGGAAACCTCCCTGGCGCAGTCAGATGGGTCGCCGGATCGAAAATAAACGTCTAACCAAGGGAAAGTTCGAAAATATTCCATGAGATCTTCCCATTTAGCAGATTTGTAGTGCCAAATCTTGCGCGGTTTAGGCGCCTCTCTGTCACTGATTGGTTGAATACTCGATGTCGAAAGTAGTTTATGGTCGGAAGAACCTAACGGCGGATTTACGCTGACCGCGTAAATCTCCAGATTGGTGGTTAAAAACACATCAAGAAGACTGACGAACTCTCCGTCTCGATCAGGGATCCGTGTTGGTTCATCAGTAAGCTGACTTAAGCCACAACTGATTAAAAATGTTTCGGCTTCACTACCTTGTTCGTCGGTAATATTTGAATATTTAAGCCAGTTGGTGTTGTGGACATTAAAGTCGCCCAGGATGGCAATTTCGGCATTGGGACAGTTAATTTGTAAATGATGCAAGAGAAGCGAAAAGTGTTCTAAAGTTAGTATCACTTGGTGGTCAATAAAGGATACAGATGAACTTTGTGGCTGGTTGAGTCGTTATTTTTAACCACATAACATCAAAGTTTGGGGGCTCCAGAGCCTCTTCTCGTTGGCAAGAGAGGTCGCTTCTGACAAAAAGACAGATTCCAAAGTTACGCCTAAATCGGCAGTAGAAGTCGTACCCAGGATAAAGATAATTGACTGTGCTGGTCGATGAACTGACCTTGGTTTCAGAGAGAGCGAGTACATGAGATTTATTTGATTGCAGGTGTTGGTGCACTGAATTTGTGTTCGAGTTTAAACATCGTATGTTGCAAAAATCCATTTTAAAATTCTGATCTCTGGATTTCGACGCCCCTGAACTAGCCCCACCCGGAGATCCGAACGGAGGGCTATTTTATCTCCAGAATTTTTTGTATCCAGGTGCCTCATCATGCTATTGGTCCCACAGTTCGGGACATCGGCACAGCCACGAAACGTTAAGCAACTTCACGCAACCTAGACCGATGCGATGGTATCACACCGGGCGATGCTGATGGGATCTGGGCATCTACCATCTAGGTTGTTCTTTAAGTCGCCTCCTACGATAGGCAGAACGTACCGGGGAAGATATTCTATCCCGCTCCCCTACGGGGCGATATTAAAAAGATAACACAATTTTTGCATTCCTTAACTTGAAGAATTCTGAAACGGATGTATAACACGATATATACGGAACAACAACCCACCCTCTACCATCAGTTTAACCCTTTATATATTTGATTATAAATAATTAAAACTAATGAAAAACACGATATATATGGATCTAACTTCCTTCCCCCTCCCCATAATCCTTTATGTGTTTGGCCTTAAATAATTGAAAATAATAACAAAAAAACACAATTTTTAGCTTCCCGACTCCAGTAACTGTTTCGCCCACTTTTTCTCAACCTGTATTGCTCAGAAATTATGAGTTCCATTTGAACTTCAACTGTTATATGTGTTCCAAATTTAAAGTCGATATCTCATTTTGTTAGAAAGTTATCCTATTAACAGACAGACATACAGACCGACGAAAATGAGTAACTACTATGTTTTTCGTAATCTAAGGACTTAGAAACGTGACTAAGTATAATAATCTGGAAGTATGATTTTTTCACGAATCTAATACCTTACTTTAGCAAGAGAAGTAACATGGTGACATAGATTCAGTCTCAAGAAATAACAAATATTTTCTCTCGAACTGGCCAGTTTACTAAATAATTCATTTTAAATCGGCTTATATACGATTTCAGTGAAAGGTTATTAATTCATTCTATAAATGATTATTTCAAAGCACAAAAACTCGTTACCTAGTTAACATAAAATAATGCAACTAGGCATCGGTACCCCAAGTTACTTACTATTATATTAGCGTAATGGTTATTCCGAGCTGTTGGGGACCTGTTACCTCATGTAATTTTCTCTAATTTTTAAAATTTTACTATACCCTATTTATTTGAAACTGAGAATAAAAAAAATGCCAGTGGACTGACCGGCGGTCCTATAACAGAGGCGTGCTATCCATTCTCAGGTATTTTTCAGGTAAAAATGCTCTTTTGTAACGAAGTTTTATTGCCGACTATTTTATTTATATGCCTTCCTGTTCCTCCAACTGTAAATAAATATTTAGAGCAGCATGCCCAAGTGAGAAGTCAGTTAGTATGGTAACAAAATGTCTTCTCCAGCGAAACGCCAAAAGTTCGGCCAGCTAACCCATAATGAAAACCATATATGTACATAGTTAAAAATGTATTTGACTACGTTAAAAACGATCAAAATTGCTATTTAAGTGTGGACGATTGTATGACAAAATGTTCCTTAATAACCGGAGTTAATAAAGCCACAGTTTGCAGAATTTTAAGAGAAGAAAAGAAGGGGTGTTTAGACTCTCCAAAAAAAAGAGACCAAGCAGAAAAGAACTTCAGCTGACAGACAACACAAAAAAAAACAGTAAGGCGTATTGTTCATTACTTTTTTATGAAAAAAAGAATTCCAACTTTAGATATTATCCTGCAGGCTGTCAGAAATACCAAAAATGAGTAGAGTAAAACTATGGAGTGTTTTAAAAGGTTTGAATTTTTATTGGAAAAAGTGTGAAAGAAAATCCGTATTAATAGAAAGTGGAGAAATTGTACACTGGAGGAGAGACTATTTACGGAAAGTTAAAAAAGCTCGCTCTGAAGGAAAAAGGATATATTACTTAGATGAAACGTGGATAAATGAAGGATACACTGTCAGGAGATTTTGGCAAGATGGGAATTTCAAAAATACTCACCAAGTATTCAATGAAGGTCTCTCTACTGGTCTTAAACCTCCATCTGGTGAGGGACGTAGGTTAATTATTACGCATATTGGAAGCAAAAGTGTTTTGTAGGCAGAGGTCTTTTAACATTCGTATCTAAGAAAATAGAGATGATAATAAAAAAATAGAGAATATCACGAAGATATGAATTCCGATGTATTTGAAAATTGGTTTTCGCAGATCATAGACTACATACCAGACGGTTCTGCCATTGTAATGGATAACGCAATTTATCATTCTAGAAAATGAGAACGAGTTCCAACCTTGGGTTGGCTGGAAAAAGTCACCCAATCTTAGATGACGGAGAAAAACATTTTATTTCCAAAAGACAACGTTAAGAGATAATTATTAGAACTTGTAAAACTTGAAGTTCTGAGAAATAAAGACAAGTAGACAAGTTTCGTCATCGACGAAATGGCAAAAAACGTAATATTACTTTATCGCCTGCCAACATATTATTGCGAGAACTATATGGGTACAGGTTAAAGATGAAGTTGCCAAGAGCAATACGACCTATAAACTAGCAAACGTACAAAAATTTTTTTAAAATGCCATAACTAAATTTTGTATATTTAAAATTTGATATCTCACATTTTGAAGCTCTTTCTTAAAGTAATTTATAATCATATCCATTACAAACTGGACGCTGATATTAGTGAAAGTCGATTTGGATTCGGTAAAGGATTGGGAACTAGAGAAGCACTGTTTGCAGTAAGCGTTCTCATTAAAAAATGCTTAGACATGAATAAAGAGATATGCCTAGGATTCATCGATTATAAGCAGACGTTTGCTAGAGTAAGACATGATAAGCTGTTTGATCTTTCAGAAAACAGTCAACTCGACAACAAAGACATAAAAATCATTAAAAATCTGTACTAGAACCAAACTGCGGTAATCAATACTAAAGGAACATCGGAAGACATAAAAATCACGAGGGGTGTTAGACAAAGATGTGTCCTGTCTCCGCTTCTGTTCAACTACTATTCGGATGTTATATTCAAAGAAGCTCTTTCCGGCCAAGAGGGAGGCATTAAGATTAATGGAAAACTAATGAACAACATCAGATACGCCGACGATACCTTGGTTAGAGCAGACAGTGTAGAGGGCCTTAGACACTTCTCCAAGAAGTAAATAAAATCAACAATGAATATAGACTCAAAATGAATTTTAAAAAGACAAAATACATGATAATCAGAAAAACTCCTCCGGTCCATACTAATATCAACATAGAGTCAACACCGATAGAAAAAAAGTCTATAAATGCCAATATCTGGGAACATGGATCAACGATAAACACGACCAGACTCAGGAAATCAACAACAGAGTACAACAGAACAGAACGGCATTCTTCAAAATGAGACAACTTTATATTAACCGTAACTTGAATTTACAACTCTGAATCCAAATGGCAAAATGCTACGTCATTCCGAATCTGTTATATGGATTAGAAGCCTGGAGTATCAACAAAGTCACAATGAAAAAATTGGAATCATTTGAAATGCGAATTTATCGGCTAATTATGAAAATATGCTGGACACGAAGAATAAGCAATGGAAACGTGTTAAGACAAGTGAAGAAGGAATATTTTCGAACTTTCCCTTGGATTGACGTTTGTTTTCGATCCGACAACCCATCAGTCAGATGAGTTCTCCCGACCATAAACTACTTTCGACATCGAGTATTCAACCAATCAGTGACAGAGAGGCGCCTAAACTGCGCAAGATTTGGCACTACAAATCTGCTAAATGGGAAGATCTCATGGAATATTTTCGCACTTTCCCTTGGTTAGACGTTTATTTTCGATCCGACGACCCATCTGACTACGCCAGGGAGGTCTCCGACGTTATTTTGGCTGGTATGGAAGCTTACATTCCTTTTTCGAAGAAATGCCCCTCCAACGGCAAGCCTTGATTTGACCGAAAATGCAAAGAAGCTGTGGCTTCTAAACATATTCCCTACCGACAATGGCGTGAAAATCCTAACACCTTTGTTCGTGCCCGGAACAGATGCAAAGGAATTATCGACGAAACCAAGGAGGCACTCAATCAACGAATCAGAAACAAAATTCTCGCTTGTCCCAATAATTCCAGATCTTTTTGGGCAGTCGCTAAGGCAGTTAGTCAAAATTTCACCAAATCCACCATACCACCACTCACACGGCCAGATAATTCCATTGCAACCACACCTGTTGAGAGAGCGAACTTCTTGGCTGAACTCTTTGCTTCACATTCTACTGTCGATTTCCAGGGAAAGGCACCACCTACTATTCCCATATTGCAGTAAAGGATACCCGCTGTTGTCTTCAGACAGCGCATCATAAAGCGTATTTTAATGAAGCTAGACACCAAAAAGGCTTCTGGCGCTGACGGAATACCTGCCATAGTTCTCAAAAACTGTGCAAGGAAACTAACACCAGTTTTATGTAGGCTTTTCAACCTATCCTACAGAAAGGGAATATTTCCGTCCTGCTGGAAATGTGCCACGGTTCAGCCGATACCTAAAAAAGGCCAGAAGACCTTGTCAAATAACTACCGACCAGTCGCACTGCATCCAATAATATCGAAAGTTATGGAAAAGGATATCAATCAGCATCTTCTAAAATATTGTCTTCAGACAGCGTATCATAAAACGTATTTTAATGCCACCAAAAAAGCTTCGGGCGCTGAGGGAATACCTGCCATAGTTCTCAAAAACTGTGCAAGGGAACTAACACCAGTTTTCTGTAGACTTTTCAACCTATCCTACAGAAAGGGAATATTTCCTTCCTGCTGGAAATGTGCCACTGTTCAGCCGATACCTAAAAAAGGCAAGAAGACCTTGCCAAACAACTACCGACCAGTTGCACTGCTTTCAATAATATCGAAAGTCATGGAAAAGGCTGTCAATCAGCAGCTTCTAAAATACCTTGAAGGATTCAACATTATCAGCGATTACCAATATTGCTTTCGTAAACATAGATCAACAGGAGATCTTCTGACTTATGTAACACATGTTTGGAACGACGCAATTGAACACTTTGGAAAATCTCAAGCGGTTTCTCTTGACATATCCAAGGCATTCGACCGTGTTTGGCACGATGGACTGTTGGCAAAGTTACGCTCTTGTGGTGTGTCTCTTTGTGGCTCTCATGTTTCCTCAGAGAGCGTTCTTTACGAGTTGCGGTCGACGGATTTCTTTCTAACACCTTCACTATCAACGCCGGTGTGCCCCAAGGCTCCATACTGTCTCCTACTCTCTTTCTCATTTACATTAACGATCTGCTGGAAAAGACCGGGAATCCAATCTACAGCTTTGCAGATGACAGTATGCTTGTCTCTTCATTCACTTTGAATGCTCGGACATCGGTTGCTCAGGCGAATATCCGGAGACAGCAGGAGGTCGTTCAACTTAACAAGGACATGGAAGAAATTCTATCTTGGGCTGACAGTAATCAAGTGGAATTTAACGCTACAAAAACCCAGGCGGCAGTTTTTTCTAAAAAAGTTAACGTTGCTGAACCCGACATAGTTATGTCGGGGAACTCCATTTCCTTAGCATCGTCGCTCAATTTGTTGGGCGTTAGTTTGGGAGCAAATATGTTCAAAGGAATATTATTTCGAACCAGAAAGCTTTACACTCCACAACAACTGTTACTTCTTCACAAAGCTCAAATTCAACCAACTATGGAATACTGTTCCCATGTTTGGGGCTCCGCTCCCAAACATACACTGCATTTGTTGGATTCTGTTCAGAGAAGAGCCGTTCGTCTGAGACCCGGAACTGACCGGCGGCCTTGATTCGCTGGAACATCGAAGAACGGTTGGCGACTTGAGTCTGTTCTACAAGTATTTTCATAGAAAGTGCTCGAAGGATGTAGCCCGCTTAATTCCTCCCAATGCGGTGCATGTTAGAAATACACGTTGCGCTGGTGCTTCACATCCGTATGAGATTCAGCTTGTTACTACGCATACAACGCTTTTCAAGCAGTCTTTTATATGGAGAACATCGTCCCTTTGGAATAATTTGCACAGTGCTTTGTTTCCCACCGAGTACAACTTATAACGATTCAAGAACAACGTGAATCGCTTTTTCTGCACACATGCCGTTCCTGAAGCGCTTTAGGGACTTCCATGCAGCACGTGTGCTAGACCCATAAAAAAAAGAAAAGGAGAGAACTGAACAATGTTCTTGTTTTATTCTTTAACCAGGCAAAGTTGTTCGTTGAAATTTATATTCGTACGGAACACTTATGGGATCACTTTGGTGGCTGTCCATCTGTCTGTCACACCTGACTTTCTCCGAAACTTTTTTACATAGAAAATTGAACTTTGGCACATATATAGGAATTAATGGCCTAATTACAGCCGTGCAGTTTTAAAAGTTAAATTTTGACTAAAGGGGTTAGTCTTTGTCAAATGAAAGCTTGCGAAAACACAAGTTCAAAAATATATATGATGTCATACTTGTGCATACTTTTCTTTGTATTATTTTCAAAAAAAAATGCCCAAAAAGCCTTGTCCACCAAAAAGTACTGAACAAAATATTTTGAAAAAATTCTGGAGTATTCTCCATAAGATGTAGAATGAACGAAAATTATGACAAGTGAATTACCTTTAATAATTTAGCTGGTATATAAAAAAAAAACAAAAATTTCGAGTTTTCGAAAAAAAATCGGAAAATTGAAATTGATTATTTTATACTTCCATAACAAATATTTTTATTCTAAAAGCAATGCTGTTGTTTAACTTCAGCCAGATGAGATTTTCATTCTAATTATATAGTTGTTGTTATTCGCGGTATTATAAAAAATTATTCAAGCAGTTGCAGAATAAAATTAATGTATTTAATAGTTTAAGCTCCATAAGAAATTAAAAAACATTTTCTATCTATGGTACTTAATTTCATTCGATATTTTATATATTTTTTCTTCACGTATTATCGAAATTTTCGTAAAAATGCCTTTCTTTTGATACCCGACATATTTTGATTTTCATATTGGCAAGATGGGGTTTGATGTCTGCTACGTTGGATTTTTCGTATATTCAGTGCCACTTAAGGAATTATGATGAATCTTTTGTTTACATAGTAACTAGAATATATCTAGATGTTTAGGATTTATTAGAGAATGAAGACACACATAGGCCCATATATATTGTAACATTCATTTTTTCGTAGATTTTAAGATCATGTTACGACACTGTACTTTAGTTTAGTCCGATTAGCTAAAGATTTGTATCCGGAAAGGAAGCCATTTTAAAGACTTTAAGGAAGGGAGAAAAATATTTAAACGTGTGGATGGCATTGTTCAAGGCTTTTTCCAGCCGAGATGTAGTAAAGGCTTGTTCCGGCCGAGTTGTAGTAACGGCTTTTTCCATCATGTAGCCGCAGTGGGCTTTTTAGATCATCAAGCCGCAGTAGGCTTTTTTATCACGCTGCCGTACTCGTTTATTAGTGATGTAGTAGCGCAGAAACGGTTTTAATTTTCAAGTTCAAGGCCTTTTCCTTGAAATATCCTGCTTATTTCCAGACGTTTAGGGGTCAAGAAATCTTAAGCAGCCCAAAGGGTGCTGGGGTAGCTAAGGTAAAGACATCAGTGTTATGAATATCTCACCAGGACAGGCCAAAAAACTCAGAGAAAAACCGTAAGTCATAAGCACATCAATCCATAGATCTTGCTTCCTGCTGACAAGTGCGTTTACATCGTCTATTCAGCACGTGTAACTCGTGAAGTTAATTCCACGAACTTTTAACATCGTGTTTAGCTAAGCCTTTAATTAGAATCCTGATTTAAAGATTCTATATAATCGTACCATCTACTAGATTAAGGGATTTTATTTAGTAGTAGTAATTTTAAAGTGTAACGAAGTTAGAACTTTTGATTTTGTCATTAATAAACCCTTTCCTTTATTTAAATCTAGCTTTTCACTGAATCACCCGTTTTATCTTTCAAGACACAACGGTTTGTACCATATTAATCTTTTTTACAACTACATAACCCTTCAGTATTTTTTCTTTTTTTTTTGGGCTGAAGTTAGATACTTTTTATTTTAAAATGAATGGTGCCCAAAATCTGTACAACCAAAATTTTAAACAGCTATAGAAACTATTTTCAAAAGACATACAAAAATTATCTCTTATCCATATTTCTCTATCAAAAAACTGAGCTAGTTTATGTCTAATTTCTTTAGGTCTTTCAGTATTAATATCCACTCAATCCATTCTCAGAAATTAAGATATACTAAGGGGCACATAACGACTTCTATTTAATAAATAATATATTTATTAAAAGAAAAGAAGTTAAGATGTTTCAAAATTGCGCTTCAACGTGCGGGCGTTTTTTTTTTTTTGACGGTACAAAATTGCGCCCAAACGAGAGGCAATTTTTTAAACACGCCACAATATATATATATATATATATATATATATATATATATATATATATATATATATATATATATATATATATATATATACATCTATATACAAATATATATGTTACAATAAAGGTTTTCAAGGATGTTAAAATGTAATACATTAAAATTCTGGGTTCCAATCCGTTCGTCTAACAATGAATTTGAGTTGGCTTCAAGCGGCAGCAGCAGCAAGATCACAGTATCGAGTAGCAGCAATAGCAAGAGCACTTGAAAATGCCAAGTGAGATTTTGGCGAAACGTCATGCAAATTCATTGTTAGACGAATGGATTGAAACCCGGAATTTTAATGTATTTATATATGTATATATATATATATATATATATATATATATATATATATATATATATATATATATACACATATACACACACATATGTATACATATATAAATGAACAAAATCCATATTCCAGGAGTCTATCCACTAGTCTCTCATTTGTCAATCAATCTCGAGACACATTTCGCCGTATCACGTCATATCAGTCGAGCTAGGATTGACAAACGAGAGAACAAAACTTCAAGTACTTATTTCTATAATGGCGTAACATCGTGGTAAGATACAATAATTTGTACCAGCGAATAACTTTTTTCCGACAGAGCTTCGCAAAACTTCAAACTGGCCCTGAATTGTTTTTCAGTTTTCACAGAAAGGCAATTTTTACGACTCGAACAATCACTATGATCAAAAAGGAATATTTCTCAATCTATATATAATTTTCGATAGCCAACATTACCTCAGTGAAATTTTATCCTTATAAATTCTATCACCATTCCAGTATGTCAATAAATATTCTAATACTTACTTGTCCGAGAGGTATCCAAAAACCATATTTCCAAAAAGAATTCCCAACATGGTAACTGTTTGAGCAAAATCCGCCAAGGACTGCTTATCGCAAACAAGGTCCCATTCTGATATAATTGTTTCTGAAAATATTGATCTGAAAAAAATATGTTAATAGCAGAAATGGAATGGAAAGTTGATGTACTAATCAAAATTCATGATTGTCATCGTGTCGTCAAATTGGAGTGATATTCCGACGTCTTCCCTACACTTGCACAAGGTATATTCAGCTTCGCTCTTCGAGATTAAAAGACCAAATCGTATCGTGCAATCGTATGCGAAATGTCGGAAAATCATTTCAATTTGAAACGATTCAATCCAAAGAACCATGTTTTCTTATTAAGTAAGTAGGCTTGAACAAACATGCACAAAACTTTTAATCAGGCTTAATGCAATTATTGTTTCATATCAACAATCACAAAAAAATTCATCGAGTTAATGCATTATATATGTATATATATATATATATATATATATATATATATATATATATATATATATATATATATATATAACACGTAGGCTGAAAAGTTTTTGGTCTGACACATAGATGTCTCCGTTTTCAAAAAATCCATATGATTTTTAGGAAGTACCAACTTTTAACCGATACGAGTCAAAATTTCATGACATTTCAACGAGTTAGTGCATTATATATGTATATATATATATATATATATATATATATATATATATATATATATATATATATGTATATAACACGTAGGCTGAAAAATTTTTGGTCTGACACATAGATGTGTGAGTACCAACTTTTAACCGATACGAGTCAAAATTTCATGACATTTCAACGATTAGTTTACAAGTTAACAGGGATTTTAGTGATGCTACTTTTGATATTTTCAAAATGGAAAAAATCGAATTTCGTGTGTTGATTAAACACTTATTTTTGATGAGAAAAAAATACCCTTAAGCAAAGCAATGGCTTGATAAGTATTACGGGGGCTCTGCCACAGGAAAATCACTCATCGTTTACTGGTATGCTAAATTTAAACGCGGTCGTACAGATACAAATGATGATGAACTCTCTGGACGCCCAAATGAGGTGGTTACATCGGAAAATATCAAAAAAATCCACAAAATTGTTTTGGATGACCGTAAAGTGACATTGCGTGAGATAGCTGACACCCTAAGGATATCAAAAGAACGTGTTGGTGATATTTTGCATGAGAAAGCTCTGTTCGTTGGGTACCGCGTTTGCTAACAGTGGACCAAAAAACAATAACGCGATGATTTTGAGAGCTGTTTGGACCTGTTTAAGCACAATAAAAAGGATTTTTTCGCGCGATATATGACAATGGATGGAACATGGATCCACCACTACACACCGGAATCAAATCGACAGTCAGCTGAGTGGACAGCAGCCGGTGAAAGCTGCCCGAAGTGATCAAAGACACAACAGTCGGCTGGGAAGGTTTTGGCCTCTGTATTTTAAGATGCGCATGGAATAATTTTCATCGACTATGCTGAGAAGGGAAAAACCATCAATAGCTAATATTATATAAAGTTATTGGTGTGTTTGAAGGGAGAAATCGCAAAGAAACGGCCCCAAATGAACAAGAAAAAAGTGCTCTTTCATCAAGACAATGCACCGTGTCACAAGTCAATAGTTACGATGGCAAAATTGCATGAATTGAAGTTCGAATTGCTTCCTCATCCATCTTATTCTTCAGATTTGGCCTCCAGCGACTATTGTCTATTCTGTTAGCAGACTTCTAAAAAATGCTCGCGGGAAAGGGATTTGGCCCCATTGAAGAAGTTATCACCGAAACTTAGACATATTTTGAAGGCAAAGACAAATCCTTCTACGAGAAAGGTATAGAAATTTTAGAAAAGCGTTGGACTGATTGTATCGCTCTTGAAGGAGACGATATTGATGAATAAAGTCGAATTTGGCAAAAAAGATGTGTTTTAAGTAGCTAGACCAAAAACTTTTTAGCCTACGTGTTTATACGTATATATATATATATATATATATATATATATATATATATATATATATATATATATATATATATATATATATATATATATATATATATATATATATATATATATATATATATATATATATATATATATATATACATATATATATATATATATATATATATATATATATATATATATATATATATATAACCGGTTTCACAGCGAGTGAGGTCGCCTTCCGGTGTCTAGACTCTAAGACTCTAAGCCATTCGATCGTTTCATTCTCCCTCATTCCGGTTTCTTTCTGACATAGCTCTCTTCACCCCCATCATCCAAGTATTTCAGAGTCTGCCTATATGTTTTCTCTCTGCTAGTGTCTCCTGCATAACCTTCTTTGGTATTCTACCCACCCATTCTATTAATGCACCATGTAAATTGCTTTTGTCCTATGTGTGTGTGTGTGCTTGTAGTTGGCCGTGGCTCGGTGGCGTAGTACTTTGCTACTGTGTAAAAGGTCAATGGTTCAATCCCGCAGGTCGGTATACTTATTTATTAATTTATGTAAGTATATTTGGCCTGGTCACGTCTATAGGTAGTAGTTGTTTGCAGAAATGCAAATACTATTCATGGCAGCACTACCGCGTTGTTTAAAAGGTGCTGTGAAATACAAAAATGTATGTTTCGGCACTAGGACAACGTTGACGGGTATTACGACATCCTCGCCCATACCCTTGGGATATGGAAAAAGGGTAAATCCCTACTGAGGCGGGGAGGTGAGCGATAAAAAAAAAATGTGTTCTAGGATGCTATTATCTCTGTTCATACGTCGTCCTATTTCCTCATTCTGTATTATTTCCCCGTCTAGATACTCTAGCTGCTCTACGAAGGTAGTCCATTTTTGTAAATAAAAGTTTTCTAGCCATATTTTTATTGATCTGCCAGACTTCATTTCCGTAATCTAAATTACTTTTCACAATGGTACCATACACTATATTCTTAATTTTGTTTTCTTTGAGATATTAGGTTGCCATAGAATTGAGTTAAGAATTTCGATTATCTTTTTTGCACTAATTACTCTGCTTTGGATTGTTTTATCATGCCTACTGTCTTGTGCTACGTTAACGCCCAGGTACTCATCGCATGGATTTATCGCGCTGCCTACCCCCTATATCTAATTATCGACCCCCTCCAGCATAGATGTTCTGTTTTTTTGCAGGGGAATTTCAAGCACTCATTTATACACTGATATTCTTGGTGTAGCTTTTTTACCATAAATTCCGCGTCTTCATAATATTGCTTTTACCTAACTTTACTTAAGATTCTACTCCTTTATCTTCTATGGCTTTTACTACACCGACATTGATATTGGTTTGCTGCAGTACTTCAAATAATGCATTAATTGGTACTGTATCGTACGCCTTTGCCAAATCAGTAAAAACTTAGTGTGTTTCTCTATTAACTGATATGCTTTTTTCAAGTACTTGAGTAACACAGGAGATATTATCGATGGTGGGTCTTCCGGCTCGAAAGCCTGATTGCTCTTCTAATTGATAATATTAATAATCATTTAGTACCAGCTTATTCAATATTTTACCAGCGGCTAATTGAGTAGATTGCAGGCAAACCTCTATAGTTTGAGTGTTCATTCTTCTTATGTAGTGAGTTAATCCATGCTATTTTCTATTCCGATGGCAGATCTTCCCCATTCATGCATCTTTCCATAAGTACTCTTTTGTAATATTTTCTACAGGGTGTAGATTTTGTAATATTTTCTACAGGGTGTAGATTAAACAAGTGCATTGCCTTTAATAATTTATCTGGTCTGATTTGGGGTGTGTTTTGTGAAATCACTGATCATTTTACACCTCCGTAACAACACTTTAAAAGCAATCAACGTACGGAATACTAATTATGCAAGTCCGACTTGCACTAGGGAGGTTTTTTTTCTCCCATTGTTCGTTTATTTTTGCTAACATAAATATATCTATTCAGATGTTTGCTTATATTTATGTTCTTTATATTTATCTTAATCAACTGTACAGAAATAATTAATTAATTTTGTTCTTTCTCCTATGAATGTACTTCTATCGAAAAACAAGCTGTAGAATATGAATTAATTTTTATTACAATTAAATATTTTTAAGCTAACTAAATGAAAACCATAATTTTAGCAAATATTTAACATCAAAAATAGGAATACTACTCGTAAACGGAAACGTTATCTCCAAAGTTTAGAATTCTAATTTATACCAGGATTTCTAATCTTAACAATTAATTTTTTAAAACAGAAGGATCACGCATTTATTTAATAGAAATGCGTTCCAAATTTTACATTTATGCGTAAAATTGTTATAATATAATATAATAATTATATATGCATTAAAAAAATAATAAATTAAATCTAAATATATAAATTATTATTCTAAATATATTTAAAAAATAATAATTAATATATCGTAGTGCATGGGCACATTATCTAGATTTTTTTGAGAATCAATTTTTTGAGATTATCAGCAGTGGTGTAGCATTCTTTAGCTTTAGAAGATTAAGACAAAAATACTATAATTATATACTATATTAACTTTTTTATAAATTTTCTTTATACAATACCATGCGCCTTGGTCTTTATTTCAAATATTTGTTTGACCAATACCAATATTATTAGCGTGATTATTGTTTGTCTCAGACGATATTTGAAATAATCCGCTCAATTTTTTTTCTTTCGTTTAAGAAGTACTAGAAAACCTAATTTTTGCCATATGAATATATATTCACCCTAACACAACCGTGTCAAAGTAAGTTAGCATTTTCATATTTTTGTTATCTTATTATATTAAGTCACACTTAGATCCTTGCTATCAAACATTAAAATAATATATATTTTTAGACAGATCTTATAGAATACTGCATTATTTTAAAACTTATGCTTAACTATAAGACAAAAAATAAACCAGATCTTTCTTTTTAAATAACAGAGAAAATTCCCTACTATAATGAATGAAACTACAAAACTTTTGACTGCACAATGTCTGCGAATGAGTGTCTATAACCGCGTCTGCAAAGATCGAAAATGTCCAAACACATATACTGAAAATTATTTATTCTTTATTCTAATTAAAAAGATCTTAATAAATATTGGTTAATAACACAAGTCTGCAAAAAAAAAATTGAGAGCTGTTTTGGTTTTTTTTTTTTTTGCGTAATTCTTGTGTTTTTGGGTGTACTGAATCCGAAAATGACTTTCATTTTGTCATAGAACGTCACGTTTTCTGACAATGTAGGTATCTATGTTAAACAAGTTATCATCTTAAAATAAAAGATAAAAGACTAAAATTTTTTTTTTTTTTAATTTATAATTGCGTAACAAAACTTATTTTTTTATCTAAAATACATTCATTAGTAAGCACTACACACATTTCTTTTTCCCAGTGAGACTCCTTTTGGTACATTTTCGCTTGCAGGAAGCATCTGGAAGGTCTCTCTGAAGCGTCCAACAGTAGTCTGCCATCATTGAGACGCTCCATCTTCCCTGGTATCTTTTTTCCATCTCCTTAATATCTTGGTGAAATCGTTCACCTTGCTCTTCACTCAGATCTCCTAAATTTTCTGGAAAGTAGTCGAGGTGGGAATGAAGAAAATGTACTTTTAAACTCATTAGGCAACCTAAAACTTGAAATGCTTTTAACATTCTTTTGACGATTTGTTTGTAGTTAGGGTCTTTGTTATTGCCTAAAAATTTCTCTATGACCTCTTTAAAGGCAATCCACCCCTCTCTTTGAGGATCCGTCATAGTTGTGATGAATTATGGATCAGCCATAAGCCGTCTAATATCTGGTCCAACGAAAACACCTTCCTTCAACTTTGCCTCCGAGAGGCCTGGAAACTTTGATATTAAGTATTTGAAGCAATTTCCATCTCTTGGAAGTGACTTTACAAATTGCTTCATCAATCCCAGCTTTATGTGAAGCGGTGGTAGAAGAACTTTATGAGGAGGCACCAAAGTTTCATGCAGGACGTTCTTTCCGTCAACTTTAAGCTCCCTCGGAGGCCAACACTTTTCGGTCCAGTGATTTGCTCGGTCTCTACTATCCCATAGACACAAAAAGCAAGGGAATTTGGTAAACCCAGATTGTTGTCCGAGCAACATGCCCAAGATTTTTAAATCACCGCACACTTCCCAACCGTGGTCTTTATATTTTAATTTGCAAAGAACCAATTCCAAGTTCTTGTAGGTTTCCTTGAGGTGTACGGAATGACCGACAGGAATGGAAGCATAGAAACCGCCATTGTGAAGCAGAACTGCTTTAAGGCTTCTTTTTGAAGAATCTATGAAAATACGCCACTGTGCTGGGTCGTATGAGATCTTAAATGTATCCATCAAACCTTCCATATTGGTACAATAAACCAACTCGTCCTCTTGGGCAAAGTAGGAAGTGAACTGCTTCTCACGATATCTAAATCAGGAGGAAGACACTCCCGGCAAAAGTTAGTTCCTGCTTTTGAGCCTTGATCCAAGCAACTCAGCAGCGTTTTTGGGAAGATTCAAGTCTCTTACCAAATCATTTAGCTCGCCCTGGGAAAACAATTTCGGACAGCTGTCATCTTCAAATTGAAAACTTGACTTGTCATCGGGTTCAGGTACAGCACCATCTTCGTCAGAACTTGGAATCTCTTCCAAGGTAGCAGGGGCCTTGGGCACTGGTATTTCGGTCCCATGAGGGATGGGACTAATAGCTGATTGCAGATTGGGGTATGAAATGGACTGCTTCCATTTTGAATTATATCCTTTCACATTACACGAACAAAAGTAACAATCATCACTATGGTTCTTTTGCTCGCGTCATACCATAGGAATCGCATATCGGAAAGCTTTTTTCTTGCCCTTAAACCAATTTCGAAGGTCTTCAACACATCGTTTGCAGACTTTATGAGGTGCCCAAACTTTATCCTGATCTCCAAGTTTTAAGCCAAAATACGTGAAGTATACTTTTTTTACAAAGTCCGTAATATTAAGTTGTTGCTTTAATACCATATATTCGCCACAAATATAACAGAAACTGTCAGACGAATTCACACACTTCCGCACAACTGACATTGCACTATATTGAACCAAGATCTATAAAACAATGACGAGTTAACACCTAATTGTACCGCGCCACTTTCTACACTATCGGAACGTGCACGTTCTGGTTACAACGTTTATGTTTGTTAATTTAGCTCACACAGGGCGTTCTTTATTTAGAAAGTAATGATAGTTATGGCCTGTATACATTTAAAAACAGTAATCAAAATAAAATTGTACCTATTTATTTATGACTTCAAGTTAGCCCAAAAAAAAAAAAAAAAAACCCTTTTTTATAATAAAATTTTGCGTTTTGCAAAATAACCTGACGTTCTGAAATTTTTTGAGTATTTTTTTAGTTTTCAGAACACCTAAATACATAGAAATCAGTTGAAAACATCCAGACAGAATTTTTGTTGCAGACCTGTGTAATCAGTTCAACAAACTATCTAGTTTGTTGAACTGCTCACTCAATGTAGTTTTTAAATGCTGTCTTTCTGCCTTTAAATAGTGTGATTTTTAGTGTTCCGTACGGATGAGATCACTTCATTGTCCGTCTGTTTGTGTGTCACACCCGATTTACTCCGCAAATATTTGACATAGAAAGTTAAAATTTGGCACAAATATAGGAATTGATTGCCCAATCAGAGCCGTGTAGTTTCAAAAGTGAAATTTTGACTTAAGGGGTTAGTCTTGAGGGGTGGAGTCCTCGAGTAGAGTCTCAAATGAAAGCTTGTGAAAACACGACTTCAAAAATATATACGACGTAATACTTGCGCACATTTTTCTTTGTATTATTTTAAAAAAATGGCCAAAAATCGCTGTCTCGCCACCCTATCTGGAAAAGTAGGGGAGACTGGGTCTGGTTGTGACAAGGGTAGGTAGTTACAGCGGTAATGACGGTTAAACAGAGAACGCTATAGTAATGTTAAAAAGAGACAAAGGATCACTCCACCATCAGCCAGAACGTAGCGCGTGTCAGTGACGCTAGCGCTTTTGTGATAAGAGCCCGCTCACGCTACTGTTAAAACCACAGGTTAGTAACATTTTCATTTTTTAGTAATATTGGTCTATTACCTGTTTTCAGTAAAAGCATAGTTGAATGTTGGTGTGCTATTTATGCCTTAAGACTCTCTTTTTGTGATAAAACTACTTACAGTCCCTGGCCAAATTATTAGACGCACTGTATTTTTTTGAGTAATTTTATGTTTCTTAAGAGTTTTTATGCAATAATGGTATATTTAAACTACAATATTATTGATTTTTATTTAAAAGAATTGTTGTAGACTACATATTTGTATTTATTTTTAACATATGGCAACACTGTGTTGACAAAGTGATACATGAACGTAAACAAGTACAAACCTGTATCAGTCGCGATCGGAATCGAGTCAGGTACGAACGTGTTTCTGTGTGGCTTTATGGACTGTGATTGTTTGTTTAACAGTTTTATACTACTCGGTTATTAGTTTATTTTGTATGCAGTGTTTTAAAAAAGTAATTGGACTATTTTCATTATGGGTAGAAAAGGCGATCTTTCACCACGTAAAAAAGCTGAAGTGAAGGCCCTTGTGATTGCGAAAACATTTACAAACCGAGAAATATCACGAAGATTGGAGGTTTCTGAAGTTAGTGTAAGACGCATAAAAAAGAAAATTGAGTCAGGGAAGGAATTAAGCCCGAAAAGAAAGAAAAGATGCGGTAGAAAACCAATTTTCACTCCACGGTCAGAGAGATGTTTGAAGAAAATTTGTGTAGAAAACAGATTTGCTACCACAAAGGTAATAAAATCACACCTCCAGGATGCTAGCGTAAATGCTTCTGAGCGCACTGTTCGAAGAAAATTGAAAGAATTAGATTTTAAGGCCTGTCGCCCCGCCAGGAAGCCCAAGTTAAGAGCTGCAATGAAAGCAAAGCGCCTGAAGTGGGCCAAACAATGGCAAGACAAAGATGTGGACTTCTGGAGATCGGTAAGATACAGCAATTTAATCAATAATTGATACATTATTATCATTTTCAGTTAAATAAAGCAAATAAACATGGAAGTTTATATATTTTTCCTATTTTTGACAGGTCTGCTTCAGTGACGAAAGCACATTCGAAATTTTGCAGAATAAAGCTCAGTATGTGCGTCGTCGTCATGGAGAAAAGTTTCATCCTGATTGTGTCGTCCCGACGGTTAAACATCCCACCAAAGTGATGATTTGGTCAGTCATCAGCGGCAAGGGCACTGGACGTCTGTACGTCGTCAAAGGAATAATGAGACAAGATCAGTACAAAGAAGTATTACAAAATCGGTTGATACCGCAGCTCAGAGAATGGTTTCCAAATGGGGAACCATTCACTTTCATGCAAGATGGAGCTCCCTGCCACACTGCTCGGTCTGTTAAAGCTTTTTTGGCAGAAAAAAATATCCCTCTGTTGGATTGGCCCTGATATGAACCCCATTGAAAATGTGTGGGAGCTGATGAAAAGAGAAGTGGCTAAAGATGTGATTACCAACAAAACCCAGCTCCTAGAAAAGATTATTCATGTGTGGAATCATCATCCTCAAATACAGGAGACAGTACAATCTTGCATTGATAGCATGCCGCGCAGAATTAAAGCTTTGATAGCGGCTAAAGGTGGCTCAACTAAATATTGACTTTTACTAACATTAATTTCACTTTTCTTTAAAACTTAATAAACTTATGCTTTTCTAAATGAATGCTGTTTTATTTATGTCAAATAAATAGGTAATTGATTGGATAATATAAAAATAAAAAACAAATCAATTTAAAATAATAAAACGGTACAATATCACTCGGTAATTAATATTTTACATGAAATCTTGCAGTGCGTCTATTAATTTGGCCAGGGACTGTATATACAGTGGTACTTATTTGAGTTTTTCTATTTGTCCTTGAAAGATTGGTTTTGGCGTTGGGGCTAAAAGTGACATTTGCTCGGGCAGGTTGTGACAAGTCACTACCAGCCCTGTAGTGCTTATTACTGGTTGCTATAATTTGGCCTATATAATTTGTTCTTTTAGGATGAGAACGTACAAAAGAAAATCTGAGCGTGGAAAATATCTGAAGAGACTTACGAGAAAGCAGCAGTTATTCTGGAGGAGGATAAAACTAAAAAAAATTCGTGAAGTCGCAAAAGACTTCAGATTATGTCACATGTCGCTTACAGCATATTTAAAGAAACGTAAAGAAGCAAAAGAGAAGAGCACATCTATAGAATCTCTCGCAGTAGGCTACCAGAAGAATAGACAAGTTTTCAACGATGAACAAGAGGCCATTTTCGTGACTTATTTAATTAAATGCAGCCAAATTTACTACGGCTTGACGACAAAAGATGTCAGACAACTAGCATTTGCTTGCTCATTCAAGTACAATATTGCAATGACGCAATCGTGGCTTGACAATAAAGAAGCAGGAGTCGATTGCTTGACAGCGTTTTTAAAACGCAACGAGTCTTTATCTATAAGGTCTCCAGAGGCTACTAGCCTGAGCAGAGCCACTTCATTTAATAAAACAAATCTTGATAATTTCTTTTCTAAATTGGCAGATGTGATGGATAGATATAAATTTTCTTTGTCACACATATGGAATGTTGATGAGACAGGCGTGACAACAGGGCAGAAATCTAGAAAAATTTTGCCTCCAAAAAGGTCTAAAGAAGTTGGTTCCATTATATCAGCAGAGAGAGGAACTCTTGTCACTCTCTGCGTAGCAGCAAATGCAGTGGGAAATTCGGTGCCATGAATGTTTGTCTTCCCACGGATTAAATACAGGGACTATTTCGTTCGCGATGGTCCTCCAGACTGCATTGGCGCTGGCAATTCAAGTGACTGGATGACTGGGGTCGAATTCAGGATATTCATAAAACATTTTATTGAAAATTTGAAAACCATCGTCATCCGATCCTGTGCTCCTATTATTAATAATAATAATAATAATAATCTTTTTGCAATAGCTTTAGAAAGGGTTAAGACTTAAATTTAATCCTAAACTACATACATATATTAAACTGCAAATACATGAAACACAATACACATACTGAATTAATTAAGATTTCAGAGGCGACCAAGATAATCCTTAAATTCTTGTACATTGTAAAATGCCTCTTCCAATAAAATATTCTTTAGTCTATTTTTAAATCGGTTAATGCCCAGGCTTTTCATAGACACAGGCAATAGGTTATACAGTACAATACTTTGGTAAAATGTACTATTATAGTATTTGGCTGTATTTGGCAGGACCGAGCGAATGAGGTCTCTTCTAAGAGGGTATGCGACAATCCTAGAGCCAGACATATATTTGTTCTTCATTTTGTGCATTGTTAATAGGGTCTTATACATGTAACAAGACGGTAATGTCCTAATGCGATATTTTTTAAAATATTCTTTACATGAATCTCTAGGTTTTACATTATTAATTGCTCTCACATACCTCCACACCTCTTTTGAGCACGAAAAATGCCCAGACTTTCAGACTCATTCCCCCAGAACTGACCTCCATAAACCATCCTGGAATGGAAATATCCATAGTAAACCAGTTTCAAAACCTTGAGAGTCACTACATTTCTCAGAGCACGTATAGAGAAGCATATTGCATTAAGTTTTAGTTTAAGCTCTCTCAGGTGTGTTTCAAATTTTAGGTTTAAATCAACAGTTAAACCCAAGATTTTTTACTCTAAAATGGGGTTGATTTTATAATCACTTGTAAACATGTTTTCACATAGCGGTTCCGAATTTCTATTTTTGAAGACCAAGGTTTTATCAACATTAAGCTTTAGCTTATTTGCAGCGAACCAGTTAGTTAATTCATTTATACAATCTTTGGTCGCTATCTGCAATTTTTCGGGATTGTCGTCACTCAGGAGACAAGTTGTGTCGTCAGCATGCATTACAACTTTTGCCTTGATATGTTTAGGAAGATCATTTGTATAAATACTGAATAACAAAGGCCCAAGCACAGATCCCTGAGGAACCCCAGCAGTCACATCCCCAAGATCAAAATCATAGCGACTCCCGTCAGTAAGAATTGAAACATATTGTTTTCGATCAGACAAATAGGAACAAAACCAAGTCAGTGCTACGCCTCTCATGCCATATTTCTCGAGTTTCTGTAATAAAATATTATGATCTACTACATCAAAAGCTTTTGATAAATCACATTGTACAATAACACAATACTTTCCCTGGTTTCGCACACCATAAACATAATTTAAAATTTCAAAAAGGGCACTCTCTGTTGATAAATTGGAACTAAATCCATACTGAGAAGGAGTCATCAAATTATTCTTTTCTAAGAATTTTTTTAAACGAGTATGTACAGTCTTTTCAATGATCTTCGTAATAACATTAGCTAATGAAATTGGCGATAGTTTGTTATTTCATTATGTAGCCCTTTTTTATAAACTGGTATTACCCTAGATATTTTTAACTGATCCGGAAAACACCCCTCAGCAAAAGATACATTAATCAGGTGTGTTAGAATGGGGGATAAAATCTCTTGATGAGTTTTAATAAATTTTAGTGGTATCTCATCAATACCTACGGAATTGCCATTTTTTAATAATGAAATTATCATTTTTATTTCCATACTCGTCACAGGACGAAAGAAGAAACTGACAGGTGTATTATCTATTCTTGGTAATATCAATTTACATTAGACACAATTAGACAATCATTCGTCGCACTTGGATATTGAAGTTGTCGAAACAGCTAAAGAAAATAATGTGATATTGCTATCCTTCCCACCACATTACTCACATAGGCTCCAGCCCATGGATGTGGGGGTCTATGGACCATTTAAAAATTATTGGGCCTAGTCAACAAGATGCTTGACTTAGAAACAGGTAAGACAATGACTGTTCACGATATTCCATGTATAGTGAATAAAGCTTTACCCTTGGCACTGAATCCAACTAACATCATCAACAGATTTAAAAAGGCTGGTATTGCACCATTTAATAAAGATATTTTTTAGGATGATGATTTCTTGTCTGCTTTTGTTACTGACAGCCCAATAGACGAAACGGCTAACCTAGACCTCGAAAATACTGCTGTTCCATAAACAATTCTCCACCCCATTCTGCTATCATTACACAGAACACTCCATCTCCTAATGAAAATCCCGAGTTTACCGAGTTTACTAAAGATGCCATAGCAGAATGCGAATGCTCTATTTATGCCAATCCAGTTGCTGGTTCTAGCAGAGATCCGATTCAGAATGAATGTACTTTTTCTCCCGAGATCATTCTGCCTTATAAAAAAGTTGCTGTGAGAACAAACAAGATTACAAGTAAAACTCGCAAATCAGCAATTTTAACTGATACGGCAGAGAAAAATGCATTGGCACTGGAACAGAGCAAGAAAAAAGAAAATACGACTAAGAAAGCAAAGGTAACTAAGGAAGAAAAGATTACTAAGCAAGGAAAGACAACTGAGCCAAGAAATATAACTAAACAAGGAAATACAAGTAAGGGAGGAAAAACAGCTAAGAAAACGGGAAAGACAACTGTAAAGAGTAAGGTGTTCCATGACTCTGATGAAGAAAGCGTAGATGATGATTATTTTTATTTGAACTGTTGTGAACTGTTTGCTCAGAACCGAGAGGGTGAGAAATGGGTACAGTGTGTTGTTTGTAAGAAATGGTCACACGCGAGATGTGCTAAGGAAAATATTGTCTCCTACATATGTTTAAATTGCGAAAGTGATTGTTCAGATTAATGACTGAATTGCTGCGTTTAATTTTTGCAAAAGAGATAGGCATAATTTATGTTTTTATTCAACAAAGAAGTTTAAATATAAGTTTTTTTAAGGTTAGAAGTATCTAATACTATGTTTGTTACCTATCTAAATTAAACAAAAAAACTGTGATTATTTTAATGAAAAATTCTAAATTTCATTTATTTTTTGTTGTAATATTTTGCTCCTTATGATGTAACAATCAGCCCCTGGCGCGAAGTTAAAAGTTACACAGCTTTCTTCCCAGAATTCATTTGTTTATGTCACTTCTAATAGTCGGCTACCTAAAATTCTTTTTAAATTTAAAACTTGAATATTTACTTAATCAATCAATCCTATATCTACATAAAACAATGAAAAAAAAAAAGGTGCGAATTTGTTTAAAAAATGTCACAACCAGCCCCAGTCTCCCCTACTGATCAATAAATATTGAAAAAATTCTGGAATAGTCTTCATAAAGTGTAGATTGAGCGAAAATTATCATGAGTGGATTATGTTTGATAATTTATCTGGTATATAAAAAAAAACTATGCTCCTTGAGAGTATGGTGGAGATTTTTTTAATATACTTTTCAATATATTACTGTTACCGAGTCGCGCGTCGCTCCTGTACTGAGAGAAAATAATGTTATTTTATTTCTTTATAATTAAACAAATATTTAAGTAGTAAATATTTGTTTTATACTTCTATTACTAGATTCTAGATTGAGCTAGATTCATTTATTGGCTATTAGGTAGCTAAGAAGCATTATTGACCAAGAAAAAACATGAAAATAAGTATTGGATCTTAAGATATATACATGTCAGGGATCTAATTAACTTAGCCTAGGTAAGGATTTTATTTAATTTTAAAAACAATCACCACCCGGCACCAAATCCGACTTGCACTTGGTCGGTTGTTTAGTCTCTAAAATGTATATGTATCACGGGCTCACTCACGAGTATTATCTTTATACTGAACCTTGGATACCCGAAAACCAGCTGTCGATGCAAATATTTGCAGACGAAAAATTTTATAATTTATCAAAAACCCGGAAGAAATTCTTTCTTGGGGTAGAAGCTGCAAAATGCAGAAATTTTTATATTTGACATGTTAATGTTGTAGACATTACACAGAAAATCTTTCAAATGCTTTGGAATATTGTTTCGTATTTTATAAACAAGTTTCTGTTCTATACCAAGCGTAAATTAGCCCATCGATGAAACTCTGCTCTCATGTTTGGAGCCTCAACACTTTATAGTTTCTAGATATAACTATTTGTTAATTGGTGAGCTGAAACTCACCAGAAACTTTAACTTTTTGGAAAATCGAAGAAGCATTGGCGACTTGAGTCTCTTTCATAGATATTTTCATGAGAGCTACTCAACTGATGTGACGTACATGTGCATATGACTGTCAACTAGTCAACAACGTGGTGCTAACAATTCATTTATTTTAAATTCAGTTGAGAACTCCTGGTAATAATTCTTTAATATGGAGTGCTTCATCTCTCATCTCTTTCAAATGGACTATCGAAAATTGCGTTTCCTAATGAGTAAAATTTGCAAAGATTCAATGTCAACGTGACTCGCTACTTCCGTACGTTCGCAACTAGTAAAATAATTTAGGTATTTCCCTGCTTCTCGTATGCCGTGACCATAAAAAAATAACCGGCATGTCTTAATAATAATAATAAGGAAGACCAGTACAAAAATGTACTAATGACGTAGCAAGGTCAAAGAAAGTTTCATGAATGTTTTAGTACGTCCAATCATTGTTGACAATGTCATTTTGAGTAGTTGTTTTTCTACTGTGCTATTTTCTTTGTTTTTGGTGCTTTTAAAAGTTGTTTTTATAATTAAACTCGTGTATTGAATATTAAACTTCGTCGCCTCTTCTCAGACATAATTGAAGATATAAAACACAAAAAAAAGTAATCAAATAAGTTGTGTATAGATTTCATAAGAATTATTCTCTGTATGATGTCTTGGGGAATGACATATTCCGCGGCCGCTAAATATATTAAAAAGTCGGTATCGTTTGTGAAGAGGTGGATAAACTATTTTAACCAGAGAAAAAATATCGACGAATTGCCAAATCGTGGCTGGGTAGGTAAAGACGCTCTGAAAGTCGAAAAAAACGGATCGTGTGTTTTCACGGAACCCGAAATTGACGCCGAGTCAAGGAGCGGCAAAATTAAGAAAGTCAGGTTTGAATGTACGCCATGAGAACATTCGACAACATCTTCGTGCTCATGATATCAAATTCCGAAGCACGTTGAAGAAACCTTTACTGGGCGAAAATCACGTCACGAAGCTACTCGCTTGAGCCCACGATAAGAAACTAGAGTGGCCCATACAATCGCCGGACGCCAACCCTATTGAAAAAGTTTGATCTCTTGTATACCTAATTACATTTTTATACATACAGGGTCATCCATAAATAGTAAATGATGAGCAACTTTTTAAATTTGAATGGTAAATGCCTTGTTCTAAGTCACACTTGAATTCATTATGAACTTCTAGATAACTGTAATCAGCCGACGACGCCTGTATTCTACGAACCTCGTCACAACGGTATCAGATACAATTCATTATATGTGGTGTTCTTCTTCTTCGTCTTTTTCTTCTTCTTTCTTATATGTAGTGTCATATAAGTAGGCATACGGCCTATTTTATCTCCATTAGGCCTCTTCCGATGTGGACGTCCAGCATTCCTTCCACCTTTTCAGAGGTTCGCCCCTAGTCCTTCTCCCGCAGGGTTTATTGAGTTTGGCCCATTTTACCAGGATGTTGTAGTCCATCCGATCTACGTGTTTAGTTCTGGTCCATTTGGATATTTCTTGGATTTTACTTAGATCTTGTAGATCTTTGTTGCGGATTCTGTCGTGGATAGTTTTTCCATGTATGTCCCAAATTACGTTCCTTTCTGTTGTTCTCATCATTTGTGCTATTTTACATGTGTCAGCTCTTGTTTCTACAGCATATGTAAGGATCGGTATCACTGTTGTCTTGTATAATCTTATTTTACTTTCCGCTGTGAGGTATTTATTTTTCCTTACTATATTCGTCAAACAACCGGCTATTAGTGATGCCTTCATAGACTGTTGTTTTACGTCCCTGTTTAAGTCTCCGTAGCTTGTTATCATTGTTCTCAGGTATTTAAAATTATTAACCCGTTCAATAATACTTCCTTGGATCTCTAGCTTACATCTTAATAATTCTTTTGAAGCTACCATACATTTTGTCTTGGTTCTGTTGATAATCATGTTTAGTTTTCTCGCTTCCAAACTGAAGGCATGAAAGATCTTCTGAAAGTTGCTTCAGAATCGGAGATCAGGACTGCATCATCGGCGTAGCAGATTGTGTGGAAGTGTGTGTTGCCCATTTTGTATCCTATAGTTTTTGGAAGATTCTCCTCTATTCTGTCCATGACGAGGTTGAAGATAAAGGAACTAAGTGAATCGCCTTGTCTTATTCCAACGTTTATTTTTACTTCCTTGCTCAGTAGATGTCCCACTTTTTTATTTGTTCTACATTCTGTATTAATGTCATCTATGATTTTTATTAGATTCTTGTTGTCTGCTTTTCCTGTAATAATTTTATAATATTTGTCGAAGGCTTGAGTCATGTCGACAAAACACATATACGCAGGTTTGTTAAATTCTTTAGCTTTTTCCATTATCTGTCTCACTATATTAAAAAGGCTTCTGGCGCTGACGGAATACCTGCCATAGTTCTTAAACACTGTGCGAGGGAACTAACATCAGTTTTCTGTAGACTCTTCAACCTATCCTACAGAAAGGGAATATTTCCTTCCTGCTGGAAATGTGCTACAGTTCAGCCGATACCTAAAAAAGGCAAGAAGACCTTGCCAAATAACTACCGACCAATCGCACTGCTTTCAATAATATCGAAAGTCATGGAAAAGGCTGTCAATCAGCATCTTCTAAAATATCTTGAAGGATTCAACATTATTAACGATCACCAATATGGCTTTCGTAAAAATAGATCAACAGGAGATCTTCTGACTTATGTAACACATGTTTGGAACAATGCAATTGAACACTTTGGAGAATCTCGAGCGGTTGCTCTTGTCATATCCAAGGCATTCGACCGTGTTTGGCACGATGGGCTGTTGGCTAAGCTACGTTCTTATGGTATGTCGGAAAAGTTCTGTTTGTGGCTCTCATGTTTCCTCAGAGAGCGTTCTTTACGAATGGCAGTCGACGGATTTCTTTCTAACACCTTCACTATGAACGCCGGTGTACCCCAAGGCTCCATACTGTCTCCTACTCTCTTTCTCATTTACATTAACGATCTGCTGGAAAAGACCGAGAATCCAATTTACAGCTTTGCAGATGACAGTACACTTATCTCTTCATTCACTTTGAACGCTCGGACATCGGCTACTCAGACGAATATCCGCAGACAGCAGGAAGTCATTCGACTTAACAAAGACCTGGAAGAAATTCTATCTTGGGGTGACAGTAACCAAGTGGAATTTAACGCTACGAAAACCCAGGCGGCAGTTTTTCTAAAAAAGTTAACGTTGCTGAACCCGATATAGTTATGTCGGGGCACTCCATTCCTCTAACATCGTCACTCAATTTGTTGGGCGTTAATTTGGGAGCAAATATGTCCTGACATGAACATGTTGCAGGCATAGCAAGGAGAGCTTCTCAAAAGTTGGGAATATTATTTCGAACCAGAAAGCTTTACACTCCACAACAACTGTTAATTCTTTACAAAGCTCAAATTCGACCAACTATGGAATACTGCTCCCATGTTTGGAGCTCCGCTCCCAAACATACACTGCGTTTTTTGGATTCTATTCAGAGAAGAGCTGTTCGTCTGATTGGAGACCCGGAACTGACCGTCGGCCTTGATTCGCTGGAACATCGAAGAACGGTTGGCGAATTGAGCCTATTCTACAAGTACTTTCATGGAAAGTGTTCGAAGGATGTGGCCCGCTTAATTCCTCCCAGAGCGGTGCATGTTAGAAGTACACGTCGCGCTCATTCTTCACATCCGTATGAGGTTCAGCTTGTTACTCCTCGTACAACGCTTTTCAAGCAGTCTTTTATATGGAGAACATCATCCCTTTGGAATAGTTTGCCCAGGACTGTGTTTCCCACCGAGTACAATCTACAGCGATTCAAGAACAACGTGAATCGCTTTCTCCGCACACGTGTCGCTCCTGTAGCGCTTTAGGGACATCCCTGTAGCACGTGTGCTAGACCCATAAAAAAAAAATAAATAAATAAATATTGCATCTATGGTCGCTCGATTTTTGCGGAATTCCTGTTGTTCCTCTCTTAGTTGAATATCCTTGCTCATTTCGTCCAGTATGATTTTTGTTAATACTTTTAAGGTAGTATTTAGGAGCGCGTAGCGGTAGTTTTCGGGTGAGGTCTTTTGTGAATTTTGAATATTGTGATTGTTATGCTAGTTTTCCAATCTGTAGGTACTTGTCAATGTTTTACTATGTTTGTAAAGAGCTGTCGTAGTAGTTGATATAGGCTCTCTCCTCCATATTTTAACATCTCATTTGTAATGTCGTCTGGTCCTGAGGCTTTTCTATTTTTAAGACTTCTTATAATTCTTTCGGTCTGTTCTAAATTATTTCTAGATTTACTTCTTCGACTTCTTCAAGTATGGTTTATTATTTTCTTCTTCTTTATATAATTTCTCCAAGTATATTTGCCATTCTTAAATTGTAATTTTATTAGTTTGTACCGTTTTTAGTGTTCCGTACGGAACACTTATAAGATCACTTCGGTGTCTGTCTGTCTGTCTGTCTGTCTGTCTGTCTGTCTGTCTGTCTGTCTGTCTGTCTGTCTGTCTGTCTGTCTGTCACACCCGATTTTCTCCGAAACTATTTGACATAGAAAGGTGAAATTTGGTAATAATATAGGAATTGATGGCCTCATCAGAGCCATGTAGTTTTGAGAATTAAATTTTACCTTAAAGGGTTAGTTTTGGGGGGTGAAGTCGGAAGCGAAAAAAAAATTTTTTTACTAGGTCATCGAGTGTGGTGTCAAATGAAAGCTTCTGAAAACACGAGTAAAAAATATATATATAATATTATACTTGCGCGCACTTTTCTTTGTATTATTTTTAAAAATTCGCGAAAAATCGTTGTCCCGGACCTTATCTCGAAAAGTACTTATCAAAAAATTTCGAAAAAATTCTGGAATATTCTCCACGGGGTGTAGATTGAACGAAAATTATCACGAGTGCATTACCTTTAATAATTTATATGGTATATAAAAAAAACAAAAATTTCAAGGTCATCAGATTTCAGTAAAGATTGGAAACAAACTTTGTTGAAAACTCATTTTGGGTGTGTTTTGTGAAGTCACTGATCATTTTATACCACCGTAACATAATTTTGACTTAAGGGGTTCATTTTGAGGGGTGAAATCGGAAGTGAAAAAAATTTTTTTTTACTAGGTCATCGAGTGTGATGTCCAATGAAAGCTTGTGAAAACACGAGTAAATATATATATATATATATATATATATATATATATATATATATATATATATATATATATATATATATATATATATATATATATATATATATATACATATATACATATATATATATATATATATATATATATATATATATATATATACTCGTATATAATGTAATACTTGCGCACACTTTTCTTTGTATTACTTTTAAAAAAATCGCTGTCCCCTACCTTATCTCGAAAAGTACTGATCAAAAGATTTTGAAAAAATTCTGGAATATTCTCCACGGGGTATAGATTGAACGAAAATTATCACGAGTGCATTACCTTTAATAATTTATTTGGTATATAAAAAAAAAAAAAAAATTTCAAGGTCACCAGTTTTCAGTAAAGATTGGAAACAACCTTTGTTGAAAACTCCTTTGAGGTGTGTTTTGTGTGATCATTTTATACCACCCTAACAAAATTTTTTATTTTAAAAACAACGTACGGAACACTAATTGTGCAAGTTCAACTTGCACTTGACCGGTTTTTTTATATTAAGTTTGTTCCGTCTTAACATTTCCCAGACTTTCCTTTGAGCACAATACAGATCATTTTCCATCCCTTTAGTAAATGTCTCCCAATATTCTTCTTTAATTTGTTTTCTTCTTCTGTTCATTAAGTTTCTTTCTGCAATATATGTGTGCTGTGTATGTGGTATTGTTTAAGCTAATATGTGTTTTTCATTTTCTAATATTGCAAATTGCAAGATAATCCACCATCGAAATGAAAACTAATCTTAATATTAAACAGCCAAAAGCACAAAGCCAAGATAAACGCGATAATTTTAAACAGTCTTGAATTTTATAAAATTATGAGTATAATACCTGACAGATCTGTAATACCATCATAATTAAATGAAAATAAAAGCGCCGAACCGAACTATGTATACGTCCCATATGGGCTCGCTTAAGGTAGCATACAAATATTCCATTGGAAATACTAAGGCCTAAAAGTACCATTTTTTACATTTAGATTGGTCCTAATCTCTAAAGGTGTGGATGTTTAGTTAAGAATATCTCAGAAGTAATTATCTTTCTTGAAGTTATTATACCCCGCCTGCCCAAAGAGTTCCCGCACTGCCTTAATAAAAAAAATTGAAAAATTAAAAATGAACATGTTCTACATAGTCCTGACCTCAATACAATGTTCAGAACGTTCATACAAAGATATGAAACTGTTAGAAAAATCTTCTTTTGAGATTATATTTAACTTGCGCGTCACAGTAACTTTAATGTCCTCCAAATCGTCATAACGTTGACCCTTCATGTGGAGCTTGATTTTTGGGAATAAAAAAGTCACTAGGGGCTAGATCAGACGAATAAAGAGGGCGGAGTACGGAAACTTGTTTTCGCGCCAAAAAACTGCACCACATCTTCACCGTGTGAGCTGGTGCGTTATCATGAAGCAAGAAAAAATCTGTTGCGTTGCATCGTTCCAGTCGAATCTGTTGCCTCTTGCAAAGTCGCTCCATTCGTTAAATCTTACCATAGTCAAAACACTTGTGTGAACACGTGCATTGTCTTGATGAAAAATGATTCGTCTCTTTTTTCTTCTTTACCTGCTGATGAAACCGTCTTTGTGTTCTTTGGTGTACTTCCACCGGCTTCAATCCATTGTTTCAACTGTTCTTTTTGCTCTAGTGTATAGTGGTGGATCCAAGTTTCATCAACAGTTATGAAACGATGCTTGAAATCCATTTTATTTTGCTTAAAACGATCCAAACAGGCTTGAGAAATACGCATTCGAATGCATTTTTGGTCAATTGTCAACAAATGCGGTACCCTCCTTGCACAAAGCTTTTTCATATGTAATTCTTCTTGCAAAATATTTTCAATTCGTTCTTTTGAGATGCATATGGCCTCAGCTATCTCACGCACTTTCACTCGTCGATCATCTAACACCATATCATGGACTTATTGAATCATTTGTGGTGTAGTAGTTTTTGGACGACTTTCGCGTGGATCATCTTCAAGGCTTGTACGACCAGATTTAAAAAGAGCAGCCCAATTTCGCACAGTGGAAAGTGAAGGTGATGCATCCTTATACACTTTTAACAATTACGGATGAATTTCTGTTGGTATTAAACCATCCAAAACAAAGAATTTAACCACTGCACGATATTCAATTTTTTCCATTTAAAAAACTTCAATGACACGTCAATATTAAACAGCTGCTACTACTCGAATGAATCACATGTGTTTATATAAAGGATGGAACTCTCCAATGCAATTATTGTTGCACAGTTTCTAAGGCCATCTATGTGTCAGGCCGAGAACTTTTGAGACAACCTAGGTATATAAGATATTATATGCAAAACTTATAATCTATTTGACGGGATATATATATATATATATATATATATATATATATATATATATATATATATATATATATATATATATATATATATATATACGGGACTTTACTTCATCTGTTTTAAATTCTAAAAATGCACAAATATGTGTATTATATTACACTGGTCAACAAAAAAAAGAAAATTGCTTGTTTCCTGTGATTTTTTTTTTGTTTCTATCTCAAATTGGCGCGTATTTTTTAAATATGGCAAGAATTTTTCTGTAACAGCTTTTGTTTTTGAGTTATAGCTAACTACCCTCATTTACTATTTTTACTTAGATTTTCGTTTTTTATTGGACACTAAAATATATTTTGTTGTTGTTTAAGATATGGCTTCGACAAGAAGATGTTGTGTGCTTAATCCCGATTGTTTTTGCTATATTTGTGGTGAATATATATTTGCAAAATATCGAAAACCTATATCGGACTTTGTGAAAACTGCGTATCGTCAATACTTTAAAATAAAATTGTGTAATCAGGACAAGCCATGGGTTCCTCATATTGTATGCCAGAAATGTGTGGTATGTCTACGGTTATGGTCCAGTGGAAAAAGAGATGCAATAATGTTCGTAACACCCATGCTTTGGCGAGAACCTCGAAACCATCATGACGATTGCTACTTCTGCGTTGTGAAAATAAACGGAATTAACCCTGGAAATCGAAGTAAGTGGTCATATCCTAACTTATCTTCTGCTCAACGACCTCAATTAAAATCACAAGAGGTACAACCCAGCACATCTAAATCTTCTGATGATCCAAATCTCTGTGAACCCGAACGAAATACATCAAGTGAAGACTCTGATTCAGACTACAAATGAAGCCTTTCAGAACCTCAACCATTTAATCAGAAAGAACTAAATGACTTAGTAAGAGATCTGAACTTACCAAAAGAAGCTTCTGAAATTTTAGCATCTCGTTTAAAAGAAAAAAATTTGCTTACTCCGGAAACCAACATTACATTTTATCGTACCCGAGAAAAAAATCTGTTACCGTATTTTTCTCAAGAGAAGAATTTAGTTTTTTGTAACGATGTTGGTGGTATTTTGCAGCAGATGGGATTAAAACAGTACCAACCTAGTGACTGGCGTCTTTTCATAGACAGCAGCAAAGAAGTTTAAAGTGTGTTTTGCTTCATAACGGTAACAAGTACGGATCTATACCTATTGCACATTCGACGACTTTAAAAGAAGAATACGTAAATGTTTCTAAGGTTATGGAAAAAATTAAGTATCAAGACCACAAATGGGTCATTTGTGTTGATCTGAAAATGGTTAACTTTCTTTTAGGTCAACAAGGGGGGTACACAAAGTTCCCTTGTTTCATGTGTCTCTGGGATAGTCGTGACAAACAACACCATTGGTCACAAAAAGTTTGGCCAGTGCAGGAAGAGCTAAAAGTTGGTACAAAAAATGTTATGAACGCGCCTTTAGTTAGCCGAGACCGCATCATACTTCCACCACTTCATATTAAACTCGGCATAATGAAACAGTTTGTGAAGGCGCTTGACAAAAGTGGCGAATGTTTTAATTTTCTTTCACGCAAGTTTCCAGGATTAAGTTCAGAAAAATTGAAAGCTGGTATTTTTGATGGGCCACAGATTAGGCAACTCGTGAAAGATCTTAATTTTGTCAAATCAATGACTGAAGTCGAATCCAAAGCTTGAAATTCATTTGTTTTGGTTATGAGTAGCTTCCTGGGCAAAAAGAAATCTGACGACCATGTCGAGCTTGTTGAGTGCATGCTATCGAACTTGCAAGAGCTAGGGTGCAACATGAGCATAAAAATCCACTTCCTGCACTCGCATTTAGACCGATTTCCACAAAATCTGGGTGATTTTAGTGAGGAGCAGGGTGAAAGATTTCCTCAGGATCTTCGGACAATGGAAGAGCGTTATCAGGCGCGGTGGGACTCACATATGAGGGCAGACTACTGCTGAAGTTTGCAACGAGATCTACCTAAAGTCGTTCATTCAAGGAAATCTTATAAAAGATCATTTGCTAGTGTTCAATAGAAATTTTGTTAACATAATGTATTTTTTTTTGTATTTTTTTGGCAAAATAATAAAACTGTATATTTTAAAAGGTAAAGCTGTTAGCAATCTCCCAGTATTTTTTTCATAGTCAGCGCCATAGAAATACCCAATAACAGAAAAAAAAAAAAATAAAGGAAACAAGACTTGTGTTGACCAGTGTTATTTTATACGTAAATGGAGGTAAGGTAATTGAAAGGGCAAAGGAAAGGAATTGATAGTGAAAATACGTCAATTCTGGTTACTTTTTACTTAAAAAATTGACTCTCTGGTGTAACCTGATTGTATGTATAAGTAACTATTATTTAGAGTAGGTCTCTTAATACTTATTTTTACCATTTATTTTAAGTTATACCTAATAGTTGAATTATGTTGCGAAAATGAATAAATCATTTAAATTAATAATTTAAAACTGTGTAGGGGATATAACAACATTAAAAAAATATTTCGCCTTGAATTTTAATTTCTCTTTATCGACGCTGTAAAAAATAAGCTGTTAAAGTTTATGACTACCTATAGCTACATTTTCCTCGAAAAATATTTGTAGGAATTATGACATATAACATGAAAAATTCGAAACTGCACTGTTTCCCCCACCTTAAGATGTTTGACGACCGAGAATAATACTTATAGTCGTTTTAGCCAAAAATCAGAAAAAAATTATAGGATACTACTTGAAGCTCACAAACTGTAGGTTCCTACCCCAGTTCAAGTACTTTGTTACTAATAATTAAAATATGAATTTGAAATTGATATCTCGCGTTGTTCAAAAGTTATCACACCAACAGATTAATATACACAGATAGACAAACCGACGGAAATCAGAAATTATGTTTTCCTGATCTAGGAATCCCGAAACATAAGAAAATGCAAAAATCTCGAAGAGGAATTTTTCATAAATACAAATTTCCCCTAGCGTGTTAAGAATTCTTGTCGGCCATGTAAAAAGAGAACACTAAAGACGGAGCGTCAATCGACAAGCAGGAAAACGTCAAACAATAAACGGGGAGCAAAATTCCTTGATGAGAAAAGACCGTCTTGCACTGAAATTCTAAAAGCTTACACCTCTTCCCAACGCAGTAAACTAATAATCGGTGCCTGGGTGGGTGGGGAGTTTTTCACCACGAAAAAACTCCTACCTACAGTGGAACTCTAACAACGTACACCCTATTTAAAAAACGATGGAGGAGATTTTTCACAAAAAAAAGAATCCCTACCTTTAAAGACCCCTCTTGACTACCCCACCGGTATGTGGGTTCTATATCTATGATTTTCTCTGAAACGATGAATTTCGAAGCAGTTTTTGCCTAATAGAATGCGGTACTGAGGTTAACTATGGATATAACCAATATGAGCTGATTGGTCTGAAAGACTATTACGTGGTTACTCCTGCCAATAACACTGCGTTGGCTACAACCAACATATAGCCACTAGGGCATATGTCCTTTTTTCTGGCCATATAGGTCTTATAACTACTTCAAAAAGTTCTTTCATATGAATCTGCCTCCCCCTAGAACATGGCATTGAAAGAACTTAATACTTACTACCGTTAACAAATATGTACTGTATGTCTGTTTGACGAGAAAAGAACCACAATTTTTTGAAAATTACAAAAGATATTTATTTCTGATTTTTTTACATGAAAGAATACTGAAAAGTCTAGTCACTGTTATTGAGAATGGCCTGGTACCTCTGGAAATACTTTTCACCAGTTTTTTAGTGTCATCTGTAGAATGACATATCTTTCAAATAATCCTTGAAAGTTGCTTCAAATTATATACAATCTGCCCTGCAAGATTGACCCTCACAATGTCCCACACATTTTCAATGAGGTTAGCAACGTGAGGTTAAGAGGGTTAATCCATCGTAATGATTGTCATCTTTGTACTCTCTGTAATTTTTTGAATTATTGTCATCTTTTAAGATTCAATCGTCTTTATTGGGCCCAAACAACTTGCTGGCTGGTCGAGTTTTTTAACTTTCGACCATCTTCTCTGCGGTCAATTTCTCAGTGAAGAGCTCCAAGCAACCGAAGTTTTGCTAAACATTGACTTTTCCTGAATTTGTGTGCGTTGGATAAAATTTATACCACAAATGAACCGAGCACATCGCTTCATCCAGAAGGACACCATATTTTTGTTTACTCAGCCCAATTCGATTCTACATGTGGACTTCTGAGAACAGAGGTTTCGATCTTGTAAAACGTTACATTACCTTTTCATATTGTAAACACAACCCGATTATGTTGATATATGATTTGTTCCCTTTCTAGCCAGTTTAACTTTGCTTTGACGCAGCCGAAGAATGGGATTATTCTGAAACAGCTGCAAGAACGTGTTATCCTACTTGCTTGTCGCTGCTTCCGTTTTCCTTCGACCTGGAAAGCCATCGACCTTTTCTATGTCTGCATATTGTGTTATTCATTTCAAATCAAATTCTGAATATTCTTCCTAAAGTATAAATTATCACGAGGGCATTAGGTTTGATAATTTATCTGGTATAAAAAACTATGACAACTAGGTTCCTTGACAATATAGCGAAATTTGGTTAATACACTTCTCAGCACACACACGGATGGGTACCGAGAGAAAATAATTTTATTTTATTTGTTTATAATTAAACAAATATTTAGGTAGTAAATATCTGTTTTACACTTTTATTACTATATTCAAGATTGAGCTGGATTGATTTATTGCCTATTACGTAGCTAAGATGCTATAACTGGTAAATATTATTCACAAGGAAAAAATATGAAAATATTAATTTATAAATTGTTTTTTTTTTAATATTTAAATATTATTTTAAATTATTTATTATTTATTACCATTAATATATTACTTCCTATGTAATCTTTGGATAATAAAAATGTACTGGACGAACGATAAAGAGAATGCGGCCATTATTCATATCACCCATTTATTTAATTAAGTGCAATTAATCATTTTATATTACCATTTGCTAACTGACCTGTGATAAAAGTTACTGTGGGTACTATGTGAACAAAAATTCACATTAATAGACTGTTATCTCACCTGAACAGTAGCTATTTATGTGTCTGACGCCAATTTAACAATGGACTAAAAAAACATTATTTCTGCTTTTCGATCATTTTTAATTTTTAGTTTTCCGTACGGAACACTTATAAGATGACTTCGGTATCTGTCTGTCTGTCTGTCACACCGGATTTTCTCCGAAACTATTTGTCATAGAAAGTTGATATTTGGTAATAATATAGGAATTGATGGCCTCATCAAAGCCGTGTAGTTTTGGAAGTTAAATTTTGACTTAAGGGGTTAGTTTTGGGAGGTGAAATCGGAAGTGAAAAAAAAATTTTTTACTAGGTCATCGAGTGTGGTGTCAAATGGAAGCGTGTGAAAACACGAGTAAAAAATACATATATAATGTAATACTTGGGCTCACTTAAAAAAATCACGAAAATCGCTGTCGCCTTATCTTGAAAAGTACTGATCAAAAAAATTTAAAAAAAAGTCTGGAATATTCTCCATGGGGTGTAGATGGAACGAAAATTATCACGAATGCATTACCTTTAATAATTTATTTGGTATATAAAAAAAAAAAAAAAAAATATCTAGGTCAACAGTATTCAGTAAAGATTGGAAACAAACTTTGGTGAAAACTCCTTTGGGGTGTATTTTGTGAAGTCACTGATCCTTTTATACCACCGTAACAATTTTTTTTATTTTAAAAGCTATCAACGTACGGAACACTAATTGTGCAAATTCAACTTGCACTTGACCGGTTTTTTTTTTTGTTTGTATTATTCCCAAATTTCACAAAACAAAGAAAACCTAACTGTTTTAACTTTAAACGAAATAAAAAGTTGTATATTACCATGCTTACGAGAAACACTAATTTGTATTTCCATTGAATTAAGATAATTTTATTTTTCCCCTTTAGTGATAGTAACTTTTAATGAATTAATGAATCGTTGCTACTTTGTTTTGCAAATTCAAGGTATTATTTTCCAGGTATCAGATAGTGGTCAAAAACCTTCATTTTTATATTGGTAATATAAATGCGATGTGGTATAACAGCAATGCTACCCTAAACAATAAAAAAGTAGACAAAGTATGTGATTCATAACTTCGTTTCCCACCAATCAGTGATCTATTAGAAACTTGAGTGCGGTAAGGATAAGCAGAAAACACTGGACAGAATTTAAGCGCTGTCATATGCGCTGTTCTTAGTTCAATGGTCTGGTAATAAAGCCTGCTGGAGATGCGTACTGGGGTCATTTACATTTGTTAATTTTAATAGCAAGTTACAGTCTGTCAAGTAAGGGTTCGCGATAATTCATGTTTGGTAAATGCGATTCTAGCGATTCAACAAAAAATCGGCAGAGGCAACCTTTGTCTACGAAGCATTTTAGTAAACTTATCAATCGATTCCGACCTTTCGTCGAAATCACATAAAATTCAAAATGAGTCACTTGTTTGTGCGTCGGTTCAAGGCAGTCTTTCTTTGTTCCCATCCAAAGGGCACTAAAATGTATAAAAATATATTAAAACTTGCCAAAACGTGGCTCGGTAGACAAAGTCACTTCAAAAGTCGAAAAACGAATCGTGCCTTTGTTTTCACGAGACCCGAAATTGACGCTGCATCAAGTAGCGGCAAAATTAAGAACATCGGGTTTGAATGTGTCCCATGAGACTATTCGACAACATCTTCGCGATAAGATACTAGAGTGGCCCTCACAATCGCCGGACGCCAACACTATTGAAAACGTATGGTCGCTGGTAAAGAGGAAGCTCAGAGGAAAGACTCTGAGGACTTTAACTCTATTATTTCACGAGATTCGAAAAATTTGGAGATCATTGCCGTAGTATGCAGAAAATCTCGTGGACAGCATGCCTCGAAGATGTCAGGTGATTATTAATGCAGAAGGCGATTGGACAACTTACTAAGGCAATTGCGCCGTTGTTAGCACACCAAAGGATAGATTGATGGCAAAAAATGTTCTCGATTTTTTCAAGAATACGAGCGGTCACATTCTTACTTGACAGACTGCATATGTGCTTATGTATAACATATTAAAGTATAAATTTAGAAAATATTAGCTAAAATTACGCACTTCATTAGATTGGACTTTTAAGCATATTAAGAAAGACAATATTTTTTTTTATTTTTAGAACATATACTATGCCTGTCCCATCAAGCCAGCTTAGATGTGTGATCCCATTATAATATAAACTTGCCAAGTCTTATATGCCACGGTAATTATTGTAAATACTAAATAAACAAAACATACCTACCCACCTATTAAAAAATATGAGCGGAACAATTTAAATCGCATTTTTCTAAACTAGTATCTGCACAAATGAAATCTGTTTTTGGAGCTACAAACACTATGCTTAATTGGTGCCATGCCACTGGAAATTTTACTAAAAATATTGCTAAACATATCCAAATATGCCATCTTCCTAAGATGCCTATGGTTTTTTGTATTACGTCCACATGATGGTAATCAACTTTTTCTTTGCTTGTTTGTTCTCTGGTGCCATTTTGCACTAGAAAAAAAAGCATTACGTTAGTTTAATAAACCGTGGTGATCTACTTTTCAGCAGAGATTACAAACTATAGAAGAAAAAATCATAAATAAATTATATTACGCAAATGTATAAAATGTTTATATATGGATCATTCTAAATTCGAAATTTGAAATACTGTTGCAGAATATCGGAAGTGACCAAATTTCAGGTATGGGTTTGGCTTAGTCTAAATACCCTAGAAAAAGTCAGTAGAAAAATATTGACGCTATAACTGGAAAATTTTTAAATTGAACATTCTAAAAAAATAGTAGACACGTCAAAAATGATTGTACAGGGTGATCCAAATTGGACACTTTTAAAGGTAAACCCCTTTATCTAAAGGAGATAGACAAAAACTGATGTCGGTGTTTAGGGCTCAATTTTTATGATAAATCAATGGTGAAAACCGCATATTGATATCTAGTACCGTTTCAGATATACAGGATGTTTTTCAAAAATCTGCATTTTGGAAAAATGTTTGTAATTCTTTTCCTATTGAAAATTTTTGATTTCTATAAAAAGATTCTCAAAGCACTTTTTCACGTGGATTTCAATAGTGTAAGTTACATTTTCTTACAACTAATATTTTAATAGTTATTAACGCAAAAATATATTTTTTAAATGGGATACCCTGTATATTTTTCCTTATCCGAATAGAGCTTTAAATTACCCTTCTAAAAATATAGGACACTTTTTATTTTGCTTAAATCTACTTCAAAATATAAAGGTTTTCAGTTTTTACGCGAGTTTTAAAAGCACATTTTGTGAAGTAGGTTTCGGACGGAGCGCCAATATCAATTGTTTACCGATAGCAGTCAAATCGTTAAAAAAAAATTCCCAGAAGTAACTCTAAGAGTCATAACTACTAATGAAATTTACTAAATGCTATAGTACTTCAAACTATGTAGAAAATAAAACAAAACAACAATAAAATTTTTCCGAGTAGAGCAAACTAAAACAAAACAATTTTCTATAAGAGATGTTCGAAATGTCGACCAGTTTCATTTACACATAGGCGGCACCTTTTCTGGACACTTCTTACCGAGTTGATTAGTTCAAGAGGAGTGAGACCTGCAGAACTTTGTATTACTGCGACTTCTAACTCTTGCCTGGTGTTTGTCGGCAATTTAAAAATTAGGTCTTTCAATCTTCCTCATAGATAGAACTCCATGGGTGTTAAATCCGGTGACCTTGCCGGCCAAAGCTTGTATTTTTAACCCTTCGATAGGGTGTTTTGCTGCTATGTCCATTTGCACCAAGCTGTCATACCATACCTGTTACCTCCCTATCTACATTCTCTCCCAGTATTCCTCGTCACTCTGTCATCTTCTATTACCTTTCGCTCCATCCCTGTCCCTCTCATAGACATACGCACGTAAATTTTCCCAGTTAATTTTCTTTACACAGAGAGTCGCCCACTCTCTTCCCTACTGGGCACTTCGCCCAGGATGACGTCAGACTTATTTCGCATATTTTTCCGCTCTCCTCTCCAAAAACTTGTTTTGTCGTGACCTTTCGACAGTGTGAACATATTACGAGCTCCCTAATACCATTTTTAATGGGTCTACAATTATTTAAAGAATGGCCTGTTCAAAAATATGTAACCTTTAAGGCTGGGTGTATCTCGGCCAAAAACCATATTTTTCAATGAAATTTTGTTTCTGGGAATCTTGAAAATGGCTACAGTAATGATGGCAACATACCCCACATTCCTCTATAAAATGTTATGTTACTTCTTGAACCTTGAAAACTTTTACATATTTTAAAATATTTATAAATAGTCATTTAAAAGCAGAGAAAATTCATAATTCAAAAAATTAATTTATTCAGAATTAAGCCTTTTATGAATGTAATAGTTATAATATAGAATTACTTTTATGATAAAACAAACAGGTAATTATTGTATGTTTACTTGAAAGGTCTTCAGCCGTAAATCTATTTTTTTTTGTTTGATAAGGACGGCTGCTATAACATCGCATATAGTCAAGTACATGTGGTTCAGAGTTTATATTACATATTTCTATTCTAGTCTCACTCACTCTTCTTTCTTTCATGACTTGCTCTTTCATACTCTTTTTTCACACCTGTATATTCCTTTCATTCTTTTTACATTATTTATACTAATTATATTTGTTTATTTACAACTTGTTATATACATATTTATAGACCTTTTTATATATATATATATATATATATATATATATATATATATATATATATATATATATATATATTACACGTTTATGATTTTTATTCCCATTTTTCACTCCATTATTGCACTTTGTTTAAAACCTTTTATTAACTTTTTACACTTTTACAAGAATTACATTATTTATATAATAGTTAGTTTATATTGACCGAATGTTCAACCAACTGCTATCATTCTTCCTTTGTAGTCTATTTTTAAGTTGTTTACTTTACTTCCGCACAGGTACCCGACGCTCACCAGCTTTAGGTCAACGTATCGTGGCGTGCTTTCAGCACGCTTTAGGCGCGCTTTATATACTTTATCACCTGGGCCTCGAATCCCTGTACGTCTTTTATTTGCTTCTCCGAATTCTTCCAATTTGCACTCGTCACGAACCAGGTATGGAGCTTCGAAGTAAATTAATGATAGGAGTAGAAAGTAATGTATTAACAGAAGTCTTTTTTTATCATTCACCTCCTCGTCTGAATAGGGATTACTCTTTTTTATACTCTAAAGATATCGGCGAAGATGTAATCCTGTCATAAAAAGCTAAAGATTAATAAGGAATAATTTACTCTTAGCAAAATTTGTTGATATTTTAGTATTTGTGACGGCGATATGCATGTTTGCAAAAAAATCCTTTATCAATCTCTGACTTGTAATCCAACGCCCTTGGATAGAGGGCAGGTATGCTTTTTGATATTGGATTGACATCATTCAAAGATATCACTTATTTCCTCTTGCTTTTATACTACGCGAGTATGGCGTAAAGAGTAATAATTTTTGCTCTCCTTTCTGTCGATTCAAGCTCGGCTAACGAGTCGTAATACTATGAAATGCTCGTCCCGAGATGGCTTTTAGAAGTTATTATTTACAAAACTGTCCACCTCGACTCTAACAATATAGCATGTAAATGCCTATATAATAATACTAGCGACCCGCCACGGCTTCGCACGGGAGTTGTTATGTAACTGTTACTAATTATTGTCAATCATCGCTCCTGATGAGGCTAACATGGTTAGCGAAACGCGCGCGTCCAGTGCAAAAATAAAGTATTTTGTGTAGTAGTGATATAAACTGAGTGGTGTCATTGTGCCACAGATTCCACATTCCCAACATATATTTGGAACGTCAAGTAAGTTGAATGACGAAAATCGTCCGATATAAGTATGTACAATTATTTAATGCTCTAAATTTCTTAGAAAAAATTGAAAAATAAATTTTTCCAGTATTTCTCTTGTAAACACACAGTTCTAACATAATTACTGAATTTGACTTTCTCACACTAAAGAATAACTGAATCCAATATTTACGAGGCGAATGGCCCATTGAAGAAAAAATCTCACTCGACCAAAGTCCCATGGTGGAATAAAGAGCTAGAGAAGCTCAGATCCGAAGTGAGGTGTAATTTTAATCAAAAAGATATGGAACACAAAATCTCTGGGAGGCTTTCAGAAGCTCATAGGGAGAGTACAGCAAGGCTATAACAAAAGCCAAGCGTAAAAGCTGGAATCTGTTTTGTGAAAGCGTTGAGAGTGCCCCGGAGGCATCTAGGCTTAACAAAATACTAAGTTCAGATAGATGTTCGCAGCTAGGATGTCTTAAACGCTCAGACGGCACATACACTGAATGTATAGATGATACTCTGAAGCATCTTATGGAGATACACTTTCCAGGCTTCAGTGAGGACATTAGAGCCCCGAACAGATGTGACGGGATTTATAAACCTAAAGCCTGCTGTTGAATGTGGAATCTTTGGCACAATGACACTACTCAGTATATATCACCACTACACCAAACACTTTATTTGTGCACTCGACGCGCGTTTCGCTAACCATATTAGCTTCATCAGGAACGTCCTGCAATGACATGAATCATTAGGAATATATCTATCATTGCAAACAACACAAATTAGCCGCATTACATTTTTTATTTCATCGTTTGGTCACTTTTCCTCTGAATAGAGTAAACTTCAATAATAAAAGAAATCGTATTAGAAATATAACTAGAGTTAATGGTCATGACGATGACTTAGTAAACAAGTTAATAAATAGACATAAGTTCAGGTTAAATATTCAGAATTCCACCTTTATTACACGCGAAGAAAATAAGGCCAAGTATGTCTCCATACCATATAATCTGAAGTAGAGCAGGGGATTCAATAAAGTATTTAATAAGGTAGGCCTGACCTTAGTCTATAAGTCATCAGACAATCTGAGGAATATCTTAGGAAATCCCAAAGATAAGATTCCTAAATGTGAGAAAAGTGGAATTTATGAAATCAGTTGTAATGATTGCGAAAAAAGATATGTTGAGCAAACTAAAAAGTTAATTAAAACACGATTTAACGAACATTTAGCACATTTAAAATACAATAGAACAGAAAAGTCTAGCATTGCCGAACATGCCCTTGAAGCTGATCATATTGTAACATTAGATAATCTAAGATTAATTAAAAATTTATCTGATAGGAGGTTGTTGAACGCGTACGAAAGTATGGAAATTATAAAATGTAAAAGTAGTTTAAATAAAGACAGAGGGTCTATTCTTTATAGTCCCCTCTACTGGTTTCTTGACCGGAACTGATGGCCTTGCCTATGCCATTAGTTCCGCCTGAGTAATTCAAGGGTTAGGCTAAGTATAAATAGGGTAGATTTGTAGTTTAGCTTTAGTCAATCATTGTTCCTGATGAAGCTAACATGGTTAGCGAAACGCGCGTCGAGTGCAAAAATAAAATGTTTGGTATAGTGGTGATATATACTGAATAATGAAACAATAATATTATTTTTAGACTCCTTGACTCCAAGAATCCCACAAAGGACACCCCTTTAAGTCTTTATTTTTGGTGCTTTAAAGAATTAAGCGTAAAACAGCCAATATCTCAACCAAAAATCAGAAAAATTCCTATAATACTAATGATTATACCATATTCACCGATCCTTCCCCTGAAAGGGTGAATCTCAAAACAATTCGTCTCTATCCTACTTCAATTAATACACAGTCTGTCAAGTAAGAACGCATTCTTGAAAAAATGTGTTTCGAGAACATTTTTTATCATCAATATATTTTTTGATGTGCTAACAGCGGCGAAATTACCTTAGTAAGTTATCCAATCGCCTCCTGCATCAATAATCGCCTGGCATATTCTAGGCATGCTGCCGGCGAGATTTTCTGCAATGATCCCGAAATCTCGAGAGACAACTGAGTGAAAGTCCTCAGAGCCTTTCCTCTGAGATTCCTCTTTACAAGGAACCAAACGTTTTCAATAGGGTTTGGCGTCCGGCGATTGTGAGGGCTCCTCTAGTATCTTATCGTGGGCCCAAGCAAGCAGCTTTGCGAAGGCGTTGTCGAATGGTCTCTTTGGACACATTTAAGCCCCGTTTTCTTAATTTTGCCGCTTCTTAATGGACCGTCAATTTCGGGGCCGTGAAAACAAAAACACGATTCGTTTTTCGACTTTTGGAGCGAATTTGCCTACCGAGCCACGGTTTGACATGTCGTCGACATTTCTCATCTCGTTTAAATGGTTTATCCACTTCTTCACAAACGACACCGACTTTTCAATATGTGTGTCCACAGAATGACATTTTAGGCCTCTTTGAATAGGAACAAAGAAAGACTGCCTCGAATCGACGTGCAAACGAGTGACTCATTTTGGATTTTACGTGATTTCGACAAAAGTTCGGAATCGACTGATACTTTTACTAAAATGCGTCTTAGACAAAGGTTCACTCTACCGACTTTTTGTTGAATCACCAACCAACTGAACCAAAAATGAATTATAGCGGACACGTTCTTACTTGACAGCCTGTATAAGTGGCAAATTTGAAAACAGTATCTCATTTCGTTCGAAATTTATCGAGCCAACAAACCGACAGGGCAAACTAACCAAAGGAAACAGGAAACCATGTTTCTCGTGATCTAGGAGCCATGAAATATGAACAAACATAAAGATCTCCGGGGGTGAATCCCTCCCAAATACCCTTTTAGCAAACTGACGACTGCAGTAGTTTAGTGTTAAATTTTACTTCGTCATTGTCACCTTAAAAGGAAATTTTCATCTTTTAAGGGAGCAGTTGTTACATTTTTTTTTTGTTAAAAAGATGTTTTTGCGAATATATTTACATACTTGGAAGTAGAGGCAAAAATTTTACACGGTTGCTTAATAAATTATTTTTGTTAGTTTGGTACCATAACTGTTCTAATGAACTACAAAAGTGATAAACCTATGCGTGTTAAGAACAATTATGGATAGTATTCCCAATCGTATTCCTACACGCCCTTGTTTCAGCTTTCCTCATAATAAAATTAGACGAGGATATAATCGTATTTTCGATCAGTTTAAAAGTCAGTCCGTCCCTGTCCTTACTTGAATTGTAAAAAGCATAAAAATTTAAAAAGTAAAAGTTCAACGTAGCCGCGACGCTGGTACCTGATTGCGACATAAATATTTGAATTAACATTTTTTTCTTTTTAAAGCAACAATATTTCATTTTAATTTAGTTGTAATTTACCATCTTGAACCAGACGAGCAGGGGGGCGAAACGGGTTCCCTATGTAGGGCTCCAAGCGGGAAAAGGTTATATATAAATTTTCACCAATTAGTTGACGTCGGGGAAATTTTTATTGATTAAAAAATCAATTATGTGAATTATCCAGCACCTCCCTAACAAATACGTAATTCTAAAATAAGCACTGCATTCGACATTTTCGCACTATAAAATACCAAGAACTGGAACACAGGATGAAAAGTCCTGAGATTTTAAAAAAAATAACAATGATTTTGCTAAAAATCGATTTTATTCTCCAACATAGTTCCTTCAAGAGCTATACACTTATTCAAGCGATCTTCCAACATTTGGATGCGACGTACGATTTGTCGAGCTCTCTCAAATAAGGGGCCAGATCTGATGAATACGGTGGATGAGAAAGCAATTCATAGCCCAATTGGTCAAATTTCAACATCGATTTTATGCAGTTGTGAGTTGATACATTATCTTGGTGGAAAAATATTTTGTCTTTGCTAAGTGCGGCTTAGCGTAACAGCCTTAGGTAATTGTTTGCCCGTTCTTAAAATAGTCGATCAGTATTATTCCATGCGCATCCCAAAAAATACTTGCCAAAACCATTCCAGATGATGATTTTGTTTTTGAATGCTTCAGTCGGTATTCATGCTGTGTCAGCCATTCTGCGGACTTCCTCTTAAACTCAGACGAGTAGTGGTTAGAGATGTCTTTTTTTATTTTCTTCTTTATATTAGGCATTCCTGCCTGTTTTTCTTTAATGTATCGTCGCTACAGGTCGTCGTTCCCTCTTTTTTCGTGGGCGTCCTATACTCCTTCGGCCCATCAGTGATTTATCTCGAGCTCTTTTCACTAATCGTCGTTCGGACATTCTATTTATGTGTTGGTTCCATTCTTGTTTTCTGTTTCTTATCCACGTGTTAATGTCCTCTACTTCACATAGGTGCCTTATGTTGTCATTTGTTTCTGTATCCCAAAGTGTTCTTCCTGTAATTCTTAATGTTTTCATTTCACTTGTTTGTAAGTATTTCTGAGTCTTGTCTCTGCTGTGTAGGTCATAACTGGTCGAACAACACATTTATATATATATATATATATATATATATATATATATATATATATATATATATATATATATATATAAAAGATTTTACTTCTGTTCCCAAGTATTTATTTTTCCAAATAGCATCGTTCAAGCATCCTGCTATTCAATTGGCTTTTACTATTTGTTCTTTTATTTCTTCTTCTATGTTGTTGGTGTATGATAATTTAATTCCTAAATATTTATACGTAATTGTTATCACCTGCTCTATAATCTGATTAGCTATTTCCAGCTTGCACCTAATTGGTTCTTTGGAGATAACTACTGATTTGGTTTTTGCAGCTAATATTTTCATATTAAATTTATTTGCTGTTGTATTAAACTGATGTAATAATCTCTGCAAGACATCTTCATTCTCAGCGACTAAGACAGTATCGTTGGCGTTACATAATATTTGTATCTCTTTATTGCCCCTTTTATAGCATTTTTTGTTTTTACCTGTTTAATTATTTCATCTAATATAATGTTACACAGTAAGGGACTCAGTGAGTCTCCTTGTCTAATACCAGTTCTCACCTCTATGGATTCAGTTAACTCCGAATTTGCTCTCGCTTCTGTTTTATTTCTTTTGTAAATGTTCTCAGTTAGTTTTATTATATCCAATGGAATATTTTTGTCATAAAGTATGTGCACTACATCTTGCAGCTGTACTGTATAAAATTCTCTTACCAAATCTATAAAGCATGAGAATGCTGGTTTGAATTATTGATTTTTCAATAATTTGTCTGATTACAAATACTGCGTCGTTACAGGATCTTCCGCTCCTGAATCTGTGTTGTTATTCGGAAAGCTGTATAATTGGAGTTATTTTATTGGTAACAATTTTGTCGTCAGTTGTAAAGTTGTGCACAAGAGGTTATTTCCTCGATAATTATTCGGATCGGTTTTTTCTCCTTTTTTAAAAAGTGATATCATTATGCTTGTTCTCCATTCTTCTGGTTTTCGGAATTTCTATATTATTTTGTTTATGAGCTTTGTCAATTCTTTAATCAGTTTCACTTCTCCGTACTTTAATAATTCATTTTGTATTTCGTCCTTACCAGCTGATTTTCGATTTTTTAATTTTTTAAGAGCTTCTTCCACCTGTTTATCATCTATTTCTGATGTTTCGTTGATTACTATTTCTGGTGTGTCGGTGCCAAATTTTCTGTTGTATTATCTAATTGTTTATATAATTTATCCATGTATTTTTTTCGATGTACACGTATCTTATGTCTATTAATTCTTTCATTTCCTTTCGCTGTCCACGTATCATTCTCCAAATCTCCTTTTGCATAACATAAAAGTCATGTTCCATTTCTTTAGAGAATCTTTACCAGTGTTCCATTTTCTTGTTTGTCACTAGTGTGTTTGTTTTATTGCGGACTGTCTTATATTCTTCATATGCTTCTCTGGTTTTTCTTGATCTATATTTAAGATAGGCTTTTGTTTTTTCTTGGCATAATTTCACTTCCTCACAGAACCAAGGTGTATTATTCGGTTTTCTTGATGTTCTCTTTATTTTACGTTCCCCGACTGCTTCCTGTGCTGCGTTTATAATGTTATCCTTGATCTTTCTCCAACTGTCTTCTATGTCTTCTTCCTCTACCACTGGGTTTTTATTTATTTCGTTTTCCAGTCTTGTCTGGTAGAGATTTTTTATTGATTCGTATTGTAGGCTTTCTACCTTTGTCTTTGTTTCGTAAACTGTTAGACTTGTTTTTAAGGTCTCTTTATTGTCATTCTGATCTTTCCCAATAAAAGACTGTGATCACTTCCTACATCTGCTGAACATAAACATATTATGTCTAATATTTGTGTCTAATGTATTTCTCTATTTGTTTAGAATCTAATATATGATATTTTGAAATGTATATTTATGTTGTTCTTTATGTTTAAAGAAGGTGTTATTTATTCGGAACTCATTTTGTGCGGAGAAGTTTATCAAAAATTCGCCATTTTCATTCGTCACATTTTCATTGAACCTCTGTTTCACTCCCGGTACTACCATGTTTCCTACTCGTGCATTAAAGTCCCCCATTATCATAATTACTTCCCTTTTTGGGATTGCATCAATTGTCTCTTGTAGTTTTTCGTAGTTTCGTAGTTTCTCTCGTTTTTCGGTTTGCAGTTTTCTGGACTGTATATTCCAATGATGTTAATTTTTTGATTCTCTGATTTAAGTTTTGTTACTATTATTCTTTTTGATATGTATTTACATTCTTGGATGTTCTAAGGTAGCTTTCTATGGATCATCAGTGCTACACCGTCTTTTGGCTATTATTCCTTTCGACCCCGCTATATATTAAAAGGTATTCGCTGAGCCCTTTGCCCTTCTTTTTGGTTCCTGTAATGCGCATATTTCTGTCTTTTTATCTTTTAATTCCTTTTCAATTTCCTGTTATTTATTATTTAGAGTTTTTATGTTCCACGTTGCTATTCGTATTATACTCCGTTTTTTATTGTTATTCAGTCTCCGTTTCCTCGCCGTTTTCGTCAACCCATTGTCCGTCCTGTTCCGAGGCTTTACTAACTAATGTAGAAATGTTATTATTGTAATTATTGGATACAAAGTACCCGTTACTCTTCCGGATCCGAAATACCGGGTAGTCGACAATAAACGTACCCGGTACCGGATATTTACGCAGTGATGGCGTCTGCGATCTGCGGCCAACCAAACTACCAATGCCATACCGGTAGCGGTAGATACCTATTCGTCTCCACCAAATATATCTCGTCTTCATCGATGGCGTTCCATTTCGGTACATTCGGTAGCAATAGTAATGATTGACAAGAATGGGGTGCGCATATAAAATTATAAATTATACATATATACATATACCCCAAATTAAACTGGATGATAAATACAACGGAGCGCACACAATTAGGAATGCAAGCAAAATTTGCACATCATACATAAAATATTTCATTAAATAGGTATATGAAATACATTGGTCGTTTATGAATATTGAATTGAATATAAATATTTTTTAATTAATAAATTAATTGGACACAATAACAAATACATAAAGAATAAATCGGGAATTTTAAAAATATTTACTCTCTAGCTTTAGAAACAGTTTTAAATTAAAATATGCATATATTTTATTAAAATATTCTCAATCCTTAACAACAAAATAATATAGCAAAAGAACATTATTTATGTTTGTGAATATATTTATTACTATTATTCTTATAATTTATATGTGCAAAAGTTTCCGGCCACATAATATATATTGACTCAATAGGACGTTCAAAGACGTATTTACGTATTCATAAAAGGTCGTGGGAGCATAAACATGGCGCGGCATATGCAAATCCAAATTCGTGAGAAAGTAATAAAATTTTGAAGAGAAGGAAAGTCTTCTCTTGAGATTGCTTCATTATTATCGATGGTAAATCAACCGTGAACGATCTTATTGTAAAATACCGTTGTGAATATGGTTTAAAAGGATCGTCCGCGTAGTGGAAGACCAAGAAAAACGTCTAAAAAAGTAGATCGTATCATTAAACGCAAATCAACTGCGCATATCAAGAAAACTGCTGCCGAAATTGCACGCGAGCTAAAGGATGAAAACCTAGCTAATGTTAGTCGTAGTACTGTCTCACGAAGACTACACGATGTGGGACTTTTTGGCCGTATAGGTATTAAAAAACCATTAATCAGTAAAAAGAATAAGAATGCCCGATTACAATTTGCCAAAGATCAACTAAATTGGACAATCAAAAATTGGAAAAAAGTAGCTTTCTCAGACGAATCTAAATTTAATCTTTTTGGAAACGATGGTAGACAACATGTACGACGTCCTATTGGTACGAGAGATGATATTCGGTACCAAATTCCTACTGTAAAATACGGTGGAGGAAGTGTGATGGTTTGGGGAATTTTTTCTGCACAAGGTGTCGATCCATTGATCGAGATCAACGGAAATATGAACGCTGATGATATTACAAGGATATTTTAGAAAACAATTTGTTATCATATGCTGAAGAAATATTGCAGCAGAATTGGATATTTCAGCAAGATAATGACCCCAAACATACATCCAAGTTGTTAAAACAGTGGTTTTCTGCTTCGAATATGAGAGTCTTAAGCTGGCCTTCTCAATCACCGGACTTGAACCCAATAGAACACTTATGGGAAACGCTAGATCGTCAAGTTCAAAAGCATACATATTCAAATTAAGCCGCATTATTCAAATCATTGAAGGAAGAATGGAATAAAATTTCATCTGCTTGTATTAATCGATTAACTGAGTCATGCCACATCGTTGTGCGGCTGTTATCGCTGCAAAGGATATGGCTACAAAATATTATCATAAAAATATAATTTAAGTCTATTATAGAGCATATGGACTAATAATTTTTCTCGTAGTACAAAGTGGCCGGAAACTTTTGCACATATAAATATAAGAATAAATATATTCACAAACATAAATAATATTCTTTTACTATATTATCTTGTTTCCTATATCTCATACTCACATCTCATAATGATTAAAAATCATTAGTCTTTTTTTTTAATAAATTAGAGTACGAAATGTCATTGGCCGGAAACTTTTGCACGCCACTATATATATATATATATATATATATATATATATATATATATATATATATATATATATATATATATTTATATATATATATATATATATATATATATATATATATATATATATATATATATATATATATATATATTTATATATATATATATATATATATATATATATATATATATATATATATATATATATATATATATATAGCCAGCCACAAGCCGACAGTCCCCTGCAGACATACGTGGTTAAATGTAAGGCAATTGAAAACGGCCGAGGTCCATATTTCAGCAGTCTACCCACTGTTCTCCCATTTGTCAATACATCCTGAGACGCGTTTGGCCGTTATCACGGCTTATCAGTCGGGCTAGGTTCGATAAACAAGACAACAGAATTTCTGGTACTTATCCAGGTACTTACTTTTAAACACATATGCCTGATGGGAATACCTTGAAAACCGCGCTGCCTGAGTTGCCAACCACTGTCGGTTTGTGGCTGCTGTGTTAGCCTCCGATAGAGTGCTAGATATGCGTATTCGTTGTATTTTACCACGATGTTCCGTAAGTACCTGGTTACATACTAAAAATTATGTTCTCTTGTTTGTAGATCCTAGCCTGATTGATTTCCAGTGGTATTGCGAAACAAATGGGAGAACAATGTGTAGACTGCTAAAATATGAGCCTCGCCCGTTTTCAGTTGTCTTACATTTAACTATATATATATATATATATATATATATATATATATATATATATATATATATATATATAATATATATATATATATATCATATTCACAGCTGTAACCTCAAACTAATAAACTTACTACAAACTTAGAAAATATTCAGTTGTTTCGTATACATATTTTATATTTACTTTCTTTTCTATTATCTAAAACTATGCGTGGACGCTAACTGAAGCAATGCTTAAAACGTCTGGAGGCATTCGAGATGTGGGTGTATTGACGACTGCTGAAAATTTGTTGAATGGACAGAATTAGTGACAACAGCGTTCTCACTCGCATGGACAAGGACTTGGAGGTGGTTTACAACCATCAAGGGACGCAAATTAGAATATTTTGGCAACATTATGAGACATCCAAAAAAATATGAAATCTTACATCTGATTATAGAGGGAAAGATTCCAGGCAGACGTGATCCAGCGAGAAGGAAAACATCGTGGTCGAGAAATTTGAGGCAGTGCTATGGAAGCTCTACGGTTCAACACTTCCAAGCGGCTGTCAATAAAACGATCATCATCAACATGGTAGCCAACATGATAAACAACCATCCTTGAACGGTCATGGTACCCAAGAAGAAGAAGGAAAACTATGCATGATAATTTTACTTCATTAGATTAACATTTTTATAATATTGCAAAAGCCGGTGAACCATTGAATATTTTAAATTTTAGAAATCTGATAACACTGACATTCAACCAAATCGTCACTCATCGTTTCTAGTCGCCCTTCCTTCAGTCCACTGTTAATGTTAAATCGCGTTTAGATGTTAACATGCGAAGCTTTGAGAGGTGCTTTATGTAAGAGATTAATCGTAAAAACTAGAGCAGAGAAAAGGTCTGAGACGTTTACGACTGAAATCTGCATCTACATTTCAGCTAAAATTGAAAATATGGAATAAAAATAAAAAATAATATTTTTACGCTTACATGACTCCAAAAGTTCTTAAAAGGACATATAACAAGGTATACACGAAAAACTGCATCTAACTCCCTACCTCACCCTATATTGACTCCTTGTATGTTTGACAACAAATTGTTGAAAATAATAGAAAAATAAAATCGATTTTCAGATTTCTTAACTCCCAAAAACTCTGAAAAAGATGTATAACACGATTTGAAAAAAAATCAACCCCTCTAACACCTTCGACCACACCTTTAACCCCCTTATTATTACAACCAAGAAAAGTTTT
>CM032454.1:121873902-121912813 GCA_019049505.1 Pachyrhynchus sulphureomaculatus
GTTCGACGGATTTCTTTCTAACACCTTCACTATCAACGCTGGTGTGCCCCAAGGCTCCATACTATCTCCTACTCTCTTTCTCATTTAGATTAACGATCTGCTGGAAAAGACCGGAAATCCAATTTACAGCTTTGCAGATGACAGTACGCTTATCTCTTCATTCACTTTGAATGTTCGGACATCGGCTGCGCAGACGAGTGTCCGCAGACAGCGGGAAGTTGTTCAACTTAACAAAGACCTAAAAGAAATTCTATCTTGGGGTGACAGTAACCAAGTGGAATTTAACGCTACAAAAACACAGGCGGCAGTTTTTTTTTTCTAAAAAAGTTAACGTTGCTGAACCCGACATAGTTATGGCGGGGCACTCAATTCCTCTAACATCGTTACTCAATTTACTGGGCGTTAATTTGGGAGCAAATATGTCTTGGCATGAGTATGTTGCAGGCATAGCAAGGAGAGCTTCTCAAAAGTTGGGAATATTATTTCGAACCAGAAAGCTTTACACTCCACAACAACTGTTCAACAATTCTTTACAAAGCTCAAATTCGACCAACTATGGAATACTGCTCCCATGTTTGGGGCTCCGCTCTCAAACATACACTGCATTTGTCGGATTCTATTCAGAGAAGAGCTGTTCGTCTGATTGGAGACCCGGAACTGACCGGCGGCCTTGATTCGCCGGAACATCGAAGAACGGTTGGCGACTTGAGCCTATTCTACAGGTATTTTCAGGGAAAGTGTTCGGAGGATGTGGCCCGTTTAATTCCTCCCAGAGCGCTGATACTTCACATCCGTATGAGGTTCAGCTTGTTACTCCGCGTACAACGCTTTTCAGGCAGTCTTTTATATGGAGAACATCATCCCTTTGGAATAATTTTCCCAGGACTGTGTTTCCCACCGAGTACAATTTACAGCGATTCAAGAACAATGTGAATCGTTTTTTCCGCACACGTGTCGCTCCTGTAGCGCTTTAGGGACCTCCCTGCAGCACGTGTGCTAGACCCATAAAAAAAAAAGAAAAAAGTGCTCTTTCATCAAAACAATGCACCGTGTCATAAGTCAATAGTTACGATGGCAAAATTGCATGAATTGAAGTTCGAATTGCTTCCTCATCCATTGTATTCTTCAGATTTGGCCCCCAGCGACTATTATCTATTCGCAGACCTCTAAAAAATGCTCGCGGGAAAGAGATTTGGCTCCAATGAAGAAGTTATCGCCGAAACTGAGGCCTATTTTGTGTGTGTGTGTGTGTTTGGACATTTTCGATCTTTGTTAAAACATGCAGACGCGGTTATAGCAAGACACTCATTGGCAGACATTGCGCAGTCAAAAGTTTTGTAGTTTCAATCATTATAGTAGGGAATTTTCTCTGTTATTTAAAATGAAAGATCTGGTTTATTTTTCGTCTTATAGTCAAGCATAAGTTTTAAAATAATGCATTATTCTATAAGATCTGTCTAAAAATATATATTATTTTAATGTTTGAAACAAGTGTGACTTAATATAAGATAACAAAAATATGAAAATGCTAACTTACTTTGACACGGTTGTATTAGGGTGACTTATCAGCTTATATATTCATATGGAAAAAATTGGGTTTTCTAGTACTTCTTAAACGAAAGAAAAAAAACTGAGCGAATTATTTCAAATGTCGTCTGAGACAAACAATAATCACGCTAATAATATTGGTATTGGTCAAAAAAAATTTTTGAACTAAAGACCAAGGCGTATGGTATTCTATAAAGAAGATTTATAAAAAAGTTAATATAGTATATAGTTATAGTATTTTTGTCTTAATCTTCTAAAGCTAAAGAATGCTACACCACTGCTGATAATCTCAAAAACTTGATTCTCAAAAAAAATCTAGATAATCTGCCCATGCACTACGATATATTAATTATTTTTTAAATATATTTAGAATAATAATTTATATATGTTAGATTAAATTTATTATTTTTAATGCATATATGATTATTATATTATATTATAACAATTTTACGCATAAATGTAAAATTTTGAACGCATTCCCATTAAATAAATGCGTAATCCTTCTGTTTTAAAAATTAATTAAGATTAGAAATCCTGGCATAAATTAAAAATCTAAACTTTGGAGATAACGTTTCCGTTTACGAGTAGGATTTCTATTTTTGATGTTAAATATTTGCTAAAATTATGGTTTTGCAAGCACTTGGACAACGTTGACGGATATTACGACATCCTCGCCGATATCCTTGGGATACGGAAAAAAGGGTAAAATCCCTACTGAGGCGGGGAGATGTGTTCTAGGATGGTATTATCTCTGTTCATACGTCGTCTTATTTCCTCATTCTGTATTATTTTCCCGTCTAGATACTCTAGCTGCTCTACGAAGGTATGCTGTAAATAAAAGTTTTCTAGCCATATTTTTATTGATCTGCCAGACTTCATTTCCGTAAGCTAAATTACTTTTCATAACGGTACCATATATTCTTAATTTTGTTTTCTTTGAGATATATTGTTGCCATAGAATTGAGCTAAGCATTCCAATTATCTTTTTTGCACTAATTACTCTGCTTTGGATTGTTTTATCATGCCTACCGTCTTGTGCTACGTTAACGCCCAGGTATATATACTAATCGCATGGTTTTATCGCGCTGCTTGCCCCTATATCTAATTATCGACCCTCTCCAGCATAGATGTTCTGTTTTTTGCAGGGGAATTTCTAGCACTCACTTCTGTTATTCTTGGTGCAGCTTTTTTACCATAAATTCCGCGTCTTCATAATCTTGTGCTATGACGACCTGGTCGTCTGCGTAGTGAAGTGTGAATAACATCTCATTATTAAGAGGTCTTCCCATAAATTTACAATTCTTTTTCCAGTATTTAAGTTCAAAGGGTTAATTTTAGGGGGTGAAATCGGAAGCGAAAAAAAATCTACCAGGTCATCGAGTAGGGTATGAAATGAAAGCTTGTGAAAATACGAGTTCAAAAGTATATATAATGTAATACTTGCGCACACTTTTCTTTGTATTATTTTAAAAAAGTGCTGATCAAAAAATTTTGAACAAATTTTGGAATATTCTCTACAGGGTGTAGATTGAACGAGTGCATTACCTTTAATAATTTCTCTGGTGTATAAAAAAAATTTGAAGGTCATCCAACAAAGATCGGAAACGAACTTTGTTGAAAACTGATTTGAGGTGTGTTTTGTGAAATCACTGATCATTTTATACCTCCGGAACAACATTTTAAAAGCAATCAACGTACGGAATACTAACTGGGCAAGTCCGACTTGCACTTGGCCGGTTTTTTTTCTCCCATTGTTCGTTTATTTTTGCTAAGATAAATATATCTATTCAGATTTGTCTTAATCAACTGTACAGAAATAATTAATTTTTTTCTTTCTCCTATGATTGTACTTATATCGGAAAACAAGCTGTAGAATATGAATTAATGTTCATTCTAATTAAATATTTTCAAGATAACTAAATGAAAACCATAATTTTAACAAATATTTAACATCAAAAATAGAAATCCTACTCGTAAACGGAAACGTTATCTCCAAAATTTAGATTTTAATTTATGCCAGGATTTCTAATCTTAACAATTAATTTTTAAAACAGAAGGATCACGCATTTATTTAATGGAAATGCGTTCAAAATTTTACATTTATGCGTAAAATTAATAATCATATATGCATTAAAAAATAATAAATTAAATCTAAATATATAAATTATTATTCTAAATATATTTAAAAAAATAATTAATATACCGTAGTGCATGGGCACATTATCTAGATTTTTTTGAGAATCAATTTTTTGAGATTATCAGCAGTGGTGTAGCATTCTTTAGCTTTAAAAGATTAAGACAAAAATACTATAATTATATACTATATAAATCTTCTTTATAGAATACCATACGCCTTGGTCTTTATTTCAAATATTTGTTTGACCAATACCAATATTATTAGCGTGATTATTGTTTGTCTCAGACGATATTTGAAATAAACCGCTCAATTTTTTTTCTTTCGTTTAAGAAGTACTAGAAAACCTAATTTTTGCCATATGAATATATATTCACCCTAATACAACCGTGTCAAAGTAAGTTAGCATTTTCATATTTTTGTTATCTTATTATATTAAGTCACACTTAGATTCTTGCTATCAAACATTAAAATAATATATATTTTTAGACAGATCTTATAAAATACTGCATTATTTTAAAACTATAAGATGAAAAATGAACCAGATCTTTCTTTTTAAATAACAGAGAAAATTCCCTACTATAATGAATGAAACTACAAAACTTTTGACTGCACAATGTCTGCCAATGAGTGTCTTGCTATAACCGCGTCTGCATGTTTTAACAAAGATCGAAAATGTCCAAACAGATATACTGAAAATAATTTATTCTTTATTCTAATTAAAAGGATCTTAATAAATATTGGTTAATAATCAGTTCAACAAACTATCTAGTTTGTTGAACTGCTCACTCAATGTAGTTTTTAAATGCTGTCTTTCTGCCTTTAAATAGTGTGATGTTTAGTGTTCCGTACGGATGGGATCACATCATTGTCCGTCTGTTTGTCTGTCAGACCCGATTTTCTCCGGAAATATTTGACATAGAAAGTTAAAATTTGGCACAAATATAGGAATTGATTGCCCAATCAGAGCCGTGTAGTTTTAAAAGTGAAATTTTGACTTAAGGGGTTAGTTTTGAGGGGTGGGGTCCTCGAGTAGAGTCTCAAATGAAAGCTTGTGAAAACACGACTTCAAAAATATATATGACGTAATACTTGCGCACACTTTTCTTCGTATTATTTTAAAAAAATGGAAAAATATCGCTGTCTCGCCACCCTATCTCGAAAAGTAGGGGAGACTGGGCCTGGTTGTGACAACGGTAGGTAGTTACAGCGATAATAACGGCTAAACAGAGAACGCTATAGTAATGTTAAAAAGAGACAAAGGATCACTCCACCATCGGCCAGAACGTAGCGCGTGTCAGTGACGCTGACGCTTTTGTGAGAGGAGCCCGCTCACGCTGCTGTTAAAACCACAGGTTAGTAACATTTTCATTTTTTAGTAATATTGGTCTATTACCTGTTTTCAATAAAAGCATACTTGAATGTTGGTGTGCTATTTGTGCCTTAAGGCTCTCTTTTTGTGATAAAACTACTTATTCGAGTTTTTCTATTTGTCCTTCAATGATCGGTTTTGGCGTTGGGGCTAAAAGTGACATTTGCTTGGGCAGGTTGTGACATGTCACTACAGCCCTGTAGTGCTTATTACTGGTTGCTATAATTTGGCCCATATAATTTGTTGTTCTTGTAGGATGAGAACGTACAAAAGAAAATCTGAGACTTACGAGAAAGCAGCAGTTTTTTTGGAAGAGGATAAAACTAAAAAAATTCATGACGTTGCAAAAGACTTCGGATTATGTCACATGTCACTTACAAGATATTTAAAGCAACGTAAAGAAGCAAAAGAGAAGGGCACATGTATAGAATCTCTCACAGTAGGCTCCCAGAAAAATAAACAAGTTTTCAACGATGAACAAGAGTCCATTTTGGTAAATTATTTAATTAACTGCAGCCAAATTTACTACGGCTTGACGCCAAAAGATGTCAGACAACTAGCATTTGCTTGCGCATTTAAGTACAATATTGCAATGCCGCAATCGTGGCTTGACAATAAAGAAGCAGGAGTCGATTGGTTGACAGCGTTTTTTTAAAACGCAACGAGTCTTTATCTATAAGATCTCCAGAGGCTACTAGCCTGAGCAGAGCCACTTCATTTAATAAAACAAATCTTGATAATTTCTTTTCTAAATTGGCAGATATGATGGATAGATATAAATTTTCTTTGTCACGCATATGGAATGTAGATGAGACAGGCGTGACAACAGGGCAGAAATCTAGAAAAATTTTGCCTCCAAAAAGGTCTAAAGAAGTTGGTTCCATTATATCAGCAAAGAGGGGAACTCTTGTCACTCTCTGCGTAGCAGCAAATGCAGTGGGAAATTCGGTGCCATGAATGTTTGTCTTCCCACGGATTAAATACAGGGACTATTTCGTTCGCGATGGTCCTCCAGACTGCATTGGCGCTGGCAATTCGAGTGACTGGATGACTGGGGTCGAATTCAGGATATTCATAAAACATTTTATTGAAAATTTGAAACCATCTTCATCCGATCCTGTGCTCCTATTAATAATAATAATAATAATAATCTCAATCCACTCTCAAATATACTAAACAGAACAGAGCATGGCTTCAATATCAGACACCAAAAAGTGAATCAACATAAAATAAACCACCTCCTATATATGGACGACATAAAACTCTACGCTGCCACACAAACACAGCTGAAAGAACTCCTCAAAATCACAGAAATATTCACCTTAGATGTCAATATGGAATTTGGTATAAGTAAATGCAAAGTGCTCCACATCAACAAAGGCCAATGGAAGTGCCACCATGAGACAGAAACCATCAACAATGAAACACTCGATAACATGTTCGACAAAGAAACATACAAATATCTAGGCTTCCAACAAAGCACCAAACTCAACCACACTCACATCAAAACAGAGCTCAGAACCGAATTCAAAAACAGACTGACGACACTTTTACAAACAAAACTCAACTCTAAGAATCTCAATAAAGCCATCAACACGTTCGCTATACCTATACTCACATATTCATTTGGTATCATCAAATGGTCACAAACAGACATAGAAAATATTCACATCCTTATACGATCTCAATTCACCAAATACAGGAAATTACACCCCAACGCATGCAAAGAAAGACTTACCATCGAGAGGAAGGCAGGAGGAAGAGGAATTATAGACATCAGATCATTACACACAAAACAAATACAAACACTTAGGAAATTCTTTCACAGTAAGCAAACCAGCCTCCACACAGCGACAGTGAAAGCAGACAAAAACTACACACCTCTGGACTTAGCCCGGGCAGACCACTCAGCAGACACACACAGTCACACCCAATTACAACAGGAAAAGATGAAAACGTGGTCAGAGAAAACACTCCACGGAAAACACAGATACCACATAGAACAAGACCACGTAAATAAAAAACAATCATACACTTGGTTACAGGATGGGCAGCTATTCCCTGAGACTGAAGGCTTCTTACTTGCCATCCAGGATAAAGTCATATTAACCAGAAACTACCAAAAGCATATCATCAAAGACCCGACTATTGCAGAGGACAGATGTAGGAAATGCCACCAGCAGAAAGAAACGATCGAACACATAACGAGCGGATGTAAAATATTGGCCGGAACAGAGTACACAGCCAGGCATGATTCAGCTGCCAAAGTAGTTCACCAAGCACTGGCCACAACATACAAACTCATAGAAAACACAGATCCCTACTACAAATACACGCCAACATCCATACTTGAAAATGAAGATTACAAGCTCTACTGGGACATCGGTATCCATACAGATAAAACAGTCTCCGCCAATAGACCCGATATTACTTTTCAGTGCAAAAAAGGAAAAGTCACCTATCTGATTGACATAGCTGTCCCCAACGACACAAACATCCAAACGAAATACACAGAAAAAATTTCCAAATACACAGACCTTGCAACGGAAATAAAAAGGCTATGGAGACAAGAAAAAGTCATCATTGTCCCCCTCATTATATCAGCCACAGGCCTTACACCAATAACATTCACACCACATTTAGTGCAATTAGGACTCAACACAGACATACACAAAAACATTCAGAAGTCAGTGATTTTGAAAACATGTAACATTGTCAGGTCATTCCTTAATACGGAATGGTAATAGCGTTTGTGCTGACTTGGTTTTGGCCCGTCAGCCAAACATGGAACCACATTGATCAAATGTGAGAAAGAAGAACTTTTTGTAATAATAATAAATAATAACGAACCAGCCTCACACACACAACCACCCAGTCGAACACAACAAGACCCACCACCCAGGAGGAGCATAACGCAAAATAATATTGCGAGTACCGCGCAACACCATATCACAGACAACAACATGAATCACTCGCCACCCTCAACAACATCCACACAACATCACCCAGAATCACCTCTCATACAAACACTTAAAGCAAAAATGGAGTCACATCTAGCTCGATGGTCAGGCACCGACCCCACAACAAGAAATCCATCCCTCGTTTAATCTTCAGACAGAGCACGCAACCAATCCTCAACACACTAAACAAGCATATAACAGACTTAAGCACAATCGAAGACATTCACACAATAATATACGCAGCAGCAATCACCACTCTAACACAAAGTAATCAAAAACTCCCTCAACGACAAGGAAACCCCAACAGGACAAAACCAAAATTCAAATGGCAAATAAGAATAGAAAACAAAATCAACAACATCAGGAGAGATCTAGGACATCTTACCCAGTTTATAAGCGGGAACGCGTCCAAACGTGTCACACAGGGGGCAAACAAGATCAAATCTAAGTCTCCCAATAGAACACTGCCAGAAATCCTCGATACCTTGAAACAAAAACTATCTGTATATACCGCAAGACTCCGTAGATACAAAGAATCAAATGAGAGGAAAGACACCAATAACCTCTTCCGAAGAAGCGAAAAACAGTTCTACCGGAAAACTATGTACAACAAACAGATAGCAGTGACTGAACCACCAAACAAACAAGAACTCACAGATTATTGGAAAAGTATCTGGTCAGAACCCAAACTACACAATAATAACACCCCCTGGATCAAAGCCGAAGAAGACAAATATAAACATGTCACAGAACAAGAAAATACCACATTAAATACACAAGAAATTACAAAAACTTTCAAACACACACACAACTGGAAATGTCCTGGAATAGACAATATACAAAACTTCTGGTACAAACAGTTTACCACCACACACGAAGCACTCACACACCAAATCAACAAAGCCATCTACAACCACACACATTTCCCACTTTCCTCACACAAGGAATAACATACGTTAAACCCAAAAGCTCAGACACCACAAACCCGTCAAACTACCGACCTATCACCTGTCTTCAACCCTGTACAAGATCATCACAGCCACAATTTCGAAGAAAATAGAACAACACCTAACAGACAACAATATTCTCACAGAAGAGCAGAAGGGATGCAGGAAAAATAGTCGAGGATGCAAAGAGCAGCTGATTATAGATATCGTGATTATGGGACAAACCAGAAAAGAACACAGAAATCTTCACATCGGTTACATAGACTATAAAAAGGCCTTCGACTCCATACCCCACAGCTGGTTAATCAGGGCCCTAGAAATCTATAAAATCAACCAACACCTCAGGCAGTTTCTCGCGCAAATTATGAAAACATGGAAAACCAAAATACGCCTAGAAACACAAACCGAACGGATCCAAACAGAAGAGCTGTACATCAGACGGGGTATATTTCAGGGAGACTCGCTCAGTGCTCTATGGTTTTGCCTCTGTCTCAATCCACTCTCAAATATACTAAACAGAACAGAGCATGGCTTCAATATCAGACACCAAAAAGTGAATCAACATAAAATAAACCACCTCCTATATATGGACGACATAAAACTCTACGCTGCCACACAAACACAGCTGAAAGAACTCCTCAAAATCACAGAAATATTCACCTTAGATGTCAATATGGAATTTGGTATAAGTAAATGCAAAGTGCTTCATATCAACAAAGGCAAGTGGAAGGGCCACCATGAGACAGAAACCATCAATAATGAAACTCTCGATAACATGTTCGACAAAGAAACATACAAATATCTAGGCTTCCAACAAAGCACCAAACTCAACCATACTCACATCAAAGCAGAGCTCAGGACCGAATTCAAGAACAGACTGACGAAACTTTTACAAACCAAACTCAACTCTAAGAATCTCACTAAAGCCATCAACACGTTCGCTATACCTATACTCACATATTCATTTGGTATCATCAAATGGTCGCAAACAGACATAGAAAACATTCACATCCTTATACGATCTCAATTCACCAATACAGGAAATTACACCCCAACGCATGCAAAGAAAGACTTACCATCGAGAGGAAAGCAGGAGGAAGAGGAATCATAGACATCAGATCATTACACACAAAACAAATACAAGCACTTAGGATTTTTTCACAGCAAGCAAACCAGCCTCCACACAGCGACAGTGAAAGCAGACAAAAACTACACACCTCTCGACTTAGCCCGAGCAGACCACTCAGCAGACACACACAGTCACGTCCAATTACAACAGGAAAAGATGAAAACGTGGTCAGAGAAAACACTCCACGGAAAACACAGATACCACATAGAAAAAGACCACGTAAATAAAAAAACAATCATACACTTGGTTACAGGATGGGCAGCTATTCCCTGAAATAGAAGGCTTCTTACTTGCCATCCAGGATAAAGTCATATTAACCAGAAAACTACCAGAAGCATATCATCAAAGACCCAACTATTACAGAGGACAGATGTAGGAGGTGCCACCAGCAGAAAGAAACGATCGAACACATAACAAGCGGATGTAAAATATTAGCCGGAACGGAATACACAGCTAGACATGACTCGGCGGCAAAAGTGGTTCACCAAGCACTAGCCACAACATACAAGCTTATAGAAAACACAGATCCCTACTACAAATACACACTACTACTTGAAAATAAAGATTACAAACTCTACTGGGACATCAGTATCCACACAGATAAAACAGTCTCCGCCAATAGACCCGATATTACTTTCCAGTGCAAAAAAGAAAAAGTCACCTATCTAATTGACATAGCCGTCCCCAACGACACAAACATCCAAACGAAATACACACAAAAAATTTCCAAATACACAGACCTTGCAACGGAAATAAAAAGGCTCTGGAAACAAGAAAAAGTCATCATTGTCCCCCTCATTATATCAGCCACAGGCCTTACACCAACAACATTCACACCACACTTGGTACAATTAGGACTCAACGCAGACATACACAAAAACATTCAGAAGTCAGTGATTTTGAAAACATGTGACATTGTCAGGTCATTCCTTAATACACAATGGTAATGCGTTTGTGCTGACTTGGTTTGCGCCCGTCAGCCAAACATGGAACCACATTGACCAAATGTGAGAAAGAAAAACAAAAATAATAATAAAACGATCGCACACATAACGAGCGGATGTAAAATATTGGCCGGAACAGAGTACACAGCCAGGCATGATTCAGCTGCCAAAGTGGTTCACCAAGCACTAGCCACAACATACAAACTCATAGAAAACACAGATCCATACTATAAATACACACCAACATCCATACTTGAAAATAAAGATTACAAGCTCTACTGGGACATCAGTATCCATACAGATAAAACAGTCTCCGCCAATAGACCCGATATTACTTTTCAGTGCAAAAAAGGAAAAGTCACCTATCTAATTGACATAGCTGTCCCCAACGACACGAACATCCAAACGAAATACACAGAAAAAATTTCCAAATACACAGACCTTGCAACGGAAATAAAAAGGCTATGGAAACAAGAAAAGTCATCATTGTCCCCCTCATTATATCAGCCACAGGCCTTACACCAATAACATTCACACCACATTTAGTACAATTAGGACTCAACACAAACATACACAAAAACATTCAGAAGTCAGTGATTTTGAAAACATGTAACATTGTCAGGTCATTCCTCAATACACAATGGTAATGCGTTTGTGCTGACTTGGTTTGCGCCCGTCAGCCAAACATGGAACCACATTGACCAAATGTGAGAAAGAAGAACTTTTTTGTAATAATAATAATAATAATCTTTACTGTCCATTTTGCAATAGCTTAAGGCTTAAATTTAATCCTAAACTACATACATATATTAAATTATCAGTTAATTACATAAAACAAGTATAGGTCAGATAAACAACAATAACTGCAAATACATGAAACACAATACACATACTGAATTAATTAAGATTTTTTCGTTTCAGAGGCGACCAAGATAATCCTTAAATTCTTGTACATTGTAAAATGCCTCTTCCAATAAAATATTCTTTAGTCTCTTTTTAAATCGGTTAATGCCCAGGTTTTTCATAGACAGAGGCAATAGGTTATACAGTACAATACTTTGGTAAAATGTACTATTATGGTATTTGGCTGTATTTGGCAGGACCGAGCGAATGAGGTCTCTTCTAAGAGGGTATGCACAATCCTAGAGCCAGAAATATATTTGTTCTTCATTTTGTGCATTGTTAATAGGCTCTTATACATGTAACAAGACGGTAATGTCCTAATGCGATCTTTTTTTAAAATATTCTTTACATGAATCTCTAGGTTTTACATTATTAATTGCTCTCACACACCTCCGCACCTCTTTTGAGCACGAAAAATGCCCAGACTTTCAGGCTCATTCCCCCAAAACTGACCTCCATAAACCATCCTTGAATGGAAATATCCATAGTAAACCATTTTCAAAACCTTGAGAGTCACTACATTTCTCAGAGCACGTATAGAGAAGCATATTGCATTAAGGTTTTAGTTTAAGCTCTCTCAGGTGTGTTTCAAATTTAAGGTTTAAATCAACAGTTAAACCCAAGATTTTTGACTCTAAAATGGGGTTGATTTTATAATCACTTGTAAACATGTTTTCACATAGCGGTTCCGAATTTCTATTTTTGAAGACCAAGGTTTTATCAACATTAAGCTTTAGCTTATTTGCAGCGAACCAGTTAGTTAATTCATTTATACAATCTTTGGTCGCTATCTGCAATTTTTTCGGGATTGTCGTCACTCAGGAGACAAGTTGTGTCATCAGCATGCATTACAACTTTTGCCTTGATATGTTTAGGAAGATCATTTGTATAAATACTGAATAACAAAGGCCCAAGCACAGATCCCTGAGGCACCCCAGCAGTCACATCCCCAAGATCAAAATCATAGCGACTCCCGTCAGTAAGAATTGAAACATATTGTTTTCGATCAGACAAATAGGAACAAAACCAAGTCAGTGCTACGCCTCTCATGCCATATTTCTCGAGTTTCTGTAATAAAATATTATGATCTACTACATCAAAAGCTTTTGATAAATCACATTGTACAATGACACAATACTTTCCCTGGTTTCGCACACCATAAACATAATTTAAATTTCAAAAAGGGCACTCTCTGTTGATAAATTGGAACTAAATCCATACTGAGAAGGAGTCATCAAATTATTCTTTTCTAAGAATTTTTTTTAAACGAGTATGTACAGTCTTTTCAATGATCTTCGTAATAACATTAGCTAATGAAATTGGCGATAGTTTGTTATTTCATTATGTAGCCCTTTTTTATAAACTGGTATTACCCTAGATATTTTTAACTGATCCGGAAAACACCCCTCAGCAAAAAATACATTAATCAGGTGTGTTAGAATGGGGGATAAAATCTCTTGATGAGTTTTAATAAATTTTAGTGGTATCTCATCAATACCTACGGAATTGCCATTTTTTAATGATGAAATTATCATTTTTATTTCCATACTCGTCACAGGACTAAAGAAGAAACTGACAGGTGTATTATCTATTCTTGGTAATATCAATTTACATTAGACACAATTAGACAATCATTCGTCGCACTTGGATATTGAAGTTGTCGAAACAGCTAAAGAAAATAATATGATATTGCTATCCTTCCCACCACATTACTCACATAGGCTCCAGCCCATGGATGTGGGGGTCTATGGACCATTTAAAAATTATTGGGCCAGTCAACAAGATGCTTGACTTAGAAACAGGTAAGACAATGACTGTTCACGATATTCCATGTATAGTGAATAAAGCTTTACCCTTGGCACTGAATCCAACTAACATCATCAACAGATTTAAAAAGGCTGGTATTGCACCATTTAATAAAGATATTTTTTAGGATGATGATTTTTTGTCTGCTTTTGTTACTGACAGCCCAATAGACGAAACGGCTAACCCAGACCTCGAAAATACTGCTGTTCTATAAACAATTCTTCACCCCATTCTGCTATCATTACACAGAACACTCCATCTCTTAATGAAAATCCCGAGTTTACCGAGTTTACTAAAGATGCCAGAATGCGAATGCTCTATTTATGCCAATCCAGTTGCTGGTTCTAGCAGAGATCCGATTCAGAATGAATGTACTTTTTCTCCCGAGATCATTCTGCCTTATAAAAAAGCTGCTGTGAGAACAAACAAGATTACAAGTAAAACTCGCAAATCAGCAATTTTAACTGATACGGCAGAGAAAAATGCATTGGCACTGGAACAGAGCAAGAAAAAAGAAAATACGACTAAGAAAGCAAAGGTAACTAAGGAAGAAAAGATTACTAAGCAAGGAAAGACAACTGAGCCAAGAAATATAACTAAACAAGGAAATACAAGTAAGGGAGGAAAAACAGCTAAGAAAACGGGAAAGACAGCTGTAAAGAGTAAGGTGTTCCATGACTCTGATGAAGAAAGCGTAGATCATGATTATTTTTATTTGAACTGTTGTGAACTGTTTGCTCAGAATCGAGAGGGTGAGAAATGGGTACAGTGTGTTGTTTGTAAGAAATGGTCACACGTGAGATGTGCTAAGGAAAATATTGTCTCCTACATATGTTTAAATTGCGAAAGTGATTGTTCAGATTAATGACTGAACTGCTGCGTTTAATTTTTGCAAAAGAGATAGGCATAATTTATGTTTTGTTGATTCTTACTAAGTTTTTATTCAAGAAAGAAGTTTAAATATAAGTTTTTTTAAGGTTAGAAGTATCTAATACTATGTTTGTTACCTATCTAAATTAAACAAAAAAACTGTGATTATTTTTAATAAAAAATTCTAAATTTCATTTATTTTTTGTTGTAATATTTTGCTCCTTGTGATGTAACAATCAGCCCCTGGCGCGAAGTTAAAAGTTACACAGCTTTCTTCCCAGAATTCATTTGTTTATGTCACTTCTAATAGTCGGCTACCTAAAATTCTTTTTAAATTAAAACTTGAATATTTACTTAATCAATCAATCCTATATCTACATAAAACAATGAAAAAAAAAAAGTGCGAATTTGTTTAAAAAATGTCACAACCAGCCCCAGTCTCCCCTATTGATCAATAAATATTTAAAAAATTCTGGAATAGTCTTCATAAAGTGTAGATTGAGCGAAAATTATCATGTTTGATAATTTATCTGGTATATAAAAAAAACTATGCTCCTTGAGAGTATGGTGGAGATTTTTTTAATATAATTTTCAATACATTACTGTTACCGAGTCGCGCGTCGCTCCTGTACTGAGAGAAAATAATGTTATTTTATCTATAATATATATAAAATGCAACGTCTCTCTGTCTGTCTGTCTGTCTGTCTGTCTGTCCGTTAGTGCGCTTATCACTGGAGAACCACTTATCCGATTTACGTACTTTTTTTTTTTTAAACATACATGTGTTCTCTGGTCAGGTTATAGGCTATATTTTTATTACGATAGGTAGCATAAGGAATGAGTAGTGACGGAAAATAGAGAATGATGTCGGAAAAAAAGTTTGCCGCTAGCGCGTTGCCTTGCAATACACTGCCGAAACCATTAAATATGGAACAATATTATGTAGCAGAGAATATCTATAATCTATAATATATATAAAATGCAATGTCTCTCTGTCTGTCTGTCCATTAGTGCGTTTATCATGCGAAAACCACTTATCCGATTTATGTGTCTTTTTTTTTAAATTCATACATATATTCTTTGGCCAGGTTACATAATAATAATAATAATCTATATCTATAATATATATAAAATGCAACGTCTCTCTGTCTGTCTGTCTGTCCATTAGTGCGCTTATCCTTCGAGATCCACTTATCCGATTTACGTGATTTTTTAAATTCACACATATGTTCTCTGACCAGGTTATAGATATATATTTTATTACATCTATAATATATATAAAATGTAACGTATATCTGTCTTTTTGTCCGTTTGTGCGCTTATCACAGGAGAACCACCTATCCGATTTACGTGCTTTTTTTTAAACATGCTAAACCATTAAATATGGAACAATATCATGTAGCAAAGAATATCTATAATATATATAAAATGCAACGTCTCTCTGTCTGTCTGTCTGTCCGTTAGTGCGCTTATCACTGGAGAACCACTTATCCGATTTACGTGCTTTTTTGTTAAACATACATATGTTCTCTGGCCAGGTTATAGGATATATTTTATTACGTTAGATGATATAAGGAATAAGCAGTGACGATAATAGTCGGAGAAAAGTTTGCCGCTAGCGCGTTCTCTTGCAATACACTGCCTAAAGCATTAAATATGGAACAATATCATGTAGCAAAGAATATAATAGATATAAAATGCAACGTCTCTCTGTCTGTGTGTCTGTCCGTTAGTGCGCTTATCACTCGAGAACCCCTTATCCGATTTACGTGTTTTTTTTAAATTCATACATTTGTTCTCTAGCTAGGTTATCTATAATCTTCTATCTAGAATATATATAAAATGCAACGTCTTTCTGTCTGTCTGTCTGTCCGTTAGTGCGCTTATCACTTGAGAACCACTTATCCGATTTACGTGTTTTTATAAATTTAAACATATGTTCTATATAATTCGATATAAGCCTAGATAATGGGAGATAAGGAGAAATAATGGGAGATAAGTCGAAGTAAGGCTCGATAATGGGAGATAAGGTGAGATAATGGGAGATAAATATAAACATTGGGAGATAAGGAGAAATAATGGGAGATAAGCAAAGATAAGTCTAGATAATGGGAGTTATGGTGAGATAATGGGAGATAAGGAGAAATAATGGGAGATAAGGAGAAATATTGAGAGATAAGTCGAAATAAGCCTAGATAATGGGAGATAAGGTGAGATAATGGGAGATAAGGATAAATAATGGGAGATAAGGAGAAATAATGGGAGATGAGCAGAGTTAGGCCTAGGTAATCGAAATTATCTAGAGATAATGGGAGATAAGGAGAAATATTGAGAGATAAGGGGAAATAATGGGAGATATTTTATTACGTTGGGTAAATTGAGGAATAAGGAGTGACGATAGTGGTGAATCAAAGCCACGCGAGCGGAGCCGCGGGCCCGGCTAGTTTGTTTATAATTAAACAAATATTTAAGTAGTAAATATTTGTTTTATACTTCTATTACTAGATTCTAGATTGAGCTAGATTCATTTATTGGCTATTAGGTAGCTAAGAAGCATTATTGACCAAGAAAAAACATGAAATTAAGTATTGGATCTTAAGATATATACATGTCAAGAATCTAATTAACTTAGCCTAGGTAAGGATTTTTTTTTTTAATTTTAAAAACAATCACCACCCGGCACCAAGTCCGACTTGCACTTGGTCGGTTGTTTAGTCTCTAAAATGTATATGTATCTCGGGCTCACTCATGAGTATTATCTTTATACTGAACCTTGGATACCCGAAAACCAGCTGTCGATGCAAATATTTGCAGACGAAAAATTTTATAATTTATCAAAAACCCGGAAGAAATTCTTTCTTGGGGTAGAAGCTGCAAAATGCAGAAATTTTTATATTTGACATGTTAATGTTGTAGACATTACACACAAAATCTTTCAAATGCTTTGGAATATTGTTTCGTATTTTATAAACAAGTTTCTGTTCTATACCAAACATAAATTAACCCATCGATGAAACTCTGCTCTCATGTTTGGAGCCTCAACACTTTATAGTTTCTAGATATAACTATTTGTTAATTGGTGACCTGAAACTCACCAGAAGCTTTAACTTTTTGGAAAATCGAAGAAGCATTGGCGACTTGAGTCTCTTTCATAGATATTTTCATGAGAGCTACTCAACTGATGTGACGTACATGTGCATATGACTGTCAACTAGTCAACAACGTTGTGCTAACAATTCATTTATTTTAAATTCAGTTGAGAACTCCTGGTAATAATTCTTTAATATGGAGTGCTTCATCTCTCATCTCTTTCAAATGGACTATCGAAAATTGCGTTTCCTAATGAGTAAAATTTGCAAAGATTCAATGTCAACGTGACTCGCTACTTCCGTACGTTCGCAACTAGTAAAATAATTTAGGTATTTCCCTGCTCCTCGTATGCCGTGACCATAAAAAAATAACCGGCATGTCTGAATAATAATAATAAGGAAGACCAGTACAAAAATGTACTAATGACGTAGCGAGGTCAAAGAAAGAAACACATTTTCATGAATGTTTTAGTACGTCTAATCATTGTTGACAACGTCATTTTGAGTAATTGTTTTTCTACTGTGCTATTTTCTTTGTTTTTGGTGCTTTTAAAAGTTGTTTTTATAATTAAACTCGTGTATTGAATATTAAACTTCGTCGCTTCTTCTCAGACATAATTAAAGATATAAAACACAAAAAAAAGTAAAAGTTGGCTAGTATCAAATAAGTTGTGTATAGATTTCATAAGATTTATTCTCTGTATGATGTCTTTGGGACTTCTCAAAGGTCTCCTGTGGCAACTTAGAATCAGAGTCTCGGAGTTTTTCATACTTATGTTGGCAACGTGCCTGGAGTTTCCTCACAGCATGTCGAAGAGTATCAGTACATCAGAAACACCGGGGAAGCTAAACAGTACATACCATACATACGGTATCCGCAATAATTCATTTTTGGCAGATGCGATTCTAGCGATTCAACAAAAAATCAGTAGGGAGAAACTTTGTCTACGATACATTTTAGTAAAAGTAGCAGTCGATTCCGAACTTTCGTCAAAATCACGAAAAATCCAAAATGAATCACTTGTTTGTGAGTCGATTCAAGGTTTGTTCCCATCCAAATGACATATTCCGTAGCCGCTAAATATATTAAAAAGTCGGTATCGTTTGTGAAGAGGTGGGTAAACTATTTTAACGAGAGGAAAAATGTCGACGATTTGACAAATCGTGGCTGGGTAGGCAAAGACGCTCTGAAAGTCGAAAAAACGGATCGTGTGTTTTCACGGAACCCGAAATTGACGCTGAGTCAAGGAGCGGCAAAATTAAGAAAGTCAGGTTTGAATGTACGCCATGAAAACATTCGACAACATCTTCGTGCTCATGATAGCAAATTCCGAAGCACGTTGGAGAAACCTTTACTGGGCGAAAATCACGTCGCGAAGCTACTCGCTTGAGCCCACGATAAGAAACTAGAGTGGCCCACACAATCGCCGGACGCCAACCCTATTGAAAAAGTTTGACCTCTTGTAAAGAGAAAGCTTAGAGGAAAGACTCTGAAGATTTTGACTCAGTTGTCTTGCGAGATTTGAAAAATTGGGGGATCACTGCCGTAGTTTGCAGAAAATCTCATCGACAACATGCCTCGAATATACTAGGCGATTATTGATGTAGGAGGCCATTGGACAACTTACTAAGGTAATTGAGCCGTTGTTAGCACACCAAAGAATACATTGATGGCAAAAAATGTTCTCGAGACACATTTTGTCAAGAATACGAGTGGTCACGTTCTTATTTGACAGACTGTATACCTAATTTCTATTTTGCTATTTTGTTACATTTTTATATATACAGGGTCATCCATTAATAGTAAATGATGATCAATTTTTTTATTTGAATGGTAAATGCCTTTTTCTAAGTCACACCTGAATTCATTATGAACTTCTAGATAACTGTAATCAGACGACGACGCCTGTATCCTACGAACCTCGTCACAACGGTATCAGACGCAATTCATTTTATATGGTGTTCTTCTTCTTTTTCTTCTTTCTTATATGGTGTGTCATATAAGTAGGTATACTGTCTGTTTTATCCCCGTTAGTCCTCTTCCGATATGAACGTTCAGCATTCCTTCCACCTTTTCGGAGGTTCGCCCCTAGTTTTTCTACCGCAGGGTTTATTGAGTTTGGCCCTTTTTACCAGTCTGTTGTAGTTTATCCGATCTACGTGTTTATTCCACTGTTTTTTTCTAGTTCTGGTGCATTTGGATATTTCTTGGATCTTACTTAGTTCTTGCAGATCTTTGTTGCGAATTCTGTCGTGCATAGTTTTTCCTTCATTTCTGTGGTCCTCATCATTTGTGCTGTTTTACATGTGTCAACTCTTGTTTCTACAACATATTTGAGGATCGGTCTCATTATTGTTGTTGTTTTGTACATTCTTATTTTACTTTCCACTGTGAGGTATTTATTCTTCCACACTATATCCGTCAAACAACCTGCTATTAGTGATACCTTCATAGACTGTTGTTTTACTTCTCTGTTTAAGTCTCCGTAGCTTGTTCTCAGGTATTTAAAATTATTAACCTGTTCAATAATAGTTCCTTGGATCTCCAGCTTGCATCTTAATAATTCTTTTGAAGCTACCATACATTTTGTCTTGGTCGTGATAATAATCATGTTTAGTTTTCTCGCTTCCAAATTGAAGGCATGAAAGATCTTCTGAAAGTTGCTTCAGAATCGGAGATCAGAACTGCATCATCGGCGTAGATGTCCCACTTTTATATTTGTTCTACATTCTGTATTAATGTCATGTATGATTTTTATTAGCTTCTGGTTTGTCTGCTTTTCCTGTAATAATTGTATAGTATCTATCGAAGGCTTGAGTCATGTCGACGAAACATATATACGCAGGTCTGTTAAATTCTTTAGCTTTTTTCATTATCTGCCTCACTATAAATATGGCATCTATGGTCGCTCGATTTTTTCGGAATCCCTGTTGTTCCTCTCTTATTTGAATATCCTTGCTCGTTTCTTCCAGTATGATTTGTGTTAATACTTTTAAGGTAGTATTTAGGAGCGCTATTCCGCGGTAGTTTTCACGTGACGTCTTTTGTCCTTTTTTGAATATTGGGATTGTTCTGCTAGTTTTCCAGTCTGTAGATATTTGTCCATGTTTTACTATATTTGTAAAGAGCTGTGCTAGTTGTTGATATAGGTTTTCTCCTCCATATTTTAACATCTCATTTGTAATGTCCTCTGGTCCTGAGGCTTTTCTATTTTTAAGACTTCTTATAATTCTTTCTGTCTGTCCTAAAGTTACTTCAAGATTTACTTCTTCCACTTCTTCAAGTATGGTTTATTATTTTTTCTTCTTTATATAATTTCTCAAAGTATGTTTGCCATTCTTGAATTATATTTTATTAGTTTGTACCGTGTCTGTTATATTAAGTTTGTTCCGTCTTAGAATTTTCCACACTTTCCTTTGAGCACCATACAGATCATTTTCCATCCCTTTAGTAAATGTCTCCCAATATTCTTCTTTAATTTGTTTTCTTCTTCTGTTAATTAAGTTTCTTTCTGCAATATATGTGTGCTGTGTATGTGGTACTGTTTCAGCTAATGTGTTTTTCATTTTCTAATATTGCAAATTGCAAGATAATACACCATCCAAATGAAAACTAATGTTAATATTAAACAGCCAAAAGCACAAAGCCAAGATAAACGCGATAATTTTAAACAGTCTTGAATTCTATAAAATTATGAGTATAATACCTGACAGATCTGTAATACTATCATAATTAAATGAAAATAAAAGCGCAGAACCGAACTATGTATACGTCCCATATGGGCTCGCTTAAAGTAGCATACACATATTTCATTGGAGGTACTAAGGCCTAAAAGTACCATTTTTTACATTTAGATTAGTCGTAGTCTCTAAAGGTGTGGCTGTCTAGTTAAGAATATTTCAGAAGTAATTATCTTTCTTGAAGTTATTACACTCCGTCTGCCCAAAAAGTTCCCGCACTGCCTTAATAAAAAAAATTGAAAAATTAAAAATGAACATGTTCTACATAGTCCCCTCTGACCGCAATACAATGTTCAGAACGTTCATACAACGATATAAAACTGTTAGAAAAATCTTCTTTTGAGATTATATTTAACTTGCGCGTCATAGTGACTTTAATGTCCTCCAAATTCTCATAGCGTTGACACTTCATATGAAGCTTGATTTTTGGGAATAAAAAACAGTCACTAGGGGCTAGATCAGGCGAATAAGGAGGGTGATGGAGTACGGAAACTTGTTTTCGCGCCAAAAAATGCTACACATCTCCATCGTGTGCGTTGGTGCGTTGTCATGAAGCAAGAAAAAATCCTTTGCGTTGCATCGTTCCAGTCGAATCTGCTGAATCCTCTTGCAAAGTCGCTCCATTCGTTAAATCTTACCATCGTCAAAACACTTGTGTGAACACGTGCATTGTCTTGATGAAAAATGATTCGTTTCTTTTTTCTTCTTTCCCTGCTGATGAGACCGTCTTTGTCTTCTTTGCTGTACTTCCACTGGCTCCAATCCATTGTTTCAACCGTTCTTTTTGCTCTGGTGTATAGTGGTGGATCCAAGTTTCATCAACAGTTATGAAACGATGCTTGAAATCCATTTTTTTTTCCTTAAAACGATTCAAACACGCTTGAGAAATACGCATTCGAATGCATTTTGGGTCAATTGTCAACAAATGCGGCACCCTCCTTGCACAAAGCTTTTACATACGTAATTCTTTATGCAAAATATTTCCAATTCGTTCTTTTGAGATGCATAGGGCCTCAGCTATTTCACGCACTTTCACTCGTCGATCATCTAACACCATATCATGTACTTATTGAATCATTTGTGGTGTTGTAGTAGTTTTTGGACGACTTTCGCGTGGATCATCTTCGAGGCTTGTACGACCAGATTTAAAAAGAGCAGCCCAATTTTGCACAGTGGAAAGTGAAGGTGATGCATCCTTATACACTTTTAACAATTACGGATGAATTTCTGTTGGTATTAAACCATCCAAAACAAAGAATTTAATCACTGCACGATATTTAATTTTTTCCATTTAAAAAACTTCAATGACACGTCAATATTAAACAGCTGCTACTACTCGAATGAATTACATGTGTTTATATAAAAGATGGAACTCTCCAATACAATTATTGTTGCACAGTTTCTAAGGCCATCTATGTGTCAGGCCGAGAACTTTTGAGACAACCTAGGTATATTAGATATTATATGCAAAACTTATAATCTATGTGACGGGATATATATATATATATATATATATATATATATATATATATATATATATATATATATATATATATATATATATATATATATATATATACGGGACTTTACTTCATCTGTTTTAAATTCTAAAAATGCACAAATATGTGTTTTATATTATTTTATGCATAAATGGAGGTAAGGTAATTGAAAGGGCAAAGGAAAGGAATTGATAGTGAAAATACGTCTATTTTGGTTACTTTTTACTTAAAAAATTGACTCTCTGGTGTAACCTGGTTGTATGCATAAGTAACTATTATTTAGAGTAGGTCTCTTAATACTTATTTTTGCCATTTATTTTAAGTTATACCTAATAGTTGAATTATGTTGCTAAAATGAATAAATCATTTAAATTAATAATTTAAAACTGTGTAGGGGATATAACAACATTAAAAAAATATTTCGCCTTGAATTTTAATTTCTCTTTATCGACGCTGTAAAAAATAAGCTGTTAAAGTTTATGACTACCTATAGCTACATTTTCCTCCAAAAATATATGTAGGAATTATGACATATAACATGAAAAATTTGAAACTGCACTGTTTCCCCCACCTTAAGATGTTTGACGACCAAGAATAATACTTATAGTCGTTTTAGCCAAAAATCAGAAACAAATTATAGAATACTACTTGAAGCTCACAACCTGTAGGTTCCTACCCCAGTTCAAGTACTTTGTTACTAATAATTAAAATATGAATTTGAAATTGATATCTCGCGTTGTTCAAAAGTTATCACACCAACAGATTAATATACACAGATAGACAAACCGACGGAAATCAGAAATTATGTTTTTCCTGATCTAGGAATCCCGAAACATAAGAAAATGCAAAAATCTCGAAGAGAAATTTTTCATAAATACAAATTTCCCCTAGCGTGGAAAGAATTCTTGTCGACCATGTAAAAAGAGAACACTAAAGACGGAGCATCAATCGACAAGCAGGAAAACGTCAAACAATAAACGGGGAGCAAAATTCCTTGATGAGAAAAGACCATCTTGCACTGAAATTCTAAAAGCTTACACCTCTTCCCAACGCAGTAAACTAATAATCGATGCCTGGGTGGATGGGGAGTTTTTCACGACAAAAAAACTCCTACTCCTCCAGTGAAACTCTAACAACGTACACCTTATTTAAAAAAAGATGGAGGAGATTTTGCACAAAAAAAAAGAATTTCTACCTTCAAAGACCCCTCTTGACTACCCCACCGGTATGTGGGCATGATTCTATATCTGTGATTTTCTCTGAAACTATATGATAAATTTCGAAGCAGTTTTTTGCCTAATAAAATGAGGTACTGCGGTTAACTATGGATATAACCAATATGAGCTGATTGGTCTGAAAGACTATTACGTTATTATTCCTGCCAATAACACTGCGTTGGCTACAACCAAATATAACAACTATAAAATTACCATTAAAGAAATGAAAATTTGAAGAAATGTTCTCAAAAACAAATTAATGATAATCACTATTCTACTACAGAATTTTACTCTTTGAAATCAACACCAAATTAGCAATTAAAATAGCCTGTAGTGTAGCCACTAGGGCACATGTCCTTTTTTCCGGCTATATAGGTCTCATAACTGCTTCAAAAAGTTCTTTCATATGAATCTGCCTCCCCCTAGAACATGGCGTTGAAAGAACTTGGTACTTACTACCGTTAACAAATATGTACTGTATGTCTGTTTGACGAGAAAAGAACCACAATTTTTTGAAAATTACAAACGATATTTATTTCTGATTTTTTTACATGAAAGAACACTAAAAAGTCTGGTTACTGTTATTGAGAATGGCCTGGTACCATCTGGAAATACTTTTCACCAGTTTTTTAGTGTTATCTGTGGAATAACATATCTTTCAAATAATCGTTGAAAGTTGCTTCAAATTATATACAATCTGCCCTGCAAGATTAACCCTCACAATGTCCCACACATTTTCGATGAGGTTAGCAACGTGAGGTTGAGAGGGTTAATCCATCGTAATGATTATCATCTTTGTACTCTCTGGAATACTTTGAATTATTGTCATCCTCTTTATTGTTGCCAAATAACTTGTTGGCTGGTTGAGTTTTTAAATTTCGACCGTCTTCTCTGCGTTCCATTTCTCAGTGAAGAGCTCCAAGCAACCGAAGTTTTTCTAGACATTGACTTTTCCTGAATTTGTGCGCGTTGGATAAAATTTATACTACAAATGAACCGAGCGCATCGCTTCATCCAGAAAGACACCATATTTTTGTTTACTCAGCCCAATTCGATTCTACATGTGGACTTCTGAGAACAGAGGTTTCGATCTTGTAAAACGTTACATTACCTTTTCATATTGTAAACACAACCCGATTATGTTGATGTATGATTTGTTCCCGTTCTAGCCAGTTTAACTTTGCTTTGACGCAGCCGAAGAATGGGATTATTCTGAAACAGCTGCAAGAACGTGTTATCCTACTTGCTTGTCGCTGCTTCCGTTTTCCTTCGACCTGAAAAGCCATCGACCTTTTCTATGTCTGCATATTGTGTTATTCATTTCAAATCAAATTCTGAATATTCTTCCTAAACTATAAATTATCAGGAGCGCATTAGGTTTGATAATTTATCTGGTATAAAAAACTATGACAACTAGGTTCCTTGACAATATAGCGAAATTTGGTTAATACACACACGGATGGGTACCGAGAGAAAGTAATTTTATTTTATTTGTTTATAATTAAACAAATATTTAGGTAGTAAATATTTGTTTTACACTTTTATTACTATATTCAAGATTGAACTGGATTGATTTATTGCCTATTACGTAGCTAAGATGTTATAACTGGTAAATATTATTCACAAGGAAAAAATATGAAAATATTGAATCTTAAGATAAATACATGTCAGGGACCCAATTAACTTAACTAGATAAGAATTTATTTTATTTTAAAAGCAATCACCGTACGGAAAACTAGTTGCGCAAGTTTCACTTGCACTTTGCCGGCTTTTTTATGTTTAAGTTAAAGATAAGATTTATAAATTGTTTTTTTTTTAATATTTAAATATTATTTTAAATTATTTATTATTTATTACCATTAATATATTACTTCCTATGTAATCTTTGGATAATAAAAATGGACTGGGCGAACGATAAAGAGAATGCGGCCATTATTCATTTCATATCACCCATTTATTTAATTAACTGCAATTAGTCATTTTATATTACCATTTGCTAACTGACCTGTGATAAAAGTTACTGTGGGTACTATGTGAACAAAAATTCACATTAATAGACTGTTATCTCACCTGCATAGTAGCTATTTACGTGTCTGACGCCAATTTAACAATGGACTAAAAAAAACAATATTTCTGCTTTTCGATCATTTTTTAATATTTTTTGTTTGTATTATTCCCAAATTTCACAAAACAAAGAAAACCTAACTGTTTTAGCTTTAAAAGAAATAAAAAGGTGTATATTACCATGCTTACGAGAAACACTAATTTGTATTTCCATTGAATTAAGATAACTTTATTTTTCCCCTTTAGTGATAGTAATTTTTAATGAATTAATGAATCCTTGCTACTTTGTTTTGCAAATTCAAGGTATTATTTTCTAGGTATCAGATAGTGGTCAAAAACCTTCATTTTTATATTGGTAATATACTCGGAAATGCGATGTGGTATAACAGCGATGCTACCCTAAACAATAAAAAAGTAGACAAAGTATGTGAATCATAACTTCGTTTCCCACCAAGTCAGTGATCTATTAGAAACTTTAATGAGTGCCATAAGGATAAGCAAAAAACACTGAACAGTGTTTGTACATTTGTTAATTTTAATAGCAAGTTACAGTCTGTCAGTAAGGGTTCGCGATAATTCATGTTTGGTAAATGCGATTCTAGCGATTCAACAAAAAATCAGCAGAGGCAACCTTTGTCTACGACGTATTTTAGTAAGCGTATCAGTCGATTCCGAACTTTCGTCGAAATCACATAAAATTCCGCGGCCACTATATATACTAAAAAATCTATATCGTTTGTGAAGAAGTAAATCGTTTTAACGGGACGAGTTAGTCACTTCGAAAGTCAAAAACCGAATTGTGTCTTTGTTTTTACGAGACCCGAAATTGACGGTGCATCAAGTAGCGGCAAAATTAAGAATATCGGGTTTGAATGTGTCCCATGAGACCATTCGACAACATCTTCGTGCTCACGATGTTAAATTCCGAAGCACGTTGAAAAAACCTTTGCTGGGCGAAAATCACGTCGCGAAGCAGCTTGCTTGGGCCCACGTTAAGATACTAGAGTGGCCCTCACAATCGCCGGACGCTAACCCTATTAAAAACGTTTGGTCCCTTGTAAAGAGAAAGCTCAGAGAAGACTCTGAGGACTTCAACTCTGTTGTTTCACGAGATTCGAAAAATTTGGAGATCATTGCCATAGTATGCAGAAAATCTCGTGGACAGCATGCCTCAAACATGTCAGGTGACTATTAATTGGAGAATTTACTAAGGGAATTGCGCCGTTGTTAGCACACGAAAGGATACATTGATGGCAAAAAAATGTTCTCGAAACACATTTTTTCAAGAATATGAGTGGTCACGTTCTTACTTGACAGAGACATGTGCTTATATATAACTTATTAAAGTACAAACTTAGAAAATATTAGCTAAAATTAGGCACTTCATCAGATTGGACTTTTAAGCATATTAAGAAAGACAATTATTTTTTTTATTTTTAGAACATGTACTATGCCTGTCCCATCAGCCAGTTTTCAAGCTAGCTTAGATGTGTGATCCCATTATAATATAAACATGCCGAGTCTTAAATACCACCGTAATTATTGTAAATATTAAATAAACAGAGCATACCTACCCACCTATTAAAAATATGAGCGGAACAGTTTAGATCGCATTTCTCTAAACTAGTATCTGCACAAATGAAATCCGTTTTTGGAGCCACAAACACTATGCTTAGTTGATGCCATGCCACTGGAAATTTTACTAAAAATATTGCTAAACATATCCAAATATGCCATCTTCCTAAGATGCCTATGGTTTTTTGTATTACGTCGACATGATGGTAATCAACTTTTTCTTTGCTTGTTTGTTCTCTGGTGCCATTTTGCACTGGAAAAAAAAGCATTGCGTTAGTTTAATAAACTGTGTTGACAGAGTTTTCAGCAGAGAGTACAAACTATAGAAGAAAAAAATCATAAATAAATTATATTACACAAATGGATAAAATGTTTATATATGGATCATTCTAAATTCGAAATTTGAAATACTGTTGCAGAATGTTGCAAATTTCAGGTATGGGTTTGGCTTGGTCTAAATACCCTAGAAAAAGTCAGTAAAAAAATATTGACGCTATAACTGGAAAATTTTTAAATTGAACGTTCTAAGAAAATAGTAGGTACCTCAAAAATGGTCGTACGGGGTGGTCCAAATTGGACCCTTTTAAAGGTAAACCCCTTTATCTAAAGGAGATAGACGAAAACTGATGTCGGTGTTTGAGGCTCAATTTTTACGATAAACTCAATGGTGAAAACCGCATATTGATACCTAGTACCATTTCAGATATACAGGATGTTTTTCAAAAATCTGCATTTTGAAAAAATGTAATTCTTTTCCTATTGAAAATTTTTTATTTCTGTAAAAACATTCTCAAAGCACTTTTTCACGTGGATTTCAACAGTGTAAGTTACATTTTTTTACAACTAATATTTTAATAGTTATTAACGCAAAAATATATTTTTTAAATGGAATACTCTGTATATTTTTCCTTATCCGAATAGAGCTCTAAATTAGCATTCTAAAAATATGGCACACTTTATATTTTGCTTAAATCTACTTCAAAATATAAAGGTTTTCAGTTTTTACGCAAGTTTTAAATGCACATTTTGTGAAGTAGGCTTTGGACGGAACGGCAATATCAATTGTTTACCGATAGCAGTCAAATCGGAAAATAAAATCCCAGAAGTAACTCTAAGAGTCACAACTACAATGAAATTTACTAAATGCTATAGTACTTTAAACTATGTAGAAAATAAAACAAAACAACAATAAAACAATTTATTCCGAGTAGAGCAAACTAAAACAAAACAATTTTCTATAATGTCGACCAGTTTGATTTACACATAGGCGGCACCTTTTCTGGGCACTTCTTACCGAGTTGATTAGTTCAAGAGAAGTGTGAGCTGCAAAACTTTGTATCGCTGCGACTTCTAACTCTTCCCTGGTGTTTCTCGGCAATTTAAAAATTATGTCTTTCAATCTTCCCCAGAGATAGAACTCCATGGGTGACCTTGCCGGCCAACGGTTCGGACCTTGGTTGGCTATCCAGTTATTATCGAAATTGGCCGATAAAAAATTACTGATAACTGTATCGTTATGAGGGGGTGCCCCGGCGTGTTGAAAAATATATTTCTAAGGTCCATTAACGTCAGTTCATCAACAAGAGGTTCTATTTGCTGCCTTAAAATTTCTAAATATCTCTGAGAGGTGAGTGTGCCTTCGTAAATAAATGGACCTATAACCCTGCCTCTAAAAATTCCTGCCCATACGTTAAATCCAAATCTACCTTTATTTCTTTGCTCCACAACTAAATGAGGTTTTTCTTGTGCCCACGTATAAGAATTGTAACGGTTAAAGATACCTGCATTGCTTACATAAGTTTCGTCTGTCCAAATGCAATTTAATGAAAACTTCGGAACATGGTTACAATTCTCCAAAAACCATTAGCAAAAATCCATACGCCGTTGAAAATCTCCGTCTCTAAGATGATGAACTTTTCTGGTCCTGAATTTGTGCTCCTTCAAAGTAAGACTTACATTAGTTCTTGGTAGTTCAGTAGATTCTTTTAACTATCAGGTTGAAGTGTTGGGATTATTTCCGATTGTTCCTAAAACTACTATTTCTTCTAACTCCTTAGCCCTGTTTGATGCATAATTTTTGGGTCGTTTCTTTTCAAACTTGCCACTATTAACTAGGTTATGTCGCAATCGAGCGAATATATCCTTGAAGGGTTGACACCTCTCTGGATACCGTTCGTGGTACAAATTACTTGCCGCTTCCGAATTTCCACCATTAATGGGTTAAACTTTAAGGTTGAATTCTTTTAGAAATTCTATTATGTTGTCTTTCAGAGTAGTAAAGAAGATTATATTTGTGGTAACTTTAGACGGAATGTTGTGTTTAACTCTCAAGTTATGGTGTAGATTGGATTCAAATAAGTGAACTACAGATAGAGGGGAGTCACAAATGGGACAGGTCGGAGGGGGTGATCTCTTTAGCAAGTAAACGTGAGTCGAATAAGTGTGTCCTGTTGCCAATCTTCTCATTAATACGTTATGTCTACGATAAATTGCCATGATGACACATTTGGTTTATTGGGCCACAGTTTATTGTTTGGGTCCTCCAAGTCCCATTTGAGTTGGAAAAGAGAATAGTGTAGATGTTTTAGAAATTGTTGAAGTCGGAAAAGTGGTTTTCTCCTACGTTATGGCAGCCTCTTTCGATGGCAAGTTTTGCAAAAGAGTCCGCTCTATCGTTGTGAGGGTTACCAATGTGGCTGGGTAACCACAAAAGGGATATCGTATGTTTTTTGCGGAAAGCAGTATACAATAGGTCCGAGATCTGTCTTATGTAATTAAATTCCAGTTTTCTGGTTTTGATGGCATTGAGTGCACTTAGAGAATCGGAGATTATAAGGGTCGAAGGATGAGAGTTTACTTGAAGAGAGTATCTGATGGCCTCCTTGATGGCCAATAGTTCTGCAGAAAAGATGGAAGAGTGTTTCGGCAGTTTGAACAATTTAATGACATTGTCAACGAAGAAGGCTGCTCCGACTCCCTTAGCTGTCTTGGATCCATCGGTGAAAAATAAGGAATGGTTGGGATAAATGCTGGATAATTGTTGAAAAAGGAATTGGAGTGCTCAGATTTTTTATATGAATGTTGGGGAGAGGGGAAAGCCAACGAGGAAAAGTGGTTTGAAGAGGGTAATTGTAAAAGGGAGGAGAAATGTTATACTGGGTGATCAGAATGTTTATTCTGTGAGGTATGGAGTCAGGGGAAATGTTAAGTTGGATTTGTGAACATTAGCTAGGTTGAGGGAATTCCTCGTGTGGGGTCGATGAAGTGAAGATGAGTAGAATTTTAGTAAGAAGAGTTGACGTGATAGCTGAAGTGACAGGGTAGCTGAGATGCACTGCAAGCTGGAGATTGGAGTAGTACGACGAAATACTCCTGTAGCAAGTCGAAGGCAGCAATTTTGGATAGTATCGAGAGGTTTTTTAACATAGGAGCAGGCAGAGTCGTAGATGAAATCTCCATAATTGATCCTGGAGAGGATGAGGGACTTATATATATGGGAAAGGGAAAGAAAGTCTGCACCCCAGGACACTCCTGAAGGCATTCGAATTAAGTTGATGTCTGAAAAGGTGTTTGATTTGAGGGAATGTATATGAGGTTTCCATGTAAGTCTGGAATCGAATGTTAAGCCCAAGATCTTTAGTTGTTCTACTGCAGGGATGGGGAGATTGGAGATGGTTAAAGGGTTAGTTTTAGGACAATTTCTGCTCTTGCAGAAATGAATGGAAGAGGATTTTTGAGGGGAGAAAGAAAAGCCGTTGTTTCTAGCCCAGGTGGTTAGAGAATTTATAGAACGTTGGGTAGCTCTTGTGCAGGCTGGGGAGTAAGGAGAGGAAGTGTATATGAGAATGTCGTCAGCGAAAATCTTGCATTTGATTGGAGGAGCAATTAGATCTGAAAGGGTTCTGAGAGCAAAGTTAAAGAGGGTAGGGGTTTACCTTTAAAAGTGTCCAATTTGGACCAGCCTGTACAGAGACTGTCTTACATTCAAATGTTGTCATTCCTACTGGTGACATAAACGTTGTGATTAAAACCATTCCTTTTCTGGTATTCTATCTGTATGTCCGCTCCATCCTCACCTCATATTTAACATCTAGTCATTTATATGATATATTTTGCATGACTGTCTAATGTTGTCACTTCTCATTCTATCAATCAGGATCTTTCTTGTTATTTTATACACTATTTTCTTTTCTGTTATTTCAAGAATTTTCTTTTTGATTCTTCAGCTCAGCTTTCTGTTGTGTACCCCAGTCTAAGTAAGTAAGTCTAAGTCTTGTAAATTCGAGGTTTAATTTCAATTAAGTATAACATACAGAATATGTAAGGCATTTTGCGCACGAGGCGGATTTTCTTAGACCACAAGTAGATGCGCGACCAATAAAAAAGTATACTTTTATCTCAGGTGCTTTATTTTTAATTACGCTACATAGAAATATATATAATATCGATACCTAAAACACTGTGTTTTCAAGAATAAACGCTCGCTTGAAACTCCGCAATGCGTATTGGAATATGGGTTTCCATGTGAAAGTTGAAGAGAGATTTATATCAATTTAAATTTAAAATTTTATAAATATCTAAAATAAGTAATTTTTAAAAAACAATGTTACAGTGGAGATTTTCAGGGATGATGGAATGTAATACATTAAAATTCCGGGTTTCAATCCGTTTGTCTAACAATGAATTTGCAATTTCAAATATCTCCTTATTATTAAGGATAAATTATTACAGGTTCTGCATACAAGTTCAAGTTCTGTGGATCCAGAATGCTTTATAGAATTCTCATCCACAGAGAAGCCTTGCGGCCTTGATATTTGAACCTTATGTACGTGATTATATAATATTGCCATTTCCGGTAGATCCTTAAATGGCAGTTTATTTTTTGCTTGTTTTGTGAAATATTTTATTTTTTTATACTTTGTTTATTTATATGGGGATTTAGTTTATTGTCGGCTGGGAAAAATAATTTGTTAAAAAACCCAGCAGTCAAGGACGTGTGGTTCAGAGTTTATATTATATATTTCTATTCTAGAGTTGTTTATTTACAACTTGATATATACATATTTATATATCTTAATCTAATTTGAATTTTCTTTTTTTTATAGGTTTAGCACACATACTACAGGAGTGGCATGTGTGTGGAAAAAGGGATTCACGTTGTTCTTGAATCGCTGTAAATTGTACTCGATTGGAAATACAGCCCTGGGCAAATTATTCCAAAGGGATGATCTTCTCCATGTATAGATGTTTCTTGTTGTATATATATTTTACACGTTTATGATTTTAATTTAGCACTAAACTATTGCACTTTGTTTAAAACTTTTTATTAACTTTTTACACTTTTACAAGAATTACTTTATTTACATAATAGTTAGTTTATATTGTTTACTTTACTTCTGCGCAGGTCCCCGACGCTCACTAGCTTTCAGCACGCTTAAGAGCGCTTTAGATACTTTATCAGCTGGGGCTCGAATCCCTGTACGTAAATTTTTTATTTACTTCTCCAAATTCTTCCAATTTTTACTCGTCACGAAGCAGTTATGGAGCTTCAACATAAATTAATAATCTATGATACAATGATTTGTGAGTCGACTTACGGTCTATTCTGGTTTGTATCAAGTCTTGCGTCAGAGTCGATACTTGTGTTTTATGTCTGTAAAATTTCTCTGCTGTTTCATCTAATTATTGTCTTACTGTTGCATGTTTGTCATGTGAAGTAAGTCTCTAATCCTTATGTACCTCTCCCTCGATGCCACGCATCTTAATATTTTGTCCGCATTCGCTATAGTCTGCCCGTCTGTGTGTATGATATAACACACCAAACTGGTGCAGCATACATTAGTACTGGTCTAATGATCTATTTATAGATCATTAATTTATTTCTTAACTCCGTATGTGAATTTGAAGCTAGTAATGCATAAGGATTCTACGTCGCGACGAATGTCTTTTGAAGCACGTGCGAAATATATTTCCTTAATAAGTCGTGGCTTCGTTGGTACTGCCTATATACCAGACAATAACATGTTGGCACATAAACATGACAGCGCATTGTCAAGGACTATTATAATGTCCGGCACATTGAGGCGCAATTTTATAACTTCTCGTTGCGGCGTTATATTGTATAGCCCAACTTTATTTATTTTTAATAAATATTTTATGTATTAAATAGAAGCCGTTATTTGCCCCTTATGTATATCTTAATTTCTGAGAATGGATTGAGTGGATATTAATAACTTGAACTAAAAAAATTAGATATAAGCTAGCTCGTTTTTTTTTCTGATAGAGAATATGGCTAAAAGATAATTTTTGTACGTCTTTTGAAAATAGTCTCTATGGTTGTTAAAACTTAGCTGTACAGATTTGGGCACCATTCGTTTTAGGATAAACAGAATCTAAGTTCAGCTTAAAAAATGAAAAAATACTGAAGAGTTATTTAGTTGTTGAAATAAAATTAATTTACGTACAACCGTTGCTACCTGCAAGAAAGAGCAGGAATTTAGTGAGACACTACACATTCAAATAAAAAAAGTATATTTATTAACAAAATAAAAATTCCTAACTTTATTACACTCTTAAAATTACTTCTACTATATAAAACCCCTTAAACTAGAAGAGTGTACACTATGGCATAGCGTCTTTAAATCAGGATTACTAAGTTTTTAATAAAAGGCTTGATAAAATACGATATTAAAAGTTTGTGAAATTAACTCCGCGAATTACACATGTTGAGTAGTCGTTGGAAACGCACTTGTAGACAGGAAGTGAGATTTTTATACTGGGATGCTTATGACTTACTGATTGGTTTCTCCTCGTGTGTTTTCCATAAGTTACTTGGCCTCTCCTAGTGAGATCCTCATAAAAATATTGTCTCAACCATTACCCTCCTAGTTTCATTTGGGTTGCTAAACACTTTTTGACCCGAAATGCCTGAGGATGAGCAAGATATTTCAAGAAAAGAAAAATACTTTAAACTTGAGAACTAGAATCAATACTGCATACCAAAAAAAAACACTCTGACGTGCTGGAGAAGAAAGCCACTACGGCCTACTCGGAAAAAAGCCCCTACTGCTTCATGGTGGAAAAAAGCCCTTAAAAATTCCATCTGGCCATTTATTTATCTTTTGCCCCTTCTTCAAAGTGACGTCTTTAAAATGGTTCACTTCCGGGCGCAAAATTAATGCAAACTAAATAAGTCAAGTCGGCAACACACGTTATACACTCCGCCGGTTTAAATTAAACTGTTCAAAAATTTAAAACACTGTCTTAAGCTACACTGCTCAAAAATTGAAATCACTGCAATAAATATAAAAAATGTAATAAAAATATAAATTAGGAAGAAAAAAACAGTGTCGTAACATGATCTTAAAATCTAGGAAAAAATTAATGTTTTAAAAACAGACGTGCATAGAAGTAAGTGCATTCTCATTTAATTTGATTGAGATAAAAAAAGACATATATGGTAAATACATTATTCGGGGCAATTTGACATATAGGGAATGCTTACAGCACGTAGTATATAAATGCATATAATACTAACTAGAATACTATAATGACTAACACGGTACAGGAATGCTATTGATGTTTAAATACTAACAGTTAGGAAAACAATTTATCATCATAAGATTTAACCACATAAATAGCACTACTTTCCACACATCTTAATAAGATAAAAACTTAAATCTACATAATTTTGAAAGAAATAAATTTTACTTTGTCGTTGTGTATCTGAACAGTAGTAATTTTAATGAGTACTATTAAAGTAAAAATTTTAAAAAATAAATAAATAAAAATTTTAAAAGCTTGTGTTTTTAACCCTTCGATAGGGTGTTTTGCTGCTATATCCATTTGCACCAAGCTGTCACACCATACCTGTTCTCTCCCTATCCAAATTCTCTCCCAGTATACCTCGTCATCTCCTGTCATCTTCTATTACCTTTCGCTCCATCCCTGTCCTTAAACATACGCACGTAAATTTTCTCAGTTAATTTTCTTTACACAAAGAATCGCTCTCTTCCCTACTGGGCACATCGCCCAGGATGACGTCAAACTTATCTCGCATATTTTTCCTCCCTCTCCTCTCCAAAAAACTTATTTCGTCGTGACCTTTCGACAGTGTGAACATATTGCGAGTTCCCTAATACCATTTTTAATGGATCTACAAATATTTAAAGAATGGCCTGTTCAAAAATTTGTAACCTTTAAAGCTGGGTGCATCTCGGCCAAAAACTATATTTTTCAATGAAATTTTGTCTCTGAGAATCTTGAAAATGGCTACAGTAATGATGGCAACATACCCCACATTCCTCTATAAAATGTTATGTTACTTCTTGAACCTTGAAAACTTTTACATATTTTAAAATATTTATAAATAGTCATTTAAAAGCAGAGAAAATCCGTAATTCAAAGAATTAATTTATTCAGATTTAAGCCTTTTATGAATGTAATAGTTATAATATAGAATTACTTTTATAGTAAAACAAACAGGTAATTATTGTATGTTTACTTGAAAGGTCTTCAGCCGTAAATCTATTTTTTTTATTTGATAAGGACGGCTGCTATAACATCGCATATAGAAGTACAAAGTAAAGTATTAATAGAAGTCTACTTTTATTATCTATTTATCTTTCACCTCCCCGCCTGAGTAGGGATTTTACTCTTTTTTTATGTCCTAAGGATATCAGCCAAGATGTAACCCTGCAATAAAAAGCTAAAAATTAATAGGGAATTATTTACTTTTAGCAAAATTTGTTATTTTAGTATTTGTGACGGCGATATACATGTTTGCAAAAAAGTCCTCTATCAATCTCCAAACGCCCTTTGGTAGAGAGCAGGTATGCTTTTTGATACTGAATTGACATCATTCAGAGATATCACTTCTTTTCTTATGCTTTTGTACTACGCGAGTATAGCATAAAGAGTAATAATTTTTGCTCTCCTTTCTGTCGATTCAAGCTCGGCTAACGAATTATAATACGATGAAATGCTCGTCCCGAGATGGCTTTTTAGAAGTTATTATTTACAAAACTGTCCACCTCGACTCTAACAATGTAGCATGTAAATGCCTATATAATAATACTAGCTACCCGCCATGGCTTCGCACGGGAGTTGTTATGTTACTGTTACTAATTATTGTCAATCATCGCTCCTGATGCAGCTAACATGGTTAACGAAACGCGCGACAAGTGTAAAAATAAAGTGTTTCGTGTAGTGGTGATATATACTGAGTGATGTCATTGTGCCACAGATTCCACATTCCCAGCATATATTTAGAACGTCAAGTACTCGTAAGTTGAATGACGAAAATCGTCCGATATAAATATGTACAATTATTTAATGCTCTAAATTTATTAGAAAAAATTGATAATCAAAATTTTCTAGTATTTCTCTAGTAAACACACAGTTCTAACATAATTACTGAATTTGACTTTCTCACACGAAAGAATAACTTAATCCAATATTTACGAGGCGAATTGCCCAATGAAGAAAAAATCTCACTCGACCAAAGTCCCATAGTGGAATAAACAGCTAAAGAAGCTCAGATCCGAAGTGAGGTGCAATTTCAATAGGGCAAAAAGATATGGAACACAAAATCTCTGGGAGACTTTCAGAAGCTCATAGAGAGAGTACAGCAAGGCTATAACAACAGCCAAGCGTAAAAGCTGGAATCTGTTTTGTGAAAGCGCTGAGAGTGCCCCGGAGGCATCTAGGCTTAACAAAATACTAAGTTCAGATGGATGTTCGCAGCTAGGATGTCTTAAACGCTCAGACGGCACATACACTGAATGTATAGATGATACTCTGAAGCATCTTATGGAGATTCAGTTTCCAGGCTTCAGTGAGGACATTAGAGCCCCGAACAGATGTAACGGGATTTACAAACCTAAAGCCTGCTGCTGAAGGTGGAATCTTTGGCACAATGACACTACTCAGTATATATCACCACTACACCAAACACTTTATTTTTGCACTCGACTCGCGTTCCGCTAACCATGTTATTATTTTTTTTTTTTTTATGGGGTCTAGCACACGTGCTGCAGTTAAGTCCCTAAAGCGCTACAGGAGCGACACGTGTGCGGAGAAAGCGATCACGTTGTTCTTGAATCGCTGTAAATTGTACTCGGTGGGAAACACAGTCCTGGGTAAGCCATTCCAAAGGGATGATGTTCTCCATATAAAAGACTGCTTGAAAAGCGTTGTACGAGGAGTAACAAGCTGAACCTCATACGAATGTGAAGTATCAGCGCGACGTGTACTTCTAACATACACCGCTCTGGAGGAATTAAGCGGGCTACATCCTTCGAACACTCTCCATGAAAATACTTGTAGAATAGACTCAAGTCACCAACAGTTCTTCGATGTTCCAGCGAATCAAGGCCGCCGGTCAGTTCTGGGTCTCCAATCAGACGAGCAGCCCTTCTCTGAACAGAATCCAACAAATGCAGGGTATGTTTGGGAGCGGAGCCCAAACATGGGAGCAGCATTCCATAGTTGGTCGAATTTGAGCTTTGTAAAGAATTAACAGTTGTTGTGGAGTGTAAAGCTTGCTGGTTCGAAATAATATCCCCAACTTTTGAGAAGCTCTCCTTGCTATGCCTGCAACATGTTTATGCCAGGACATATTTGCTCCCAAATTAACGCCCAAGATATTGAGTGACGATGCTAGGGGAATGGAGTGCCCTGACATAACTATGTCGGGTTCAGCAACGTTAACTTTTTTTAGAAAAAACTGCCGCCTGGGTTTTTGTAGAGTTAAATTCCACTTGGTTACTGTCACACCAAGATAGCATTTCTTCCAGGTCTTTGTTAAGTTGAATGACTTCCTGTTGTCTGCGGATATTCGCCTGAGCAGCCGATGTCCGAGCGTTCAAAGTGAATGAAGAAATAAGCATACTGTGATCTGCAAAGCTGTAAATTGGATTCCCGGTCTTTTCCAGCAGATCGTTAATGTAAATGAGAAAGAGAGTAGGAGACAGTATGGAGCCTTGGGGCACACCGGCGTTAACAGTACAGGTGTTAGAAAGAAATCCGTCGACTGCGAATCGTAAAGAACGCTCTCTGAGGAAACATAAGAGCCACAAAGAGAACTTTTCAGACTTACGATAAGAGCCTAGCT
>CM032454.1:121912913-121959344 GCA_019049505.1 Pachyrhynchus sulphureomaculatus
TTTACACGGACACCTCCCTTGAACGGACAGTTTCTCATAGTCCCGACCGACTCTCATATAATTGACATTGTGTTAACTCACTCTTGGACGGACATTCTCTTGAACGGACGCGGACACAAAAACATATTCTTTTAACCGGAAAAAAACTTCCCCCAGTAAACCGGGGTTTACCGATCTCAATTTTTCTGTACACACGAGGATTTAATATTATTCTGACGCCTATGCGAAAAAGAGACACAATGGGCGACACATTCATTGCAGAAAAATTCTCAAGCTTAAACAAAAAATTAAGATTGTTGAAGTTCACAATAAGGAAAAGTTAAGTGTAAGGGACTTATCCAAGCGTTTTAATATCGGAAAAACACAAGCTGCTGATATAATTACACATAAAGAAATCCCTCTAAATAAATGGATGTCGAACAGCAATTTGAATGAAAAAAAGAAGGTTTTTGACTAGTGATGGTACCAAAATTGACAAGCTGTGTTATAACTGGTTTATAGCAGCTCGCCATAAGGGGATTCCTTTGACAGGTATACACATTAATTATTTTTTTAGATAAGGTTTTCTGGAATTAGTGAACTGATTTTCTTTTCATATCAATTCAAAGAATGGATACAAGGGATGAGAGTATCAGTAGGCTTGTCGGAACAAAAATGCAAAAAACTTATTGTTAACATTTTTTTCAAGTCCGCTAATACGATGCAAAGCAAAAGAAATGGCCAAGTTTCGGGGACATTCTACATTCAGTGCTTCTTCTGGTTGGCTTAATAAATTTAGAATCCGCCACAACATAAGTTTCAAAGTAATTTCAGGAGAAGGAGCTTCAGTTATTTCTGAAGATGTTTCATCATTCCGGGAAAAATTTCCTTATTTATCTAAGGGATATTCACCGAGAGACATCTATAATGCCAGACAGGCCTGTATTTTGGGCTCTACCCAACAAAACGTAACATTAAAAAGAGAAAAACGTGTTGGTGGTAAATATTCCAAAGAGAGATTTACAATTTTGCGTTGTGCAAATATGGCGAGAGAAAAAGAAAAACTCTTAGTCATTGGTAAGGCAGCTAAACTCAGAGCATTTAAAAATATTAACATAAACAACCTGCCTGTAACTTGGAAATATAATAAAATAACTTGGATGACAGGAGAAATTATGACAGAGTGGTTGCAAGATCTTGACTGGAAAACAACAACAAAAGAAAAAAAAACATGTTGTTATTTTTAGACAATACAGGATCTCATCCAAAAGACGTCCGCTTAAAAAATATAAAAATCTTGTTTCTGCCGCCTAACTGTACATTAGCTTGTCAACCACTTGACCAGGAAACTATGAAAAATTTCAAAATTTATTACCGAAGTCTGATACTAAAACACTTAATAGTACCATTGAAACTGCTGGTACAGCTTTTGAGTTAATTAAGAAAATTACGCCATTGGATGCACTTTAACTTGCAAAAACCGCTTGGGAACAAGTAACTACGGAAACAGTTAAAAATTGCTTCCGTAAAGCGGGATTTAAGCATGAAAATATGCAAAGTGAAGACCAGTTAACTGAAGCTGTTACATCTGATCCCGAAGATGACTTAATACTTAACGTACTTGCAGATATCCTCAAAAATAAGAATTTGTTGGAGTCGATTAATGTTAATGAAAACCTTAATGATTTTTTGAACATAGATGAAAATTTGTATATTGAAAATCCAGATTCAGAACAAAAAATTGAAAATCCAGTTGAAATACAAGGACTTTACCAGTACCAACAGATGCTATCCCAAATTATGGTGAAGCTATTACCCTAACCAAGCAGCTTAAAAGTTTTGCCGAAGATCACGGAGATGCAGAGTCTTTAGAGCTTCTTCCCACAGTAGATAGACGATTTGTGGACGCCATTTTAAAGAAAAAGAGGAGACAAACAACAATATATGAATTTTTGCGTCATTAAAGTGACCTTTCATTTCATATGTATAACTCTATCCTATTATATTTTATATGTATCTAAAGGTAACAAATCTTTTTTTCCCTTAAGTTTTGAGTTTTTTATTTAATTTAAAAATGTGCAGATACATAAGTATACCTTTTAAATGGTTCCAAATTCTTTACTTACAGTTTTCATTAAACAAAAAGATGTTTTTTTTTGTATTTCTTTTAAGCGGACACCCCTCTTGAACAGACACTTTCGGTCGGTCCCATTGGTGTCCGTCCAAGGAAGATTTCACTCTATATATATATATATATATATATATATATATATATATATATATATATATATATATATATATATATATATATATATATATATATATGTATATTAATTAAAACTATTTTAGGGTTGCTTCCCTTTATGTACTCGTACTATACTCGTATAATATACGGATATATAATATACGAATTATTTCTCCAAATTTTAAACTTGGAAACTAGTACAATGTTAACAGTTTTATTGCGAAATGTAAGTGATAAAAATTATCGCAGATATTTTTCATAGAGAAAGAACAAAAAGAGGCTTGTTAATTCCATGTAAATAACTGTGCACAGTGTTTGCTGTTCCCGAATAATAGGGATACTATTTCCTACCGACTGATCAGAAAAAGACACACAACAAATTGCTCAAGCTCAATTTATTTACCAAAATGTCCAAAGTTAGAGTATAAAATGTGTAAAATGTATTGTTTAATAGATCGCTCTATTTGATTTGATTATTTAAATTCTAGTTAAAATTGTAAAAGTATTACCTATCGCACATATCAGATAGAAACATGCAAGTCAGTTTTCCTTAAAGGGTTACATACCATACACCTCGAATTTACAAAAACCTTTTTTTTGACGGATTTTTATTCTCTATACTTCTAAGAATTGTTCAAAAAAAAATTTAAAAAATTCCATTCCATTACAAAGTTATAGCATTTAATGTGACCTGGCGCCGGATTGGGACCGCTACCTGTTTTCCGACACTGTCTGCAATATTATTCAGTCAATTTATAAAAATTTTATAACTTTTTTTAAATCTTAATATGTACTTTTCTACAAAATGGCGAGAGTTTTTTTAAAATTTTTCTAATAGACAACTTTTTATAAATATTTAAACATATATTTTTTGGTCGAAAATTGCATACTAAAGTTTGAAATACCGTAATTTTTTTGTTTTTGAAAAAAAAAAACCTTCGATAATTTTTAACTATTACATTATTTCACAGGATTAATCTTTATTTTTGCAGATTGGATTATTTTTTGTGATGTTATCCTGCAGACAAGGAAGCACCATAGTTTTCATCAGTGGTCCATTTAACCCGATAAAAAATAATGGTAACATTTAAAACACTTTTAAAAAAAAAATTGTTATAATTTAAAGTACAATAAAAAAATATAATCGCCATTCTTCTGTATTATTAATTTAATAACTTTTAAAATATTTTTTTTAAAATAGACATAATTTCTGCAGCACCCAGGTGTATGTAACACATCGTTTAGATAGTTCAACATGTCCAATTGTAAAAATGCCGTCTGTCTGTCACACCCGATTTTCTCCGAAACTATTTGACGTAGACAGTTGAAATTTGGCACTAATATAAGAATTGATGGCCTCATCATAGCTGTGTAGTTTTGAAAGTTAAATTTTGACTTAAGAGGGTTAGCTTTCGGGGGTGAAATCGGAACAGAATTTTTTTTTTTTCACCAGATCATCGAATGGGGTGACAAATGAAAGCTTGTAAAAACACGAGTTCAAAAATATATATAATGTAATACTTGCGCACACTTTTCTTTTTAGTGTTCCGTACGGAACACTTATAAGATCACTTCGGTGTCTATCCGTCTGTCCGTCTGTCACACCCGATTTTCTCCGAAACTATTTGTCATAGAAAGTTGAAATTTGGTAATAATATAGGAGTTGATGGCCTCATCAGAGCCATGTTGTTTTGAAAGTTATATTTTGACTGAAGGGGTTAGTTCAGGTTAGTTTTGGGGGGTGAAATCGGAAGTGAAAAAAAAATTTTTTTACTAGGTAATCGAGTGTGGTGTCAAATAAAAGCTTATGAAAACACGTATATATATATATATATATATATATATATATATATATATATATATATATATATATATATATATATATAAATATATATATAATGTAATACTTGCGCGCACTTTTCTTTGTATTATTTTTAAAAAATCGCGAAAAATCGCTGTCCACCCGCCTTATCTCGAAAAGTACTTATCAAGAAATTTTGAAAAAATTCTGGAATATTCTCCGCGGGGTGTAGATTGAACGAAAATTATTACCTTTAATAATTTATCTGGTATATAAAAAAAAAAAAAAAAATTTCAAGGTCATCAGATTTTAGTAAAGATTGGAAACAAACTTTGTTGAAAACTCATTTGGGGTGTGTTTTGTGAAGTCACTGATCATTTTATACCTCTGTAACAAAATTTTTTATTTGAAAAGCAATCAACGTACGGAACACTAATTGCGCAAGTTCAACTTGCACTTGACCGGTTATTATTTTATTTTAAAAGCAATCAACGTACGGAACACTAACTGCGGAATTCCGACTTGCACTTGGCCGATGTTTTCATATGGTAATATCTCAGAAACAATATAGGTATAGTGTATACTACATGCGGAATGCACAGAATTTCATATAGTATTAAGAGTTCCAATAAACAAAAAGTTTTTTATTTAAAACATCGGCGGATGAACGAGATATTATTTTTACCCTTAAAGGTACAGAGCCGTAATAATGGGAACGAGGGCTTTATAGATGATCTGTTCCCAGATTGGTGAAAGGTAAAGACCAGCATCACGACTAAGGTTGTGGGAATGTTTAAATATTTCGATGGACTCCAGAATTTTCCTAGGATAAAAAAAGGAATTTGTTACAAGGATCATTGATTGGTTGAAGAGAATCTGGTATCCTGTTTTATGCTAGTGTTGTGCAAGTTGATTAATTGCTTGATTGGTGTTCTTTAATTCGTGTACATATTTTTCTACTCGTTTCGCCTACATAGGTTTTACCACAGCTCCATGATATACTGTAGGTTCCTGAAGGTTCAAGGTGAATCTCATCTTTGACAGATCTAAGATGTTGTGAGAGTTTAGAACAGGCAAAAAATCGTGTTATTATTTTTTATTGTCATAGAATTTTCAAAATGCGTTCTGTGACATCATCCTTAATGTATTGAAGGACTACAATCTTCGGAGATACCTGGAGAAACGTATGTTTATGAATGGAATGTTTTATAACTGACTACTAGAAATTCTTTGATTGAACAACGGGCGGACGGAACAGTAAGGTGTTTTAGTTCTAATTGAAGAAATTGTGGCTAAGAGAGTGATACAGAGCTACGAGAGCTACCTTTTAAGTTTTTACAAAAACAATGAAGGAAAAAAAAATTTTTGGTACAAATCGTTTTATTGTTTCTCGAAATAGTCGCCTTTATGATTTATATATACACTTTTTTGCATGCATTGGAACCAATTCTCGAAACATTTTTTCCACTCTGAAGTTGGTATCTCAAAAACATGGTTTGAAAGGATTCAACAGTGATGAAAATCGCTATCGACGCATTTTTTTTTGACATTCGGGAACAAAAGGAAGTCGTTAGGCGATAAATCAGGTGAATACGGACAATGAATCATTAATTTGATGTATTTCTCCGTCAAATAATCCATTGTTAGACGTGCTGTGTGAGAGCTGACATTATCATAATGAAGAATGATGCCACGTTTTTGGTTGTTTTTCCTGATTTCATCGATGATTTCTGACAAACAAATTGTTGTACACCATTCAGCAGTACCTGTTCTTCGATCCTATAAAACAATGGTTGCAACATGTCCAGTATAAACAAAGAAACAAGCGATCATTTTCTTGGAAGAGCTTCGGGAATGAACCACTTTTGTTGGATTCGGTTCATCTTGGAACACCCAAACAAATGATTGTTGTTTAATTTTCGGCTCGTACGAATATATGCAAGTTTCGTCTCTTGTTTCGATATTGTATACGAATTTTGCATGTCCTCAGTCTAATTTTTTGAGCATTTCCTTACACCAGTTGACACGAGCCTGTTTTTGAATTTATTAATTATGCAGAATGCATCGGGAATAGATCTTTTTCACAGCTGAATGTTCATGCAAAATCGAATATACTGCAGCCTTCGACACGCCTAAGAACGCATCTATCTCCCGGTAAGGCATATGCCGATCCTCTTCAATGATGTTGCGCACAGCATTGATGTTTTTTGGAACAACAACCAATTTTGGTCGACCTTTACTAAATTCATCGCTGAGGGATGCACGACCATGACGAAATTCTGCGAACCAATTATAAACAGCCTTTTCTGATGGTGATTCATTACCAAAAGTTAACGAAGCGATTCGAGGCATTGTTGTTGAGTTAGGCCTTTACTAAAATCGTGAAAAATAATTCAACGAAAACCTTCACGTGAAATTTCCGTTTGTTCACAAAACTGTTTTTTTTAAACGCTCACTGTAAACAAACTACTCGACCAATTTCTTAGCTGTTTTAACAATAACAAATGTCAAATTTTACAACAATGGTAATGTCACATCTCAATAGGGCCATCTAATGGTCGCTTGTAAAAACTCAAAGGCGGCCCTCGTATGAGCAAGTGCGTTGATGACTGAGTGTTCTTTAGCGATAGTGACGCGAGGACGCATTTGAATATCTATCTGTGAGCTTTCTATATACTGAATGGCCCCAAGTCGTATCGGACTGTCGATTAAAAGAATATCCAGAAAATTTAACTTTCAAAACAACACGGCTCTGTTTGTGCCATCAATTCCTATATTTGTGCCAAATTTCAACTTTGTAAAATACTTTCGTAGAAAATGGGGTGTGACTGACGGAAACCGAAGTGATCCAATTCCGTACGAAATACTAAAAATAGAGCAATACTGGTCAGTCAACAACATTTTGAAAGCGAATATGAAACAAGATGAATTAATGAGTCGAAATACATTTATTATTCAGCTCGATACATTTTTTCCAGCGATTTTCCAATTCATTTACTACATCTCTGAATTAGTTTTCCGAAAGACCTTCAAAATAGCCATCTACGGATCCTATCACCTCATCATTTGTTGAAAAACGCTTCCCACGTAGAAATCTTCTAAGGTTTGGGAATAGATGGAAATCAGACGGAGCCAGATCTGACGAATAGGGGGAATTAACCATAAATTTTTTGGTCGAAAATTACATACTAAATTTGAAACACCGTAATTTCTTTATATTTGAAAAAAAAAATTGATAATTTTTAACTACTACATTATTTCACAAGATTAATTTTTATTTTTACAGATTGGATTATTTTTTTGTGATGTTATCCTGCAGACAAGGAAGCGCCATAGTTTTCATTAGTGGTCCATTCAACCCGATAAAAAATAATGGTAACATTTAAAACGTATTTAAAAAAAAATTTGTTATAATTTAAAGTACGATAAAAATATATAATCGACATTCTTTTGTATTATTCATTTAATAACCTTTAAAATATTTTTTTAAAATAGACATAATTTCTGCAGCGGCCAGGTGTATGTAACACATCGTTTAGATAGTTCAGCATGTCCAGTTGTAAAAATGCCGTCTGTCTGTCACACCGATTTTGTCCGAAACTATTTGACGTAGAAAGTTGAAATTTGGCACTAATATAAAAATTGATGGCCTCATCAGAGCCGTATAGTTTTGAAAGTTAAATTTTGACTTAAGAGAGTTAGCTTTCGGGGATGAAATCGGAAAACACGAGTTCAAAAATATATATAATGTAATACTTGCGCACACTTTTCTTTTTTTATTTTAAAAGCAATCAACGTACGGAACACTAATTTCGCAATTCCGACTTGCACTTGGCCGGTGTTTTCATATGGTAATATCTCAGAAACAATATAGATATAGTGTATACTACATGCGGAATGCACAGAATTTCATATAGTATTAAGAGTTCCAATAAACAACAAGCGATCATTTTCTTGGAAGAGTTTCGGGAATGAACCACTTTTGTTGGATTCGGTTCACCTTGGAACACCCAAACAAATGATTATTGTTTAATTTTCGGCTCGTACGAATATATGCAAGTTTCGTCTCTTGTTTCGATATTGTATACGAATTTTGCATGTCCTCAGTCTAATTTTTTGAGCATTTCCTTACACCAGTTGACACGAGCCTGTTTTTGAATTTATTAATTATGCAGAATGCATCGCGAATAGATCTTTTTCACAGCTGAATGTTCATGCAAAATCGAATATACTGCAGCCTTCGACACGCCTAAGGACGCATCTATCTCCCGGTAAGGCATATGCCGATCCTCTTCAATGATGTTGCGCACAGCATTGATGTTTTTTGGAACAACAACCAATTTTGGTCGACCTTTACTAAATTCATCGCTGACGGATGCACGACCATGACGAAATTCTGCAAACCAATTATAAACAGCCTTTTCTGATGGTGATTCATTACCAAAAGTTAACGAAGCGATTCGAGGCATTGTTGTTGAGTTAGGCCTTTACTAAAATCGTGAAAAATAATTCAACGAAAACCTTCACGTGAAATTTCCGTTTATTCACAAAACTGTTTTTTTAAACGCTCACTGTAAACAAACTACTCGACCAATTTCTTAGCTGTTTTAACAATAACAAATGTCAAATTTTACAATGGTAATGTCACATCTCAATAGGGCCATCTAATGGTCGCTTGTAAAAACTCAAAGGCGGCCCTCGTATGAGCAAGTACGTTGATGACTGAGTGTTCTTTGGCGATAGTGACGCGAGAACGCATTTGAATATATATCTGTGAGCTTTCTGTATACTGAGTGGCCCCAAGTCGTATCGGACTTTCGATTAAAAGAATATCCAAAAAAGAGAGAGAATTATTATTTTCAATATATTCAGTCGATACAGGAGCAATCCAGAAGGATTATACCTATAAACTCTAATTTGTAGAAGTTTCCAATAAGAAGTCATATAAAGTAATTTAAATCTAACAAGAGGCTTAGGACACAAAACGCCGATGTCTAAAAATTCCAATCATTGTTTTTCCAGAATATGCAATCTCTTAATTTTTAAAATATCTTTATCGACCCATGTAAAACTTAATAATGCGATAATATTATTTTATATTAATAGTTCAAATTTCAAAGGCCAAACAATGGAACGTATTTCTTCTTAAGTGAGACAGATTCATTATAATGACTTTATCAAAAGTGTTTTTATTTTTGGTTGGCAGGAATTCCTTTCTTTAACAAGAAAGGTTCAAAGTTCGGCCTATACATAAAAAGTGCCAAGCCAACGCCGACAGATACTTGCATGCTGGACGAGGGAATTCTGACCTATATTATTTTAGAAACAGCCGGTCAAGTGCAAGTTGGTTTGGCGCAATTAGTGTTCTTTACCGTGATTGCTTTTAAAATAAAATAAGATCCTTACCTAGGCTAAGTTAATTAGGTCCCTGACATATATATACCTTACGATCCAATATGTATTTTCACGTTTTTCTTAGACAATAATGTATAATAGGTATAGCATCCTAACTACCTAATAGCTAAAAGATCAATCTAATTCAATCTAGAATCTAATAACAAAAGTATAAAACAAACATTTACTACCTAAATATTTGTTTAATTATAGACAAATAAAATAAAAAAGATCTCGGTACATGAGCGACACACATACAGCGGTATAATACCACTCTATAGTAATATTATACCGAAAAGGATATTTCAAAAACCTCCACCATATTGTCAAGGAACATAGTTTTCATAGTTTCTTTTTATACCAGATAAATTAGCAAATGTAATGCACACGTGATAAATTTCGCCCCATCTACACTTTTCACTTCCGATTTCACCCCTAAATTAACCCCTGAGACTAAAATTTAACTTTCAAAACAACACGGTTCTATTTGTGCCATCAATTCCTATATTTGTGCCAAATTTCAACTTTCTATGTAAAATACTTTCGTAGAAAATGGGGTGTAACTGACGAAAACCGAAGTGATCCAATTCCGTACGAAATACTAAAAATACTGGTCAGTCAACAACATTTTGAAAGCGAATATGAAACAAGATGAATTAATGAGTCGAAATACATTTATTATTCAGCTCAATACATTTTTTCCAGCGATTTTCCAACTCATTTACTACATCTCTGAAGTGGTTTTCCGAAAGACCTTCAAAATAGCCATCTACGGATCCTATCACCTCATCATTTGTTGAAAAAACGCTTCCCACGTAGAAATCTTCTAAGGTTTGGGAATAGATGGAAATCAGACGGAGCCAGATCTGACGAATAGGGGAATTAACCATAAATTTTTTGGTCGAAAATTGCATACTAAATTTGAAACACCGTAATTTTTTTATATTTGAAAAAAAAATTTGATAATTTTTAACTACTACATTATTTCACAAGATTATTTTTTATTTTTACAGATTGGATTATTTTTTTGTGATGTTATCCTGCAGACAAGGAAGCGCCATAGTTTTCATCAGTGGTCCATTCAACCCGATAAAAAATAATGGTAACATTTAAAACGTATTTAAAAAAAAAAATTGTTATAATTTAGAGTATAATAAAAACATATAATCGCCATTCTTTTGTATCATTCATTTAATAACCTTTAAAATATTTTTTTTAAAATAGACATAATTTCTGCAGCGCACAGGTGTCTGTAACACATCGTTTAGATAGTTTAGCATGTCCAATTGTAAAAATGCCGTCTGTGTGTCCCACCCGATTTTCCCCGAAACTATTTGACATAGAAAGTTGAAATTTGGCGCTAATATAAGAATTAATGGCCTCATCAGAGCCGTGTAGTTTTGAAACTTAAATTTTGACTTAAGAGGGTTAGCTTTCGGGGGTGAAATTGGAAAAGAAAATTTTTATTTCACCAGGTCATCGAATGGGGTGTCAAATGAAAGCTTGTAAAAAACACGAGTTCTAAAATATATATAATGTAATACTTGCGCACACTTTTCTTTTTTTTATTTTAAAAGCAATCAACGAACGGAACACTAATTGCGCAATTGCGACTTGCACTTGGCCGATGTTTTCATATGGTAATATCTCAGAAACAATATAGGTATAGTGCATACTACATGCGGAATGCTTAGAATTTCATATAGTATTAAGAGTTCCAATAAACAAAAAGTTTTTTATTTAAAACATCGTCGGATGAACGAGATATTATTTTTACCCTTAAAGGTACAGAGCCGTAATAATGGGGACGAGGGGTTTATTGATGATCTGTTGCCAGATTGGTAAAAGGTAAAGACCAGCATCACGACTAAGATTGTGGAAAGGTTTAAATATTTCGATAGACTCCAGAATTTGTCACAAGGATCTTTGATTGGTTGAAGAGAATCTGGTATCATGTTTTATGCTGGTGTTATGCAAGTCGATTGATTGCTTGATTGATGTTCTTTAATTCGTGTTCATATTTTTCTACTCGTTTCGCCTATATAGGTTTTACCACAGCTCCATGGTATACTGTAGGTTCCTGAAGGTTCAAGGTGAATCTCATCTTTGACAGATCTAAGATATTGTGAGAGTTTAGAACAGGCAAGAAATCGTGTTATTATTTTTTATTTTCATAGAAGTTTCAAAATACGGTCTGTGACATCATTCTTAATGTATGGAAGGACTACAATCTTCGGAGATACCTGGAGAAACGTATGTTTATGAATGGAATGTTTTATATCTGGCTACTAGAAATTCTTTGATTGAACAACGGGCGGACGGAACAGTAAGGTGTTTTAGTTCTAATTGAAGAAATTGTGTAAGAGAGTAATACAGAGCTACGAAGGCTACCTTTTAAGTTTTTACAAAAACAATGAAGGAAAAATTTTGGTACAAATCATTTTATTGTTTCTCGAAATATTCGCCTTTAAAATTTATATATACACTTTTGCATGCATTCGGACCAATTCTCGAAACATTTTTTCCACTCTGAAGTTGGTATCTCAAAAACATGGTTTGAAAGGATTCAACAGTGATTCGGGAACAAAAACAAGTCGTTAGACGATAAATCAGGTGAATACGGACAATGAGACATTAATATGATGTATTTCTCCGTCAAATAATCAATTGTTTGACGTGCTGTGTGAGAGCTGACATTATCATGATGAAGAATGATGCCACGTTTTTGGTTGTTTTTCCTGATTTCATCGATGATTTCTGACAAACAAATTGTTCTACACCATTCAACAGTAACTGTTCTTCGATCCTATAAAACAATTGTTGCAACATGTCCAGTATAAACAAGGAAACAAGCACTCATTTTCTTGGAAGTGCTTCGCGAACTTCCAAGAAAATGAGTGCTTCACTTTTGTTGAATTCAGTTCATCTGGAACACCCAAACAAATGATTGTTGTTTAGTTTTCGGCTCGTACGAATATATGCAAGTTTCGTCTCCTGTTTCGATGTTGTATACGAATTTTGCATGTCCTCAGTCTAATTTTTTGAGCATTTCTGTACACCAATTCACACGAGCCTGTTTTTGAATTTATTAATTATGCAGAATCCATCGGGAATAGATCTTTTTCACAGCTGAATGTTCATGCAAAATCGAATATACTGCAGCCTTCGACACGCCTAAGGATGCATTTATCTCCCGGTAAGGCATATGCCGATCCTCTTCAATGATGTTGCGCACAGCGTTGATGTTTTTTGGAACAACAACCAGTTTTGGTCGACCTTCACTAAATTCATCGCTGACGGAAGCACGACCATGACGAAATTCTGCAAACCAATTATAAACAGCCTTTTTCGATGATGCTTCATTACCAAAAGTTGAACAAAGCGATTCGAGGCATTATTGTTGAGTTAGGCCTTTACTAAAATCGTGAAAAATAATTCAACGAAAACCTTCACGTGAAATTTCCGTTTGTTCACAAAACTATTTTTTTTAAATGCTCACTGTAAACAAACTACTCAACCAATTTCTGAGCTGTTTTAACAATAACAAATGTCAAATTTTACAACAATGGTAATGTCACATCTCAATAGGGCCATCTAATGGTCGCTTGTAAAAACTCAAAGACGGCCCTCGTATGAGCAAGTGCGTTGGTGACTGAATGTTCTTTGGCGATAGTGACGCGAAGACGCATTTGAATATCTATCTGTGATACTACTCAGTATATATCACCACTACACCAAACACTTTATTTTTGCACTCGACGCGCGTTTCGCTAACCATGTTAGCTTCATCAGGAGCGATGATTGATCATCGCTCCTGATGAAGCTAACATGGTTAGCGAAACGCGCGTCGAGTGCAAAAATAAAGTGTTTGGTGTGGTGGTGATATATACTGAGTAGTATCATTGTGCCAAAGATTCCACATTCCCAACTTAATCTATCTGTGAGCTTTATATATACTGAGTGGCACCAAGTCGTATCGGACTTTCGATTAAAAGGATATCCAGAAAAGAGAGAGAATTATTATTTTCAATATATTCAGTCGATACAGGAGCAATCCAGAAGGATTATACCTATAAACTCTAATTTGTAGAAGTTTCCAATAAAAAGTCATATAAAGTAATTTGAATCTAAGAGGCTTAGGATACAAAACGCCGATGTCTAAAAATTCCAGTAATTGTTTTACCAGAATATGCGATCTCTTAAGTTTTAAAATATCTTTATCGATCCATGTAAAACTTAATAATACGAAAATATTATTTTATATTATTAGTTCAAATTTCAAAGGCCAAACAATGGAACGTATTTCTTCTTAAGAGAGACAGATTCTTATCATTATAATGACTTTATCAAAAGTGTTTTTATTTTTGGTTGACAGGAATTCCTTTCTTTAACAAGAAAGGTTCAAAGTTCGGCCTATACATAAAAAGTGCCAAGCCAACGCCGACAGATAGTTGCATGCTGGACGAGGGAATTCTGACCTATATTATTTTAGAAAAAGCCGGTCAAGTGCAAGTTGGACTGGCGCAATTAATGTTCTTTAACGTGATTGCTTTAAAAATAAAATAAAATCCTTACTTAGACTAAGGTAATTAGGTCCCTGACATATATATACCTTAAGATCCAATATGTATTTTCACGTTTTTCATAGTCAATAATGTATAATAGTTATAGCATCCTAACTCCCTAATAGCCAAAAGATCAATCTAGTTCAATCTAGAATCTAATAATAAAAGTATAAAACAAACATTTACTACCTAAATATTTGTTTAATTAAAAACAAATAAAATAAAAAAGAGCTCGGTACATGAGCGAAGCGCCACTCGATAGTAGTATCGTACTGAAAAGGATATTTCAAAAACCTCCACCATATTGTCAAGGAACATAGTTTTCATAGTTTCTTTTTATACCAGATAAATTAGCAAATGTAATGCACTCGTGATAAATTTCGCCCAATCTACACTTTTCACTTCTGATTTCACCCCTAAATTAACCCCTAACACTAAAATTTGACTTTCAAAACAACACGGCTCTATTTGTGCCATCAATTTCTATATTTGTACCAAATTTCAACTTTCTATGTAAAATACTTTTGTAGAAAAAATGAGGTGTGACTGACGGAAACCGAAGTGATCCAATTCCGTACGAAATACTAAAAATAAAGCAATACTGGTCAGTCAACAAAATTTTGAAAGCGAATATGAAACAAGATGAATTAATGAGTCGAAATACATTTATTATTCAGCTCGATACATTCTTTCCAGGGATTTTCCAATTCATTTACTACATCTCTGACGTGGTTTTCCGCAAGACTTTCAAAATAGCCATCTACGGATCCTATCAACTCATCATTTGTTGAAAAACGCTTTCCACGTAGAAATCTTCTAAGGTTTGGGAACAGATGGAAATCAGACGGAGCCAGATCGGGCGAATAGGGTGGATGTTCCAACAATTTGTATTTTAATCCACACAGTTTTGCCGTTGCCTCTGTCAGCAGGTGCATTGTCATAATGAAAGATGAATTTTTCTTCTACAAACCAGGCCTTTTCTCACGAATTTTCTCATCCAATTGTTCCAAAAGATTGCAATAATACTCTCCTGTAATTGTTTTACCGGCTTGAAGGTAATCAATTAACAAAATTTCTTTTGCATCCCAGAAAACTCCATATTTTTTTGGACGACTTTGCCTACTTTGGCTGCTTTGGAGCTGAACAACCGGGATCAGTCCCCTCTACAGTTCAAGATCAAACTGGCAAATCCAAGTCATCCATAGTTACAAATCGACGCACAAAATCATTTGTTTTCTTCGGGAAACGAGCCAAATGTTGTTTAGAAAATTTCTCTCGAGTGCATTTTTGTTTCGATGTTAGCAAATGCAGCACACATTTCGTGAATAGCTTTCGCGTACCCAAAACATTAGTTATGACCTCATGTATTGAACCATGTGAGATACCTATAGCCTCAGCTTAATCATTCACGGTTAATTGACAGTCTTTCATTACTATATCTTGTACTTGAACAACAGTTTCTTCAGTTTTTGGGCGTCCTGAACGTGGATCATCATTGACGCTTGTCCGACCATGCTTAAACTCCTCGTCCATCTATGAACAGTTGGAAATGAAGAAGCAGACTCTCCCCTTCCACTTTCGCTAACTTTGCATACATTTTAGTTGCCGATAAACCTTCCAAAACAAAAAATTTTGTCACTGCACGATATTCGATTTTTTCCATTTTTAAAAAATACTCAAACAAGTCTACTTTAACCAGCTGATAAACAATGAATGACTGAAATTTAGGGTGTATTCATATGACAGATGAAGCTTCAAAATTCTGTTCAGTATTTGGTTCAAGTGAAGCTCCATAAGTGTCGCTTTCAAAACTTATTGACTGACCTGATATAACTAAGCAAATTAGAAATTTAATTTATGGCTGAACGAAATAAATACATTTTATTATAGATATTTACTATAAAATACTGTTTGTTGACTTGATCCCTTTCCTTCAACAATAAGCGTGCTTACCTACAGGCAAAATATTTTCAGGATAACTGTTGTTTTTGATAATTAAACTTATACGGCATGACAATGACTACGCAAAGCATCATTAGAACACGAATTTGAATATGAAATCTGCGGTGACAATAAAATTGGATATTATCCTCTTTTTAAATAAAAAAAAGTTGACCCTGAAACTGTGTGGACTGGCCTGTTTTCTCCTGTTTAAATAAAAGATCTTCCCTTTTTAATCCGGAAAATATAAAATTCCTTTATATTAGTTGAAACCATTTATAAGTAGTGAACGATCAAAATGTGTACAAATTTATGAATATTTTGTTCGTTTGGCGTAATTAGTCTTAAAAGAGCATATTTAGGATAGTAGTTAGTAATTATTATTTGGTTTTGGCTTTGCAAGCTTTACCACTTATTAAGACATAAACAATCAAAACTTAATAAAAATATAGAAACACTCTAGTTTCAATTTCCAATGTATTTATTTCAACAACTTAACAATTGCTTCAAACACACAGTGTTTTCTTAAGAAGTTTATTAAGAGTATCTCTTAATACACTTCAATTATCTGGGCTTTTAGCAGTTATTGGAATATAATTAACCAAAGTACTTATCGGTCGGTAGGTGCCTAAGTACCTAAGTATGCAATAAAAATATTCTGTGTAAGTATAAAAATAAAGCAAAAACTTATAATATGCTTAGTTCAAATCCCAACAGCGACGGCTTCAACTTTCAGTTTTGCCCCGGTCAAACTTCACGGAGTCTGTTAATCTGCATTTTCCCTGAGAGAAAAAAACAATGATACTTAACGTCCACGATGCCCTAGTGCATCAACAGCCAATAAGCTTAGGCCATGAAATTGTGGAAACCTGTGCCAACATGACGGGAGTTGGATGAGCAACTATTTATAGATTTCTAGAAGAAAGAAAACGAGGCCCTCGCAACGAACTTCAGAATCACAAAGGCCTTAGAGGTCGATGAAGACTTTAAAAATTCCATTTTTTTATTAAGAAAGAAATACCTACACTACATAAAGTTTTGCAAGAAATCAGAAAAGACCAGAACTTACCAGATTTTAAAAAAAAAATGTAAATTATGGAAAATCTTTCATAACCTGAATTTTCGTTGGGAAAAATCCAATAGAAAATCTGTTCTTATCGATAAAACAGAAATAATTTGTTGAAGAAGAGAATATCTACGAGCAATCATAAAATTTCGAGCCGAAAAAAGAAATATTTTTTATTTAGATGAGACTTGGGTTAATAAGGGACACACAGTGAAAAAATCCTAGATTGACAAAAAGAGTGCCAAACAAGCTTTTATGGAAGGTTGGTCAACTGGAGTACAACCCCCTTCAGGAAAAAATCGCAGGCTAATTATAGCACATATTAGTAGTGAAAACGGATTTGTCAATGGTGGCTTGTTGGAATTCGAACCAAAGTCAACTAAAGATTACCATGAGGAGATGACGGCCAATGTTTTTGAGGAGTACTTCCAACACATAATTGAATGTATACCAGCAGAATCAGTTATAGTATTAGACAATGCCCCATACCATTCTCGATTATTAGAACGACTCCCGACAAATTCATGGAAGAAAGCGGATATTCTTCAATGAATAAGAGACAAAAATCTTAAACATAAAGATGGTATGTTAAAAGCGGAAATTCTGAAAACTGCGAAACAAAATAAGGCATAGTTCAAGAAATACGCAGTCGTTGAGATGGCAAAGGAACGGAATATCACAGTGCCTAGATTACCTCCATATCATTGCGAATTGAATCCCATAGAGCTAATTTGGGCACAAATGAAAGGTTTCGTTGCAAGAGAAAACACCACGTTCAAACTTCAAAACATAAGGCAATTATTACTTGCCGGAATAGAGAGAATCAAAGAGGATAATTGGAAAAATGCCATTCGACATGTTATAGAAGAAGAAAATAAAATATGGAAACTGGACGAATACATCGAAGAAACTGTGGAAATAGAATCTTTAATTATCAATTAAAAAAAAAGTCCAGCCTTCAGATTTTGAAGATGATGATTGTTTTTGATTGTAATTAAAGTACTTATATATCATGAATTGTGAATTTGTACATATATACATAGATCTACAGATTAAAAAATGCATAGGAATCTCTTTTTTTTTTGGGTGCACCCCAACATGTATTTGAGAGAATTCTGCTATCAACTCCAAACAAATACACTTTAGAGTGAGTGGCTTTGAAAACAAATGCACTCAAATTTATCTTGCATTATAAGAGAAAAAACTGGCCAAGTGCAAGTCGGACTTGGGCAATTAGTGTTCCATACGATGATTACTTGTAAAATAAAATAAAATCCTTACCTAGGATAAGTTAATTAGGTTCCTGATATGTAGATATCTTAAGATCCAATATGTATTTTTACGTTTTTTCTTAACCAATAAATCAATCTAGCTCAATTTAGAATCTAGTAATAAAAATGTAAAATAAATATTTAATACTTAAATATTAGTTTAATTATAAACAAATAAAATGAAATTAGGGTGCAACGATGAGCAACGCGGTAGCAGTACTGTACTGAAAAGTATATTAAAAAACCTCCACCATATTGTCAAGCAATATATATTTTTATACCCGATAAATTAACACTTTATGAAGACTATTCCATAATTTTTTCAAAATTTTTTGATCAGTACTTTTCAAGTTAGGGTGGGAGGACAGCGATTTTTGGCCATTCTTTTTTAAATAATACAAAGCAAAGTATGCACAAGTATTACATCATATATATTTTTGAACTCGTGTTTTTTACAAGATTTCATTTGACACCCAACTCAATGACCTATTAATTTTTTTTTTTTTTTACTTTCGCTTTCATCCCCAAAACTAACCCCTTAAGTCAAAATTTAACTTTCAAAACTACACGGCTCTGATTGGGCCATCAATTCCAATATTTATGTCAAATTTCGACTTAATACTTTCGAAGAAAATCGGGTGTGACAGACAGACAGACACCGAAGTGATCCTATAAGTGGTCCGTGCGGAACACTGATTAAGTCTGAAGAACAAATTTTGATCTTTTTTATTTTAAGATTAGTTTCAGATAATAAATGAAAACTGTAATCTTTTTAATTAAAAAAAAATGTTTATTTTATGCAGAAGCGACCTTTCTTATCAACGAGAAGAGGCTCTGGAGCCCCCAAACTTTGATGTTATGTGGTTAAAAATAACGACCCAACCAACCGCAAGGTTCATCTGTATCGTTTATCGACCACCAAGTCATAGTAACTTTAGAACACGTTTCGCTTCTCTTGCAGACACCATCGATCATTTACAAATTAACTATCCAAATGCCGAAATTGCCATTCTGGGTGACTTTAATGTCCACAATATCAACTGGCTTAAATATTCAAATACTACCGACGAGCAAGGTCGTGAAGCCGAATCATTTTCAATCAGTTGTAGCTTAACTCAGCTTATTGACGAACCATCACGGATCCCTGATCGAGACGGGGAGTTCACCAGTCTTCTTGATCTGTTTTTAAACCCCCAATCTGGAGATTTACACGCTCAGCGTTAATCCGCCGTTAGGTTCTTCTGACCGTAAACTAATTTCGACATCAAGTATCCTACCAATCAGTGACAGAGAGGCGCCTAAACCGCGCGAATATTTTCGAACTTCCCCGTTTGTTTGATCCGACGACCCATCTGACTGCGCCAGGGAGGTTTCCGATGTTATTTTGGCCTTTTTCGAAGAAATGCCCTTCCAACGGCAAGCCTTGGTTTGACCGAAAATACAAAGAAGCTATTGCTTCTAAACATCTTTCCTACCGACAATGGCGTGAAAATCCTAACACCATAAATCGTAACACCTTTGTTCATGCCAGGAACAGATGCAAAAAAATTATCGACGAAACCAAGAAGGCACACAATCAACGAATAAGAAACAAACTTCTCGCTTGTCCCAACAATTCCAGGTCCTTTTGGTCAGTTGCTAAGGCAGTTAGTCAAAATTTCACCAAATCCACCATACCACCACTCACACGGCCAGATAATTATATTGCAACGACACCTGTTGAGAAAGCGAACTTGTTGGCTGAACCCTTTGCTTCACATTCTACTGTCGATTTCCAAGGAAAAACACCACCTACTATTCCCATAGTGCGTCAAGGATGCCCAATATTGTCTTCAGTACATCGTATCGTAAAACGTATTTTAATGAAGCTAGACACCAAATAACCGGTCAAGTGCAAGTTGAACTTGCACAATTAGTGTTCCGTACGTTGATTGTCTTTAAAATAAAAATTTTTGTTAGGGTGGTATAAAATGATCAGTGACTTCACAAAACACACCCCAAATGAGTTTTTCAACAAAGTTTGTTTCCAATCTTTACTGAAAGTGGTGACCTTGAAATTTTGTTTTTTTTATATACCAGATAAATTATTAAAGGTAATGATAATTTTCGTTCAATCTATACCCCGTGGAAAATATTCCAGAATGTTTTCAAAATTTTTTGATCAGTACTTTTCGAGATAAGGTAGGGGACAGCGATTTTTCGCGATTTTTTTAAAAGTAATACGAAGAAAAGTGTGCGCAAGTATTGCATTATATATATATATATATATATATATATATATATATATATATATATATATATATATATATATATCTTACTCGTGTTTTCACAAGCTTTCATTTGACACCACACTCGATGACCTAGTAAAAAAAATTTTTTTTCATTTCCGATTTCACCCCTCAAAACGAATCCCTTAAGTCAAAATTTATGTTACGGTGATATAAAATGATCAGTGACTTCACAAAACACACCCCAAATAAGTTTTTAACAAAGTTTATTTTCAATCTTTACTGAAAATTGATGACCTTGAAATTTCTGTTTTTTTTTTATATACCAGATAAATTATTACAGGTAATACACTCGTGATAATTTTCGTTCAATCTACACCCCGTGGAGAATATTCCAGAATTTTTTCAAAATTTTTTGATAAGTACTTTCCGAGATAAGGCGACTGGACAGCGATTTTTCGCGATTTTTTAAGAATAATACAAAGAAATGTGCGCGCAAGTATTACATTATATATATATTTTTTACTCGTGTTTTCACAAGCTTTCATTTGACACCGCACTCGATTACCTAGTAAAAAAATTTTTTTTTTCACTTCCGATTTCACCCCCCAAAACTAACCCCTTAAGTCAAAATTTAACTTTCAAAACTACATGACTCTGATGAGGCCATCAATTCCTATATTACTACCAAATTTCAACTTTCTATGACAAATAGTTTCGGAGAAAATCGGGTGTGACAGACGCACAGACAGACAGACACCGAAGTGATCTTATAAGTGTTCCGTACGGAACACTAAAAAGCTTCTGGCGCTGACGGAATACCTGCCATAGTTCTCAAAAACTGTGCGAGGGAACTAACACCAGTTTTCTGTAGACTTTTCAACTTATCCTACAGAAAGGGAATATTTCCTTCCTGCTGGAAATGTGCTACAGTTCAGCCGATACCTAAAAAAGGCAAGAAGACCTTGCCAAATAACTACCGACCAATCGCGCTGCTTTCAATAATATCGAAAGTCATGGAAAAGGCTATCAATCAGCATCTTCTAAAATATGTTGAAGGATTCAACATTATTAGCGATCACCAATATGACTTTCGTAAAAATAGATCAACAGGAGATCTTCTGACTTATGTAAAACACGTTTGGAACAACGCAATTGTACACTTTGGAGAATCTCTAGCGGTTGCTCTTGACATATCCAAGGCATTCGACCGTGTTTGGCACGATGGGCTGTTCGCTAAGCTACGCTGTTATGGTATGTCTGAAAAGTTCTGTTTGTGGTTCTCATGTTTCCTCAGAGAGCGTTCTTTACGAGTGGCAGTCGACGGATTTCTTTCTAACACCTTAATTATCAACGCCGGTGTACCTCAAGGCTCCATACTGTCTCCTACTCTCTTTCTCATTTACATTAACGATATGCTGGAAAAGACCGAGAATCCGATCTACAGCTTTGCAGATGACAGTACGCTTATCTCTTCATTCACTTTGAACGCCCGGACATCGGCTACTTAGACGAATATCCGCAGACAGCAGGAAGTCATTCAACTTAACAAAGACCTGGGAGAAATTCTATCTTGGGGTGACAGTAACCAAGTGGAATTTAACGCTACAAAAACCCAGGCGGCAGTTTTTTCTAAAAAAAGTTAACGTTGCTGAACCTGACATAGTTATGTCGGGGCAACAACCAGCCCCATCAGTAACTGTTCCTGATGTTATTGGTCTGCCTGCACCAATCTGAGGAAGTGTCCTAGGCTGGAATTCTATATATTCTTCTATATATGTTATTGAAATTAATGAGGAGTTTAGAAATAAAAGGGAACCGTTTGTGAGTGTTATATTTTCATTTAAGGGACCATGCGATCCCGTTTATGGCGGATAGCGAATATACCACATCCTATCATTATTAAAGATGAACTGTATTGTGAATATAAGAAGTTGTACGTCTGAATAAAAAAGTCATGGAAACACTCTTATGAAACTCTTTAGGGGGTGATCCTATTTATAATAAATTGCGGAAAATAACAGTAATAAGGAATTCACATCATCGGCTAGACTTTGTTTCGTTTTAAGCAACCTGAATGCTGGCAGACTAACGTTCAATATTTCAGCTACTTTTGCATTGACATTTATGCAAAATTTATTTTGCATATACAATACCATTTCAACTACAACGACTTAGATTGAACTAATATAAGTGTCTTCGTTTTGACAGAGCCTTTGCACTTTAAAGTTACGACAAAAACTCAAACCCAACGTTAGTATAGATGATTTAAAGTAACCCACTGGCAATTTCCTGTTTGAACAATATTGACAATTTTACGGGTAATTAATTAACAATTAATTAACTTTATATACCAAATGATTAGACTTTTCTAAATAAAGATCACAAACAATAAAACTAATTCTATAGCACCAATGCCCCATAAAATGCAAAACAACATATTAGGACCGGTAATTACCGATGGACCCTTTTAAATTGTTTTATGTTTGCCTATCTGTGTAAAAGATGGTAAAATTTTAACTAATAATACAGGAATGGAAAGCAGAGGTTGCCCAGATAGCTTTTACATGAGCAATACCTTCAGGATACATTAAAAGGAATTTATAACATTAGAAAGAATTAGAAAAAAATATATTAAATATTTTAGAATTAACGCTAAATTAAAAAAAAAAATCATGCATAAACTAAAAGTCTTTACTTTAAAATTAAATAAAATACTTACTGATTATGTCACTAAACTAAATCGACACGTTTAAAAACAGGAAATATTTTACACGATTTTTTCAAAGGAATTAAAATATAAACGACAATATAAAACTGTAGGTACCGGTTGTAAACTATATAAAATAAAGCGCATAGACGCACAACTGCATAAATCTCACAGCCGCCCGAGTATCGAATCGAATCCGTAACCTGCAGAACTAAATACAAAGCTGGCGTACTGATAAAAGTTGACCATGGGTACCGCTTTTAAGTGAATGAAAGTTTTAAGGTTCCTAATCCAATTTTCAAACATAATTTTTCCCCTCTCTCATACAATAACAACGCATGCAATAATAATGTATTTTCAGTATTTTGATTCTAAAGCTACACTATGACCTTAATTACATTCCTTAAAAACTACCAAGAATAAGTAAATTTATTCATTTTTGGCAACACATATCTGCTGCGTTGACAAAACTAGAATCGATACTTCTCTATTGCTCTCTGTCACGTCCACCATATCGATAGCGACTTCGCGAGAAGTTCCGAGTTGTCTCGAACATTCGAAAAGTCTGCCCAAAAGTGTATAAATACTGCACCTCGTTCAATTACAGCCCGTCTCAGTCGAGTTGATCCTTCTACTGCTATCGGATTTATCGTGAATGTGTATGTTGTAATTTACGTATTAATTGAAAATCAAGGTATTAAGTATTCACGATAGTAAATTTATACAGAATCATGGATACATTTTTAAGTGGGCGTAAGCGAGCATTAGACAACAGTGAAGCATCAACAAGTGCACAGACGAGTGTGGTTCCGAAAATAAAATCAAGAAAATATTCTAAAGAATACTTAAATTTGGGGTTTACCAGTACTGAAGTAAATGAAGAAGAAAGGCTCCTATGTGTTATTTGTTCAAAAATCTTGGCAGCAGACAGCATGAAACCAAATAAACTTAAACGACATTTGGAAACGCTTCATAGTGAGTACCTTAACAAACCTCGAGAATTCTTCGAATTAAAATTAAAATCATATGTAAAGCAGAAATCATTTTTTAAAAAAACTTTGTCTGTGAATGAAAAAGCTTTACTTGCCTCTTACAAAGTTTCATATAAAATAGCCAGATGTAAAAAGCCTCACACCATTGGTGCAGAGCTTGTTTTGCCAGCAGCAATTGAGGTTGTATGTTTGGAGATAATTTTGCCAAACAATTGCTATCCATACCTATATCAAATGATACTGTTGCCCGTCGAATTGGTGATATAGCTGAAGATGTACAGCATCAGCTTTTCGGGAAGTTGCGTGACAAATTGTTTTCAATTCAGCTTAATGAGGCAACAGATAGCAATAAAGATGCTCATTTCATTGCCTATGTTGGATTTTGTGATGGTATGTCAGCAATAGAAGAACTATTTTTCTGCAAACCAATAGAACTCAAAGCAGCATCACTCGCATTATTTGCTATCTTAAATGAGTGGAAAAATTGCGTCAGAATATGTGCCGATGGTGCTCATTCCATGTCTGGAAGATTTCAAAGTGTACAAGCACTTGTGAAACAAAAATCTCCACTGTGTGTGTGGACACATTGTATGATCCACAGAGAAGCTCTGGCTTCCAAAGAAATGAGTCCTGCTCTGAATATTGTGCCACACTACTGTAGTAAATTATATTAAAATGAGACCCCTAGAATCTAGAATTTTTTCTGCACTTTGTAAAGACATGGGTGCCGAACATCAGCGTTACTATTTTATTGCAAAGTAAAATGGTTATCACGTGGGAAATGTTTGCAACGTGTTTATATGAATAAAATCGCCATTTTTCTAGAAGAGGAAAACCGACCGGAAGACGAGAAGTTTGGACATAGTTTATTTGTGATAAAATTCAGCTACTTTGTTGATATATTCGAGAAACTAAATACCTTAAATCGTCAACTCCAAGGAACAAATACACATATATTCGATACAAGTGATAAAATTAATGCTCTTTGTAGAAAATTGGAATTGTGGAGCAGAAATATAAAGCAAAAAAACCAAGAAATGTTTGCAAATGTGGGTGAATGTGTTAGAACATACCAGGCTGAAGAACAACATGTGAAAGTTGTTTTAGTAACCATTTAAAATCATCTAGCCATGTTGACAAAGAATTTTAAAAAGAATTTTCTTACTGACGATAACTTAGTAGCAAGTTACGAGTGGGTTAGGGATCCATTTCAAAATAGTCCTGAAGGGCTCTCAACTTCCGAAGAAGAAATCTTCATAGACTTCACGGCGTGGCGAAATCAAAAGACATTTTAATAATAAATCACTCTCTGAATTTTGGGCAGGGGTGAGTTTTCTGCACTGAAAACAAGAACATTTCGTATACTATTACCATTTTCAACGTCCTACCTTTGCGAAACTGGATTTTCTGCGGTGGCTGCTTTGAAAACAAAATATAGATCTCAACTAAATATAGAAAAATAACTCAGGGTGTCTATTTCTAATATTAAACCATCCTTCGAAAATTTTTGCTCTGCAACACAGACCCAAGGGAATCACTAATAATTATTAACCTAGTTTTTAATTTAGTATTGTTATGTTAATTATTAGGTAAATACATTGTGCAGTACTAATACAATCCTATTTATAGATGTATTATATCAGTGTAAATGTGTATTTTATTTTTTATTATGTCAGAATGTATTTTGTTTTGCTTTCCTTTCAATAAATTATATTAAATGTTTTTAATAAATGTTTTTAATAATAATTTCTTCTCGATTCGCTCGCGGCCCCCCAATAGTGTAATCACGCGCCCCACAGGTTGAGAAACGCTGCTCTACAGGAACGACGTACCACTCGGTAACAGTAATGTACTGAAAAGTATATTACAAAAACCTACACCATGTCATAAAGCAACATAGTTTTCGTAGTTTTTTTTTATGTCAGATAAGTTATCAAACGTAACACACGTAAAGTTTGGTTTGGGTAGGAGGAACAGCAGAGGAGAAATGTTATTGAATTTTGTAAATGAAAATAACTGGTACGTTATGGACACATTTTCCCAAAAGCCAGAACATAGACGATGGACATGGCAAAGCCTAGATAGTATAACAAGAAACGAAACTGATTATATTTTATCAAATGACACGACAGTCCTGAACACGATAAGCATTAGCAGTTACCATCGGATGCGCAGAGCAATAAGAATAAATTTGAAGCAGGAAATACATAGATTCAAAATGCATACAAAGATAAAAACACCAAAAGAAATAATAAAGCAAAACACAGATGAATATCGACAAACACTGGAAAATTATATAAAACACATAAACTACCAAATAAAACTTGATGAACTAAACGTACAAATAACCAACAGCTTGCTCATGACTGCAAAACAAATAGCAACATCAAAAAAAGAAAAAACAAAAATTAAGTAAAAAGACACAAAATCTCATGAAACAGAGACGACTATTAAGAAATGATCCTACAAATTGCCGATTAGAATTGGCAGAAATACACAAAAAAATAAAGAAAAAGATCAGAGAAGACGTCAGGCAGTACAGAAACTCGAAAATAGAAGAAAACTTTGAAAATGGGGAAAAGTTTGAAACACCTAAACAAACAAATGAATGAAGGGAGATATACACCATATAAATAACGATAACCAAGAGATCACACAAATCAAAGAGATAAAGGAAGCTACAGAGAAATATTATCAAACACTATATGACACGGAAATATCGCCACCTCCCTGGAAAGAAGAAAGAAATAGGGTGATAGTAAGAAATGTGGGATCTGAAGAAATTCCCGATGTAACAACGGATGAAATAATGAACGCCCTACAACATATGCATAAGAACAAAGAACTAGGGGACGATGATATAACTATAGAAATGATAAGGTATGGATGGTCATTGATAATACAATCTCCTCAAGCTCTATTTAACCGGTGCCTTATAGAAAATAAAATACACCTTGATTGTACTTATTTTTAAAAAGGGGAATAATTTTAAATTGGAGAATAATAGACCCATCAGCCTGTTATCGGTACTACAAAATACTTACTAGAATTATAACATACAGATTAACGAACAAATTAGACAGTTATCAACCACGTGAACAGGCGGGATTTAGACGGGAATACAGCACTTTGGACCATCTTCAAACAATTAGATTAATAGTGGAAAAAGCAATTGAAGATAAGGTCACCTTGTAGATAGCAATGGTTGAATACGAAAAAGCATTTGATTCGGTAGAGATAAGGGCAGTTCTTAATGTGTTAAGTAACAGCAGAGTCGATGAAAGATACACAACTCTTCTTGAACACATATATAAAAATGCCGCTTCACAAATAATGCTTAAAAAAAAACAAATAAAATCAAAATTAAAAGAGGAATTAGACAAGGCGACTTGATATTCCCAAAGCAGTTCACGTGGACTCTAGAAAACATGTTCAAATCGTTAAAGTGGAAAAATAAAGAAATATTAATGGACGCTGAACGATTAAATCACTTAAGGTTCGCGGTTGAAGTCACTTTGATCGTCAACACAAAAGAAGAATTACAAGAAATGCTGTGGAATTAAATAACAAGTCTAAAATAGGTCTAAAAATAAACTTCATCAAAACCAAATATTTGAATAACGAAAGTGAAGATACCAGCCAGGAACTATTAATATAAGGTAAAAAAATAGGAAAGATACAAACACTCATATATTTAGGACAAAAAATCGAAATATCAAAAAACAGTTTAACGGCTGACTTCGGAAGGTTACAACCTACATTGAAACTGGAATCCCAAATACAATAAAAGCCAAAGTATTCGATCAATATGTACTGCTGATATTAACATATGGCACTGAAAGGTGGGCTTTAAAGAAAAGTATAATAAATAAACTCCAGGTAACCCAAAGAGCAATGGAGAGGAGAATGCTAAATATTAGACCACAAGATCGTATCGTAACATCGAGATTCGAAGAAGATCATGACAGATGTAATTCAACGAATATGTATATTAAGGTAGAATTGGACGGGATATATAGCAATGAAGAATGATAAGAAATGGACAAGCTGTATAGTTTTATGGGGGGGGCTTAGAGAACACAAGAGATGCAGAGGTAGACCACAAACAAGATGGACGAACGACATAAAAAGATTAGCGGGACACTATTGGATGCAAAGAGCAAACAACAAAGCTCATTGGAGACAACTTAGGGAGGGAATAAGCTAATGATGACGATGATGATAAATTCACTCGTGATAATTTTCGCTTAATCTAGACTTTATGGAGAATATTCCAGAATTTTTTAAAAAATATTTTAATCAGTACTTTTTGAGATAGGAGGGGGGCAACGATTTTTGGCAATTTTTTAAAAATAATACAAAGAAAAGTGTACGCAAGTATTACATTATATATAACTCGCGTTTTCACAAGCTTTCATTTGGCACCTCACTTGATGACCTGGTAAAAAAATATATTTTTCACTTCCAATTTCACCCCCCAAACTAACTCCTTAAGTCCAAATTCAACTTTCAAAACTACATGGCTCTGATTGGACCGCCAGTATGTATTTGTACCAAATTTCAACTTTCTATGTCAAATAGTTTCGGAGAAAAATGGGTGTGACAGTCAACTAGGAATGTAGGACATCAGAATTACAGTCACGTCCCCTGTTCTTTACGTTGAGCAAGCATTCAAGCGCATGTCAAACAAATACAATAACAACTCAATAAAAATTTTAAAATTCCCAAATAAAAATTCAGCAAACAATAAACTACATAATTAATATTTTGTATAAAATATTTACACAGATTATGAGGAAATTCACTAGAAAATATTGCAAGTAAAAACCTTTAATGTAACGTTTATCAAACGTTTTTTAAAATTTGCAATAATAAAAAATATTAGTCACTTAAGAAAAATTCTTGTATACAATCATAATTTTTGTAAGATTCTTTTAAATCCTTAAAAACCACATCATAAAGTCTAGAAATTTGATATGAAAAGGATGCTTTAAACTGTTTAGTTCTAAGAGGTGTAAGTGTAAAGCTCCAAATTGGACATTCTGGTTATGAGCCTCGAATCTAACCATAGTTTTCAAATGTAAGCAAGAGTATAAACTAAAGAATAATGTTATAAATTGAAAATACTAATATAGGGAATTTTGGTAACAAGGATTTTTTCTTATGTAGGGTACATGCATTAAGAATATATTAACAGAATTTCTAAACTCATAAATTCAAAAAAACCAGTCAAGTACAAGTTGGACCTACCCAATTAGTGTTCTATACCGTGATTACTTTTAGAATAAAATAAAATCCTTACCTAGGCTAACTTAATTAGGCCGTGACATTTTAAAATTCAATATATATTTCCACGTTTTTTCTTAGTCAGTAATTATAGAATTATAACAGTTATAGCATCTTAACTACCTAATAGCCAATAAACCAATCTAGCTCAATCTGGAATCTAGTACTAAAAGTGGAAAACAAATATTTACTACCTAAATAGTTGTTTAATTATAAACAAATAAAATAAAATTATTCTATATATAGGTACCTATTCGTTGGTCGTCAAATGCTTAAAGCTAAAGCTAACCTGAACTAACTCCTTAAGTCAAAATTTAATTTCAAAACTACATGGCTCTGATTGGGCAGCTAATTCTTATATTTATACCAAACTTCAACTTTCTATGTCAAATAGTTTCGGAGAAAATTGGGTGTGACAGTCAACTAGGAATGTAGGACAGCAGAAGTACAGTCACGTCTCCTGTTCTTTACGTTGAGCAAGCGAATGTCAAACAAATACAGTAACAACTCAATAAAAATTCCAAAATTTCCAAATAAAAATTCAGCAAACAATAAACTACATAATTAATATTTACACAGATTATAAGGAAATTCACTAGAAAATATTGCAAGTAAAAACCTTTAATGTAACGTTTATTAAACGTTTTTTGAAAAGTCGCCAATAATAAAAAATAGTATTCACTTAAGAAAAATCCTTGTATATAGTCATAATTTTTTTAGGAATCTTTTAAATCCTTAGAAACCGCATTATAAACTCTAGACATTTGATATGAAAAGGATGATTTAAATTGTTTAGTTCTAAGAGGTGTAAGAGTAAAGCTGTAAATTGGACATTCCGGTTATGAACCTCGAATCTAACCGTAGTTTTCAAATGTAAGAGCATAAACTAAAGAATAATGTTATAAATTGAAAATACTAATATAGGGAATTTCGGTAACAAGGATGGTTTCTTATGTAGGGTACATGCATTAAGAATATGTTAACAGAACTTCTAAACTCATAAATTCAAAAAACCAGTCAAGTACAAGTTGGACTTACCCAATTAGTGTTCCATACCGTGATTACTTTTAGAATAAAATAAAATCTTTTCTTAGGCTATGTTAATTAGAACATGACATCTTAAGATTCAATATGTATTTCCACGTTTTTTCTTAGTCAGTAATTATAGAATTATAACAGTTATAGCATCTTAACTACCTAATAGCCAATAAAGCAATCTAGCTCAATCTGGAATCTAGTACTAAAAGTGGCAAACAAGTATTTACTACCTAAATAGTTGTTTAATTATAAACAAATAAAATAAAATTATTCTATATATAGGTACCTATTCGTTGGTCGGAAAATGCTTAAAGCTAAAGCTAACCTGAACTAACTCCTTAAGTCAAAATTTAATTTCAAAACTACATGGCTCTGATTGGGCTGCCAATTCCTATATTTATACCAAATTTCAACTTTCTATGTCAAATGGTTTCGGAGAAAATTTGGTGTCACTAGTCAACTAGGAATGTAGGACAGCAGAAGTACAGTCACGTCACCTGTTCTTTACGTTGAGCAAGGGTAATTAGTCAAGCGCATGTCAAAGAAATACAGTATCAACTCAATAAAATTTCCAAAATTTCCAAATAAAAATTCAGCAAACAATAAACTGCATAATTATATTTTGTATAAAATATTACACAGATTATAAGGAAATTCACTAGAAAATATTGCAAGTAAAAACCTTTAATGTAACCTTTATTAAAACGTTTTTTGAAAAGTCGCCAATAATAAAAAATATTAGTCACTTAAGAAAAATTCTTGTATACGATCAAAATTTTTTCAGGATTCTTTTAAATCCTTAGAAACCACATTATAAAGTCTAGAAATTTGATATGAAAAGGATGATTTAAATTGTTTAGTTCTAAGAGGTGTAAGAGTAAAGCTCTAAATTGGACATTCCGGTTATGAACATCGAATCTAACCGTAGTTTTCAAATGTAAGCAAGAGCCTAAACTAAAGAATAGTGTTATAAATTGAAAATACTAATACAGGGAATTTTGGTACAGAGACGGATTCTTATGTAGGGTACATGCATTAAGAATATGTTAACAAAATTTCTTAACTCATATATTCAAAAAAACAGTCAAGTACAAGTTGGACTTACGCAATTAGTGTTCCATACCGTGATTATTTTTAGAATAAAATAAAATCCTTACCTAGGCTAAGTTAATTATGCCGTGACATCTTAAAATTCAATATGTATTTCCACGTTTTTTCTTAGTCAGTAATTATAGTAATTATAATAGTTATAGCATCTTAACTACCTAATAGCCAATAAACCAATCTAGCTCAATCTGGAATCTAGTAATAAAAGTGGAAAACAAATATACTCCTGTAGCGCTTTAGGGATCTCCTTGCAGCACGTATGCTAGACCCACAAAAAAAAAACCTAAATACTTGTTTAATTATAAACAAACAAAATAAAATTATTCTATATCTAAGTACCTATTCACTGGTCGTCAAATGCTTAAAACTAAAGTAGCTCTTTTTTCCGGTTATATTCACCTTCACCATTTTGTCGGTCAAACAGTGTTTTTTTTATACCAGATAAATTATCGAACGTAATGTACTCGTGATAATTTTCGCTCAATCTATACTTTATGGAGAATATTTTCAAAATTTTTTCATCAGTACTTTGAGAGATAATTAATTTATACAAAGAAAGGCGTGCGAAACTATTACATCAAATATATTTTTGAACTCGTGTTTTGACAAGCTTTCATTTAACATCCCACTTGTTGACCTGGTAATTTTTATTTTTCACTTCCGATTTCACCCCCCTATACCAGATAAATTATCAAACGTAATGCACTCGTGATAATTTTCGCTCAATCTATACTTTATGAACTTTTTCACAAATTTTTAAACAATACTTTTCGAGTTAGGGTAGGGGGGTAGAGATCTTTAGTCATTTCTTAAACATAATACAAAGAAAAGTGTACCCAAGTATTCCATCATATATATTTTATTGAACTCGTGTTTTCACAAGCTTTCATTTGACACCTCACTAGATGACCTTCCAAATTTTTTTTTTTCACTTCCCCTTAACTCAAAATTTAACTTTCAAAACTGCACAGCTCTGATTGGGCTGTCAATTCCTATATTTGTGCCATATTTCAACTTTATATGTCAAATAGTTTCGAAGAAAATTGGGTGTGACAAACGAACACCGAAGTGATCCCATGAGTGTTCCGTATGGAACACTAAAAATATATATAAATATAGCATTTTAGGTTGTTGGCAACACTCTTGAACTTACTCGCATTGCAATTTTGGAAAAGTCTGTCAGTGAACAATGGCTTTATTTACTACTTGAAGCAAAATACTGAGAAAATGTTAGCTAAAACCAATATGGTAAACAGTGGTTAAATTCATTAGCTGAAAGTTTAATGAATGATTTTTTCTTCATTTTTTTAATTTATTTTTTTTTCAATTTACGATTGGCATAATGAAGTCTGCACCATACCATACCATATAAGAATTGACGGCCCAATGAGAGCCGTGTATTTTTCAAAGCTAAATTTCGACTTAAGGGGTTAGTTTTACGAGGTGAAATCGGAAGTGAAAAAAAAAATTACCAGGTTTTCAAGTAGGGTGTCAAATGAAAGCTTGTGAAAACACGAGTTCAAAAATATATATGATGTAATACTTGCTCACACTTGCCTTTGTATTATTTTTAAAAGAATGGTCAAAGACCCCTGTCCACCGAACCTATCCCGAAAAGTAGTGACCAGAACATTTTGAAAAAAAATTTGGAATAGTCTCCATAAAGTGTAGCTTGAGCGAAAATTATCACGGGTACATTACGTTTGATAATTTATCTGGTATAAGAAATAACCGGTCAAGTGAAAGTTGAACTTGCTCAATTGGTGTTCCGTACGTTGATTGCTTTTAAAATAAAAAATTTTGTTACGGAGGCATAAAATGATCAGTGAGTTCATAAAACACACCCCAAATGAGTTTTCAACAAAGTTTGTTTCCAATCTCTACTAAAAACTGATGACCTTGAAATTTTTGTTTTTTTTTTATATACCAGATAAATTATTAAAGGTAATGCACTCGTGATAATTATCGTTCAATCTACACCCCGTGGAGAATATTCCAGAATTTTTTCAAAATTTTTTGATCAGTACTTTTCGAGATAATGAGGTGGGACAGCAATTTTTCGCGATTTTTTAAAACTCATACAAAGAAAAGTGTGCGCAAGTATTACATTATATACATTACTAGATTCTAGACTGAGCTAGATTGATTTATCGGCTATTAGGTAGCTAAGATGCTATAACTATTATACATTATTGACTAAGAAAAAAAGTGAAAATACATATTTGATCTTAAGATACCAGGGACCTAATTAACTTAGCCTAGGTAAGGATTTTATTTTATTTTAAAAGCAATAACGGTATAGAATACTAATTTCGCAAGTCCCACTTGCACGTGACAGATGTTTTGGGTTTCAAGTAATGCTGAACTCGCTAAATTTAATAATAAAGGAAAATCCGATATATATGTCAATTACTTTCTGTCTGTCACTGTATTAAAAAGCAGATGCAGAAGCAACTTTGGGCGAAGGGATTAATTATTTTACAACTTACTGTGACATTCCACATGATTAATAATATCCGTAATACTTCAATGATTCTTGTCTTAGTCTACTACTTGGAAGAGCAGGACCAGCAGCTTCGTAGATTTCATTTTAGCTGGCTTTATTTTCAAGTAGGTTAACCGTAGGTTCCGATATCGCGAAATATTTTACATCACTATGCAAAATATAAACACAATACCGAGTTAAGCAGGAGCTAAACGAAGGCATTTTTATTTCAAAGACTCCAGATAATTTTCTATAAAGCGTCTTGTTCTTATGGGGGCTGTTTTAGACACCATTTACTGCATTTTAATTTTACTTTGGTTGGTGTCATTAATCATTTTAATTAAGAATAGCCAAAATCACCTAGAGTAACAGTAATTACGCCACAGGTGTAACCATGACCGATCGACATCGACAGATTCCACTGACGTCCTACTTCGTCCATCCGAAGATTATTTAAATTCAGCTAATCACGGCGTGCTATTTTAACAAAATTATCGACATTGGCATATTGGAATCAGTCAGCAGTAGTTAGGGTGAATGATGTGGAAACAAATAATATATCTGTTGCACGGGAAGTTAGACAGGGTTGCGTTTTGTCTCTGACGCTTTTCAACCTATATTGTCAAGTTATCTTCAAAAAAGCTCTGTGGAAGAGAACAAAAGGAGTGAGAATTAGTGGCGAGATTATAAATAATATGACATGTTCCAATGCCGGCGTAATTCTGACAAAAAATATAAAAGATTTACAAGCACTGGTGAATTCTAACGAATGCATATGAATGAGACAAGACATTAACACGGATAAAACTAAATGTACGATAATTCCAAAACAAGCTACTGACAACCCACAGCTAACTATCAACGCGCTACAAATAGAAAGTGGAAATATATAAATATTTGAGAGTTAACATTAATTCAGAATTGAATCAAGATCAAGATATCCGTGTAAGAATAGAATTAGCAAGATCAGCATTCATGAAATTTAAATCGGTATTCTGTAACAAAAACTTATATCTGTCTCCCAGTCTGAGATTTATAGAATGCTACCTTCGGTCCCAATTATTATACGAAGTTCAAATATAGACATTAAAACCGCAAATCATAAAGAAAATCAAGGCTGGACTTACAGACGTATACTGAAAATACCGTGGACAGCCAGAATTACGAATGAGGAAGTGCTAACGAGAATAGGCCGAGAAAGAAAACTCCTTAAAATAATTAAAATCGCAAAACGGCCTATTTGGGTAATTTGTTATTTAATGAAATAGTCGTTATTACAAACAATAATGCAAGGAAGAGTTGACGGTAGAACGACCGTTGGGAAAAATAAGAAGTCATGGCTCAGAAACATCAGAAAATAAGGGAGTGGAAGAACTCTTTCTCGTCGCAAAGGATAAGGTGGTAGCCAACCTTCGTTGAATGGTGAAGGCATTGAAAGAAAAAGAAAATCGACATCGACACGAATCTATTGTATATGGTCGAGAAAAGGCCTCTTGGAACTTACGTAATAGATTTCCACATTCGATCAACAAAAAATTATACAGTTAATGGAGTGGTTTCTATTACGATCAACAAAAGTAGCCTCGTTTTGGGTTAGAGCATCTATTTTTTACTGCCGCACCATCAACACATTCACTAGTTTTAGGGATTCCTGCGTCAGTAAAAAAACCTGCACAACCGTTTAGAATATTTCCAAACAATGAAATAACTTGTAGAAATTTGATTTGGTTAACTGCATGCACAAGATTTTTAATACTGTTGCACCAATGAAGTAGCCAGGCTCAACGGGCGGGAAACATCCCTACATCATTAGACACTTTTCAGAAAAATCTCTTGACGGCTTGCAGTAATGCAATAAGAATAAAATTATGTAAACTAATAAAGATTGTGGTAAATTTATAAAATTCAAACTGTTACCTCATGTGTGGTGCATATGTTGTGTTTTGGACGTTGCGATTCCCTAAAATTAATTGAAACTGACCCAAAATTTAAAATCGTTTAAAAAGTATTATTTTTTATGTAATTTTCACTCGTAAATATTAATAACTTAAAAGTCGTGCCAGTAACATTAGGCAGATTTAGTTTCTATCAGTTTTATATTCCAGTCAGAATACGATTTTGAGGTGAAATCGTCGGATACTGTTACTTAAAAAAAAGAAAATACTCGTCTCGACCAGTAATTTGCATTAAAAAAAAAATTAAATTTGAGAAAATATGGCCAATTTCTCGAGTCTAAATTGTTTAAATGAGTCCTTAAGTACCTCAAATGAAAGCTTAGGGACTAAGGAACATTTTTTGATATTTTAGGTAAGGTAGTAGAATATTGAAAAAAAGTTGTTTAAAAAATTAGTCAGAAGAAAAAAACGTGAATCGGTAAAATTTATCAACATTATGAGGAGTGAAAATATATATATATATATATATATATATATATATATATATATATTATATATATATATAAACTAGCCGTGCCCGCGGCTCCGCTCGCGTAGACTTGATTCACTACTATTGTCACTGCTTATTCCTTATGTTACCTAAAGTAATAAAATATCTGTCATTATTTCTTCTTATCTCCCATTATTTCTCCTTATCTCCTATTATCTCATCTTATTTCCCATTATCTAGGCTTATCTCGACTTCTCGCAATATTTCTTCTTATCTCCCATTATTTCTCCTTATCTCCCATTATCTCACCATAACTCCCATTATCTAGACTTATCTCCGCTTATCTCCCATTATTTCTCCTCATCTCCCATTATTTATACTTAGCTCCCATTATCTTACAGTATCTCCCGTTATCTAGGTTTATATCGAATTATATAGAACATATGTATAAATTTATAAAAACATGTAAATCGAATAAGTGGTTCTCAAGTGATAAGCGCACTAACGGGCAGACAGACAGAGAGACGTTGCATTTTATATACATTATATTCTTTGCAACATGATATTGTTCCATATTTAATGGTTTAGGCAGTGTATTGCAAGAGAACGCGCTAACGGTAACCTTTTTTCCGACTTGATTCACTATTATCGTCACTGCTTATTCTTTATGTTACCTAACGCAATAAAATATATCCTATAACTTGGCCAGAGAACATATGTGTGTTTTAAAAAAAAGCACGTAACGCACTAACGGACAGAGAGACAGATAGACAGACAGAGAGACGTTGCATTTTATATATATTATAGATAGATAACCTGGTCAGAGAACATATGTAGGTTTTAAAAAGAAGCACGTAAATCGGGTAAGTGGTTCTCCAGTGATAAGCGCACTCACGGACAGACAAGCAGAGAGACAGGCAGAGAGACGTTGCATTTTGTATATATTATAGATAGAAGATTATAGATAACCTGGCCAGAGAACATATGTATGTTTTAAAAAAAAAGTACGTAAATCGGATAAGTGGTTCTCCAGAGATAAGCACATTAACGGACAAACATACAGAGATGCGTTGCATTTTATATGGATGTATATATATATATATATATATATATATATATATATATATATATATATATATATATATATATATATATATATATATATATATAACATATATATCATAGATGTAATAAAATATATAAGTATATATCTATAACCTGGTCAGAGAACATATATATGAATTTAAAAAATTACGTATATCGGATAAGTGGTTCTCGAGGGATAAACGCACTAACGGACAGATAGACAGACAGACAGACGTTGCATTTTATATATATTATAGATATAGCTTATTATTATTATATAACCTGGCCGAATAATATATGTATGAATTTAAAAAAAGACACGTAAATCGGATAAGTGGTTCTCGCGTGATAAACGCACTAATGGACAGACAGATAGACAGAGAGACATTTCATTTTATACATATTATAGATTATAGATTATAGATATTCTCTGCTACATAATATTGTTCCATATTTAATGGTGTAGGCTGTATATTGCAAAGGAACGCGCTAGCGGCAACCTTTTTTCCGACTCCATTCACTATTATCGTCACTGCTCATTCGTTATGTTACCTATCGTAATAAAATATAGCCTATAACCTGGCCAGAGAATATATGTATGTTTAAAAAAAAAAAAGTGCGTAAATCGGATAAGTGGTTCTCCAGTGATAAGCGCACTAACGGAGAGACAGACAGACGTTGCATTTTATATATATTATAGATGTAATAAAATATATATCTATAACCTGGTCAGAGAACATATGTATGAGTTTAAAAAATCACGTAAATCGGATAAGTGGTTCTCGAGGGATAAGCTCATTAACGGACAGACAGACAGATGTTGCATTTTATATATATTATAGATATCGATTATTATTATTAATATATAACCTGACCAAAAAAAATATTAGTATGAATTTAAAAAAAGACACGTAAATCGGATAAGTGGTTCTCGCGTGATAAACGCACTAATGGGCAGACAGACAGACAGAGGGACATTGCATTTTATATATATATATATATATATATTATAGATTGTAGATATTCTCTGCTACATAATATTGTTCCATATTTAATGGTTTAAGCTGTATATTGCAAGGGAACGCGCTAGCGGCAAACTTTTTTCCGACTTCATTCTCTATTATCGTCACTGCTCATTCCTTATGCTACCTATTGTAATAAAATATAGCCTATAACCTGTCCAGAGAACATATGTATGTTTTTAAAAAAAAAGTACGTAAATCGGATAAGTGGTTGTCCCGTGATAAGCGCACTAACGGACAGACAGACAGACAGAGAGACGTTGCATTTTATATATACGAGTATTATAGATAATATCTAATATGTAAAAAATGATTAAAATTATGTTTGAATCAATTAAAGTAATGTCCATGGAACATATTTCCAGAGTTAACTAAAAAAAATTAGCTTACAGTTTGCATTTACACCTATTTAATTATAAAAAATTACAAAAGAAAAAAAAAAAAACGAGAAAAACGGCCAGTTTCTCGCGACCAGAAGGTTCAAATGACATCCATAGCCACTTAAATCTTTCGTTTTTTTTTATCTACAATTAAAAACTCTGTCAGAATTTTTAGTTTATCTTCCATAAATTTATGATAAAATTGCAAAAATACTCTAAAAAACTCAAAAACGGGCCAATTCTCCCATTCTTAAGGGTGTTGCCTCAGTTTTTCAGCGGTCGCAATATTTTTTTCTTTAATGTACTCGTCGAGACGAGTATTTAAAAAAAAGTAGCAATATCCGACGATTTTTGTTTTTTGCCTGTTTCCGTCGTATTCTACGTATTGCAATTACCAAGTATAAGAATTAGCTTATATAAGTAGGATCATCTTCAATTCGTTAAAAACGATATATAAATTAATTTGAATAAAATTTCATATCACTTTCATAAAAAACATGTATGAAAGGACCATTTTACACACATTGCACTCTAGCAGTAATTTTTAATGTTAAATTTTCGATGTTAATTTGCGATTTTTAGCAATTCAATTCACCTTAGTGATTTTTACTAATACATTACGAATCGACTATTTTCCTACAGTCCTCGGAACTCACTGTAAAAGATGGGAAGGCGGTATATGTAGCGCCCTCTGTATTTACCTTTTAAAATAGTTTATGTAATATGTACATAATAAACACATCCCAATAATTGCATCAAACAAAATAAAATGCAAAAGTATTTATTATAACGACCAGAGTTGAATGGCATTAATTTTCTGCGTTGTTAATGTCGCCAAATTCTTGTTGCTATAAATATCTTCGCTGCGCTCTTTTATTTAGTGTTGTAAAATGGCGGTCTCCTTAATGACAAAACAAAAGTAGCTTTATGAATTAAAATATTTCAAATTTTTGAAAATTAATTGCCATATGCACTAATGGTTTATCAGTCTGATAGTTTTATTAGATCATTAGTTGCCATAGAAGCAACGAACAATGCATCTAACAGTGTGGTCCAATTTCAGATACCAAAAAGAAATAGACAGAGTATGTCGTAACATCGTTTCCCCCGCACAATCAAAGATTCAGTAGAAACTACAATGAGTGCAGTAAGGACAAATAGAAGACACTGGACAAAATTTCAACGGTGTTTTATGCAAAAAAATTTACTGTATCCCATGTCTGTACTGCGCCGCTGAATGACCGCACGTGGTCTGCTAGTAAAACTTATTGGGAATGCACAACGGTGTTGTCGCTTATATTTGTTAATTTTAATAGTAGGTTAAATCTGGTTATGTATAACTTATTAACGTATAAATTTAGAAAATATTCAGCTTATAAATATAATATTATTTACTTTCTTCTCTATTAGCTAAAACTAAGCACGATAATTTGATTTCATTAGATTAGACTTTTAATGATATGTGCGCTTGTAATTAAGAGAACACGCCATAAATTATACTGTCTATTTGGAACGGCATTATTAATCCCGTGAAATTCCGGTTGCTATAATCATCTTCCCCGCGCTTTTTTGTTTACAGTATTGTAAAATGACGTTTTTTTTATTACAAGCGTTCATAGCGAAAACCAATAAACCACAGAATATTTTAAATTTTAGAAATTTGACAACAATTACATTCAACCAAATCGTACCTCGTCGTTTCCAGTCGCCCTTTCTTTAGTCCACTGTTAATCTTGGATCGTGATTACGTGATTAGATGTAAACAAGCGGAAACTTGGGTACGATATATATTATAAAACGATAATTTCCTTAATTACACACCGTGGCTCCAAGGTTATCCTTTAAAAATGATAGAATTTCAGGTCTTGGTAATAAAACTATTAATAATGGGAACAACTTTTACAGAATAGTTGCACAGTATAATAATGCATTTTGGAACTAATTTAGGCCGCAAATCAAAACCCTATGCAAGTTTTTTCAAGCAGATTATGTAATAAAAAGGAATAATTCACGTTTGTAATTAAGTCGAAACCACCATTTCACAACAAAAGTGCGGAGAGAAGATGTTTGTAGCAACCAAAATTTGGCGGAATTAATTGTCTGTTTGCTGCTCCCACCAAGTTCTGGTTGCTATAAGTCTTGCTTATCTTTTTTGTTTACAGTGTTATGAAATGGTATTCCTCTTAATAACAAATGCCCACTGTGACTTCATTTGTACAAGTGGCAACATTGAAATATATTCAAATTCTGAACACAACAATAATTATCCGACTTACATTTCCTTATTGTGGAACGCAGCCCAAGTAGTTGACGTCACAATTACTCTTTCAAAGCAAAGTTCAGTTACGTCAAAATCATATTAAGTCGGACATATTTGTTTACGTATTTTTTCTTCGCATTTGCAATATTTTTGAGTTTCACAGTAATTGATTGATAACAAAGAACTCCCAGTGATATCTGAAGAGAAAAAAATGATTATATAATCAGTTCTTATATTACGAAGTTTAGAACGTTTATGAATTGTCTTGGGTAATTGAACATCATTACTCATGTGGTTCTAGATCTGAACAGAACAAATCGTATTTAATTATTGTGAGTGCTTTTTATCAATAAACTTGTTTGTAATATACCTATTTGTGTACTGTTGTTCCTTACACTCAAAGACATTATAATTCATCAAAATGCCTGCTCCAAAACAACGTAAAATCGCTGTAATGGGATTCAGATCTGTTGGGAAATCATCCTTGAGTATTCAATTTATTGAGGGCCAGTTTGTGGATTCTTACGATCCTACAATAGAAAACACTTTTACAAAAACTGTTCGAGTGAATTCTCAAGATTATGAAATTAAACTTATGGACACTGCTGGTTTAGATGAATATTCACTGTTCCCCTCACAGTATAGTATAGATGTACATGGATATGTTTTAGTCTATAGCATCACTAGTTTAAAATCATTTAATGTAGTAAAATCAATATATGATAAACTACTGGACATAACTGGAAAATTACAAGTCCCCGTTGTCTTAGTAGGGAACAAAACAGATCTTCACTTAGAAAGGCAAGTATCATCAAGTGATGGAAAAAAACTGGCTGAAGAATGGAATGCTATATTTTTGGAAACTTCCGCAAAAGAAAATTTATCAGTCTCGGATGTTTTCCACTTATTGTTAACTGAAATCGAAAAAGCAAATGGAAATACAGGTGATAAATCTAATTGTTCAGTATGTTAATAATTTTGGTGTAATATTAGGAGAAATACTAGTCTTAAGTGCAAATAAATTAGACAGATCAGAATGTAAAATGTAAATACTTTTCAGAATGAACAGGGTGGCTTACTATTAAAGGTTTTAGAATTTGTAGATGTATATTATTTTAATTTAGTTTACCTATACTAAAATTATTTTAACTTTAGAATAATGACAGATTAAACAGAAACTAAGTAAAACAGCAATTCTTCTGTTTTGGATGTTGGAGATCTTGATTTTATTAGCTGCCACTGTGAAGAGCAACTATATGTAGTATTTGAGTTAACTATCAAGGTAGCTATGAAATTAAAATTGGGCAAACTTCCAGAGTTAGCCAAAAAAGTTAATGTCATTTCTCGTAGTATTATCAAAATGAATGTAAAATATGAATTGCTTTAAGTATTTATATTTTAGCTGTCACTATGTTCATGTTAAAATAATTTTTGTATACAAAATGTTTTAATTGATCAATTTATAGCTGTTTATAGTCAATATGGCCTGCATGACATTTTATTAATTTTAATTTAAGCAAAACCAAATTTTAATTTCTGTTCAAATATTGTAATTATAAATGAAAAATTCATATGTTTAGAAAAAATGTAATAAAATATTAATGAAATGTAATAGAATATTGATGGCTTGCTTGATTTTCTCATGTGAAATTAATAAAACAGCCGATAGAAAGAACTTTAAGTAAGCTGTAATTTTAGTGTTCTTATAATCCACTTAATTTAGGTTTAATCGAAACTTAATAGCCTTTAACAAGTACTTTGATGTTTTATAATATTTGGCTAGGTCACACAAATTACTATTGGCTAATGCCAAGTAAAATTTATAAAAGTAGAAAAAAGCCTTCAACGATAAACTAGAAAATAGTAAATATTTAAAGATTTTTTTTTGCATTTTTGATATATATAAATAAAAAATAAGATTTAAAATCATAAAAGGCAGTTATAATAATTTTATATTGAATTTGTTCTCTTTTATTGTTTTTTTTTTACTTACAAAGGGTGAAAAAAAAATGACAAAAATAAACTTCAAAGTACTCATATAAATAAGAAAACAAGTTACTAACAACAGAGGTCCATCCTTAGTTTATAAGATAAAGAATTTTAAAGTTTTATTAATCTTGTTTTTTTTACGTATTCTAAATGGTTCTAAAGATGATTTATTCAAATTTGGCACATACAATACTCTATTAATGTTATTACCATGAGAAATAGTGTAATTTAAATTGCTCACTCTGATCATTTTTTTTTAATACACCACTGTCTAGATCTTTTCTAAATAAGCAGTTTTAAACTAAATAAATCTTATAAAAAAAAAAACAAATACATTAAACTTTTAACTTGTTTAAGTGATATTTTGTCAGATATCAGGAAAATAGTGCAAGATACAAAAACTGCAAAAGATCAAAAGGTTTAAAAATGAAATAAGGAAACTTATAGTTTAGAAAAAAAAAAAAAACGGCCAATTGCATATCGGACTTGCGCAATTAGTACGGCGATTGCTTTTAAAATAAAATTTTTTGTTATGGAGGTATAAAATGATCAGTGATGTCACAAAACACCCCAAATGAGTTTTCAACAAAGTTTGTTTCCAATCTTTGTTTTTATGTACCAGATACTTTAGTAAAGGTAGTGCACTCTAATTTTCATTTATTCTACACCTTTTGGAGATTAGTTCAGAAGTTTTTTGAAATTTTTTGACTCATGCTTTAGAGATAGGGTTGCGGGACTGCGATTTTTGGAAATTTTTAGCTTTCATTTGACACCCCACTCGATAACCTTGAAAATATTTTTTTTTTTACACCAGATAAATTATCAAAAATTAATAGTTTATCCAAAAAATTTTTTGAAATTTTCTGATCAGTACTCTTAGAGGTGAGGAGACAACGATTTGTGGAAATTTTTTTCATATAATATAAAGAAACGTTTCCGCGAGTATTACATTATATATATTTTTTTTTTGAACTTATGTTTTTACAAGCTTTCATTTGACGTCCCACTAGATGACCTTGACAATTTTTTTCTTCACTTCCGATTTCACCTCCCAAAACTAACCCTTTAAGTCAAAATTTCACTTTTAAAACTACACGGCTCTGATTGAGTCCTCAATTCCTATATTTGTGACAAATCTCAACGTTCTATGTCAAATAGTTTTGGAGAAAATCAGGTGGGACAGACAGGGGATCGGACAGACACCTCAGTGATCCCATAAGTGTTTCGTGCGGAACATTAAAAATACCCGGTAGCATAGAAAAACAGAGTTTAGTGGTAAAGTTGGGTGTAACCTTGAAATTGTGTACATTGTTTCTCATGGTAATAAGGATATTTCATAGGTATTTTAACAAACATTACAAGAACCACATTCAGTTGACTGATCTTTAAAAAATGTCTAAAATAAATAAGAAAACTGAAAGAATTTACTGCCTTATTTCGCTAAAGAGGTTTAACTTTAAAACCGGCCTAACTTGACAATTAGTTATTTAAATTTACAAGAGCCCTAGTAAGTAAAATTACGAATCTGAAGTTCAAGATCACCGAACCAGAATTTTTTTTTTGATTTATAATGAAACTGATAAAAATAAAAAACTATTTGAAAATTCTGGAAACTGGAATTCCTGTTTCATGCTTTTATTTTCGATTTTTTTATTTAAGTTCTGTTACAAAATGTTTCTTTTGTTACATTTACCATATGAAGCATAAACAGTGTCAAAGATACAAAGCTGCTGGACAAGTAAAAGTTTTAAAATTCCATTAACAACTAGATGCGGCCTTAATTTTTAAACCATTTTGATGAATCTGGCTGTTAAGCCTCAAAAGTCAGATTCTTTGTTCCCTGTTTCTTTGTGTTGTAACATCTAAAAATTTGTAGCATTATTTTTTATTACTTATATATTTTTTCTTGGCATTAACTACCTTTTATGCTTTTCGAATATTAATGCAACTTGACGCAAACTTACTAGGCGTAATTTTTCACCTAAGCAAACACAGAAATTACCCAAAAGAATAATATGTTGCTATATTAAAAGCAAACTTGTAATATTTCACCAGCTAAACATCCAGCTCGTTATTTAATGGTTGGTGTATACAGGTGAAAAGTCATACCTAAAAAGTTGCGAGTACGAATAGTCGCATCGAGTTAATGTCCAAAAACCTTGGGAGATCCATGAAAATGAAGAATTTTAGTACATATTTTAGACAGTTGGCTTAGGAGGGGGGGTTTTGTACCTCCCTATTTTTTTCAAAATTATTTTCTAGTGTAAATAAAAAGCATTTGAAATTACAGATACAGCAATATTATGATTTTATTCCCCTCTAGGGTACACCAGGAGTATTGTCCTGAGTTTTGGACAAGTTTTCTGAGCTTAATATGTGAATAACTCCGCTTATATAAGTCGTATCGAGACAAAAAAAAAAAAAAAAACTCTTCATATGAAATTTCCAGCAAAAAGTCGCTCAAGTGCGTACATAACCTACAAAATTTAAAAAACAGGCTTAAAAAAACTGTTTTTTTTTTCTCATTTTATGGTACAGATCGACTAAGTGAACTTGACACTTTCAGAAAATATGCCTTTTGTAATAACAAAAAAAATTTTTAATGACATCGGAAAAGCTGGCATCGAGACCTAAATTTTGGAAAAAAAAGATCCATTTTGGACCAAATGGCATAAAATAGCCGCAAATTTAAATTTTAAATAAATTCAATTGTACCTACCCACTGGGTTCAATATTTCTGTGCCAAAATTTCAAAGTATTTTTGCTATAACGAGGCATATTTTCTAAAAGTTTCAAGCCGATCGGTTCACTTAGTCGACCTGTCCAATAAAATAAAAAAAAAAAAGTTTTCTGCCGTTTTTGTCAATTTTGTAGGTTATGTATGCATTTGAGCGACTTAAAACCAACGAGGACCAACGATCCGACTTATATAACCGGAGTTAATCACATTTTAAGCTCAAAACACGCGTTTTGAAAACTTAAATTGTTTATAAACAAAAGAGCACAAGTTTTTCGAGGTCCAAAACTCAAGACAATACTTCTGGTGATACCCCAGAGAAGATAAAATCATAGTATTGCTCTATCTAAACTAGGCCCTTCTCATCATTATTTTGACATTTTTTTACTGCACTATTCAGCATATCAGAATGATTAATATGAATATGAATTTTTTGGACTATATTATTCAGTTAAATATTAAAT
>CM032454.1:121959444-122026944 GCA_019049505.1 Pachyrhynchus sulphureomaculatus
TTTAAAATTCCATATATATTTCCACGTTTTTCTTAGTCAGTAATTATAGAATTATAACAGTTTTTTTACTAGCATCTAAAACTACCTAATAGCAATAATACCTATCTAGCTCAATTCTGGAATTACTAGTTTCCTAGAAGTGGGAAATCAAATCTTTTACTACCCTAAAAATAGTTGTTTAATTTTAAACAAATAAAATAAAATTTATTCATATAGTCATACGGTACCATATTCGTTGGTCGTCAAAATGCATTAAAAGCTTAAAGCTATCACTGAACTAAGAGACAGGTGTTGTGAAATTTGAGTGGAGAGAGTCAAAATTTTATTGTCAAAATCTTAACATGGCTCACTGAGAATTGCCGGCCAGCTTATTCTTATATATTGTACCAATCTTCAACTTACTTATGTCTCAATATAGGTTTCGGAGGAAAAGTGGGTGTGACCATGTCAACTAGGAATGTAGGACAGCTAGAAGTACTGTCACGTCTCGCTGTTCTTTACGTTGAGCAAGCGAATGTCAAACAATTACAGTAACAACTCAATAAAAAAACTTCCAAAAATTTCCAAATAAAAATTCAGCAAACAATAAACTACATAATTAAATATTTACACAGATTATAAGGAAATTCACTAGAAAATATTGCAAGTTTAAACTTTAATGGTAACAGTTTATTAAACGTCTTTTTGAAAAGTCGCTCAATAATAAAAAATAGTATTCACTTAAGAAAAATCCTTGTATATAGTCATAATTTTTTTAGGAATCTTTTAAATCCTTAGAAACCGCATGTATAAACTCTAGACATTTGATATGAAAAAAGGATGATTTAAATATGTTTAGTTCTAAGAGGTGTAAGAGTAAAGCTGTAAATTGGACATTCCGGTTATGAACCTCGAATCTAACCGTAGTTTTTCCAAATGTAAGAGCATAAACTAAAAGAATAATGTTATAAATTGAAAATACTAATATAGGGAATTTCGGTAACAAGGATGGTTTCTTATGTAGGGTACATGCATTAGAATATGTTAACAGAACTTCTAAACTCGCATAAATTCAAAAAAACCAGTCAAGTACACAAGTTGGACTTACCCAATTTAGTGTTCCATACCGTGATTACTTTTAGAATAAAATAAAATCTTTTTCTTAGGCTATGTTAATTAGAACATGACATCTTAAGATTCAATATGTATTTCCAGTTTTTTCTTAGTCAGTAATTATAGAATTATAACAGTTATAGCATCTTAACTACCTATTAGCCAATAAAGGCAATCTAGCTCAATCTCTGGAATCTAGTACTAAAAGTGGAAAACAAGTATTTACTACCTAAAAATCTAGTTGTTCATTATAAACAAATAAAATAAAATTATTATATATATAGGTACCTATTCGTTGGTCGGAAAATGCTTAAAGCTAAAGCTAACTGAACTAACTCCTTAAGTCAAAATTTAATTTCAAAACTACCATGGCTCTGATTGGGGCTGCCAATTCCTATATTTTTACCAAATTTCAACTTTCTATGTCCAAATGGTTTCGGAAGAAAATTTGGTCAACTAGGAATGTAGGACAGCAGAAGTAGTACAGTCACGTCACCTGTTCTTTACGTTGAGCAAGGGTTCTAATTAGTCAAGCGCATGTCAAAAGAATACAGTATCAACTCAATAAAAAATTTCCAAAATTTCCAAATAAAAATTCAGCAAACAATAAACCTGCATAATTATATTTTGTATAAAATATTTACACAGATTATAAGGAAATTCACTAGAAAAATTTGCAAGTAAAAACCTTTAATGTAACCTTTATTAAACGTTTTTTGAAAAGTCGCCAATAATAAAAAATATTAGTCACTTAAGAAAAATTCTTGTATACGATCAAAATTTTTTCAGGATTCTTTTAAATCCTTAGAAACCACATTATAAAGTCTAGAAATTTGATATGAAAAGGATGATTTAAATTGTTTAGTTCTAAGAGGGTGTAAGAGTAAAGCTCTAAATTGGACATTCCGGTTATGAACATCGAATCTAACCGTAGTTTTCAAATGTAAGCAAGAGCCTAAACTAAAGAAATAGTGTTATAAATTGAAAATACTAATACAGGGAATTTTGGTACAGAGACGGATTCTTATGTAAGGGTTGGTACATGCATTAAGAATATGTTAACAAAATTTCTTTGAACTCATATATTCACAAAAAACAGTCAAGTACAAGTTGGACTTACGCACAATTAGTGTTCCATACCGTGATTATTTTTAGAATAAAATAAAATCCTTACCTAGGCTAAGTTAAATTATGCCGTGACATCTTAAAATTCAATATGTATTTCCACGTTTTTCTTATAGTCAGTAATTATAGTAATTATAATAGTTATAGCATCTTAACTACCTAATAGCCAATAAACCAATCTAGCTCAATCTGGAATCTAGTAATAAAAAGTGGAAAACAAATATACTCCTGTAGCGCTTTAGGGATCTCCTTGCAGCACGTATGCTAGACCCACAAAAAAAAAACCTAAAATACTTGTTTAATTATAAACCCTAACAAAATAACAAATTTACCCAAAATAAAATTATTCTATATATAAGTTACCTATTCACTGGTCGTCAAATGCTTAAAACTAAAGTAGCTCTTTTTTCCGGTTATATTCACCTTCAATCCATTTTGTCGGTCCAACAGTGTTTTTTTTTATACCAGATAAATTATCGAACGTAATGTACTCGTGATAATTTTCGCTCAATCTTTACTTTATGGAGAATATTTTCAAAATTTTTTTCATCAGTACTTTGAGAGATAATTAATTTATACAAAGAAAGGCGTGCGAAAACTATTACATCAACATATATTTTTGAACTCGTGTTTTGACAAGATTTCATTTAACATCCCACTTGTTGACCTGGTAATTTTTATTTTTTCACTTCCGATTTCACCCCCCTATACCAGATAAATTATCAAACGTAATGCACTCGTGATAATTTTCACAATCGCTCAATCTATACTTTATGAACTTTTTCACAAATTTTTAAACCAATACTAATACTTTTCGAGTTAGGGTAGGGGGGTAGAGATCTTTAGTCATTTCTTAAACATAATACAAAGAAAAAGTGTACCCAAGTATTCCATCATATATATTTATTGAACTCGTGTTTTCACAAGCTTTCATTTGACACCTCACTAGATGACCTTCCAAAATTTTTTTTTCACTTCCCTTAACTCAAAATTTAACTTTCAAAACTGCACAGCTCTGATTGGGCTGTCAATTCCTATATTGTGCCATATTTCAACTTTATATGTCAAATAGTTTCGAAGAAAATTGGGTGTGACAAACGAACACCGAAGTGATCCCATGAGTGTTCCGTATGGAACACTAAAAATATATATAAAATATAGCATTTTAGGTTGTTGGCAACACTCTTGAACTTACTCGCATTGCAATTTTGGAAAATGTCTGGTCAGTGAACAATGGCTTTATTTACTACTTGAAGCAAAATACTGAGAAAATGTTAGCTAAAAACAATATGGTAAACAGTGGTTAAATTCATTAGCTGAAAGTTTAATGAATGATTTTTTCTTCATTTTTTTTAATTTATTTTTTTTTCAATTACGATTGGCATAATGAAGTCTGCACCATACCATACCATATAAGAATTGACGGCCCCAATGAGAGCCGTGTGTATTTTTCAAAGCTAAATTTCGACTTAAGGGGTTTAGTTTTACGAGGTGAAATCGGAAGTGAAAAAAAAATTACCAGGTTTTTCAAGTAGGGGTGTCAAATGAAAGCTTGTGAAAACACGAGTTCAAAATATATATGATGTAATACTTGCTCACACTTGCCTTTGTATTATTTTTAAAACGAATGGTCAAAGACCCCTGTCCACCCGAACCTATCCCGAAAAGTAGTGACCAGAAACATTTTGAAAAAAAAAAATTTGGAATAGTCTCCATAAAGTGTAGCTTGAGCGAAAATTATCACGGGTACATTACGTTTGATAATTTATCTGGTATAACGAAATAACCGGTCAAGTGAAAGTTGAACTTGCTCAATTGGTGTTTTCCGTACGTTGATTGCTTTTAAAATAAAAAAATTTTGTTACGGAGGCATAAAATGATCAGGTGAGTTTCATAAAACACACCCCAAATGAGTTTTCAACAAAGTTTTGTTTCCAATCTCTACTAAAAACTGATGACCTTGAAATTTTTGTTTTTTTTTTATATACCAGATAAATTATTTAAAGGTAATGCACTCGTGATAATTATCGTTCAATCTACACCCCGTGGGGAGAATATTCCAGAATTTTTTTCAAAATTTTTTGATCAAGTACTTTTCGAGATAATGAGGTGGGACAGCAATTTTTTCGCGATTTTTTTAAAACTCATACAAAGAAAAGTGTGCGCAAGTATTACATTATATACATTACTAAGATTCTAGACTGAGCTAGATTGATTTATCGGCTATTAGGTAGCTAAGATGCTATAAACTATTATACATTATTGACTAAAGAAAAAAGTGAAAATACATATTTGATCTTAAGATACCAGGGACCTAATTAACTTAGCCTAGGTAAGGATTTTATTTTATTTTTTAAAAAGCAATAAACGGTATAGAATACTAATTTCGCAAGTCCCCCTTGCACGTGACAGATGTTTTGGGTTTCAAGTAATGCTGAACTCGCTAAATTTAATAATAAAGGAAAATCCGATATATATGTCAATTACTTTCTGTCTGTCACTGTAATTAAAAAGCAGATGCAGAAGCAACTTTGGGCGAAGGGATTAATTATTTTACAACTTACTGTGACATTCCACATGATTAATAATATCCGTAATACTTCAATGATTCTTGTCTTAGTCTACTACTTGGAAGAGCAGGACCAGCAGCTTCGTAAGATTTCATTTTAGCTGCTTTATTTTCAAGTAGGTATAACCGTAGGTTCCGATATCGCGAAATATTTTACATCACTATGCAAAATATAAACACAATACCGAATTAAGCAGGAGCTAAACGAAGGCATTTTTATTTCAAAGACTCCAGATAATTTTCTATAAAGCGTCTTGTTCTTATGGGGGGCTGTTTTAGACACCATTTACTGCATTTTAATTTTACTTTGGTTGGTGTCATTAATCATTTTAAATTAAGAATAGCCAAAATCACCTAGAGTAACAGTAATTACGCCACAGGTGTAAACCATGACCGATCGACATCGACAGATTCCACTGACGTCCTACTTCGTCCATCCGAAGATTATTTAAATTCAGCTAATCACGGCGTGCTATTTTAACAAAATTATCGACATTGGCATATTGGAATCAGTCAGCAGTAGTTAGGGTGAATGATGTGGAAACAAATAATATATCTGTTGCACGGGAAGTTAGACAGGTTGCGTTTTGTCTCTGACGCTTTTCAACCTATATTGTCAAGTTATCTTCAAAAAAGCTCTGTGGAAGAGAACAAAAGGAGTGAGAATTGGTGGCGAGATTATAAATAATATGACATATTCCCAATGCCGGCGTAATTCTGACAAAAAATATAAAAGATTTACAAGCACTGTGAATTCTAACGAATGCATATGAATGAGACAAGACATTAACACGGATAAAACTAAATGTACGATAATTCCAAAACAAGCTACTGACAACCCACAGCTAACTATCAACGCGCTACAAATAGAAAGTGGAAATATATAAATATTTGAGAGTTAACATTAATTCAGAATTGAATCAAGATCAAGATATCCGTGTAAGAATAGAATTAGCAAGATCAGCATTCATGAAATTTAAATCGGTATTCTGTAACAAAAACTTTATATCTGTCTCCCAGTCTGAGATTTATAGAATGCTACCTTCGGTCCCAATTATTATACGAAGTTCAAATATAGACATTAAAACCGCAAATCATAAAGAAAATCAAGGCTGGACTTACAGACGTATCTGAAAATACCGTGGACAGCCAGAATTACGAATGAGGAAGTGCTAACGAGAATAGGCCGAGAAAGAAAACTCCTTAAAATAATTAAAATCGCAAAAACGGCCTATTTGGGTAATTTGTTATTTAATGAAATAGTCGTTATTACAAACAATAATGCAAGGAAGAGTTGACGGTAGAACGACCGTTGGGAAAAATAAGAAGTCATGGCTATTCAGAAACATCAGAAAATAAGGGAGTGGAAGAACTCTTTCTCGTCGCAAAGGATAAGGTGGTAGCCAACCTTCGTTGAATGGTGAAGGCATTGAAAGAAAAAGAAAATCGACATCGACACGAATCTATTGTAATATGGTCGAGAAAAGGCCTCTTGGAACTTACGTAATAGATTTCCACATTCGATCAACAAAAAATTATACAGTTAATGGAGTGGTTTCTATTACGATCAACAAAAGTAGCCTCGTTTTTGGGTTAGAGCATCTATTTTTTTACTGCCGCACCATCAACACATTCACTAGTTTTAGGGATTCCTGCGTCAGTAAAAAAACCTGCACAACCGTTTAGAATATTTCCAAACAATGAAATAACTTGTAGAAATTTGATTTGGTTAACTGCATACACAAGATTTTTAATAAACTGTTGCACCAATGAAGTAGCCAGGCTCAACGGGCGGGAAACATCCCTACATCATTAGACACTTTTCAGAAAAATCTCTTGACGGCTTGCAGTAATGCAATAAGAATAAAATTATGTAAACTAATAAAGATTGTGGTAAATTTATAAAATTCAAACTGTTAACCTCATGTGTGGTGCATATGTTGTGTTTTGGACGTTGCGATCCCTAAAATTAATTGAAACTGAACCAAAATTTAAAATCGTTTAAAAAGTATTATTTTTTTATGTAATTTTCACTCGTAAATATTAATAACTTAAAAGTCGTGCCAGTAACATTAGGCAGATTTAGTTTCTATCAGTTTTATATTCCAGTCAGAATACGATTTTGAGGTGAAATCGTCGGATACTGTTACTTAAAAAAAAGAAAAATACTCGTCTCGACCAGTAATTTAGCATTAAAAAAAAAATTAAATTTGAAAATATGGCCAATTTCTCGAGTCTAAATTGTTTAAAATGAGTCCTTAAGTACCTCAAATGAAAGCTTAGGGACTAAGGAACATTTTTTGATATTTTAGGTAAGGTAGTAGAATATGTGAAAAAAAGTTGTTTAAAAAAATTAGTCAGAAGAAAAAAACGTGAATCGGTAAAATTTATCAACATTATGAGGAGTGAAAATATATATATATATATATATATATATATATATATATATATATATATATATATAAACTAGCCGTGCCCGCGGCTCCGCTCGCGTAGACTTGATTCACTACTATTGTCACTGCTTATTCCTTATGTTACCTAAAGTAATAAAATATCTGTCATTATTTCTTCTTATCTCCCATTATTTTCTCCTTATCTCCTATTATCTCATCTTATTCCCCATTATCTAGGCTTATCTCGACTTCTCGCAATATTTCTTCTTATCTCCCATTATTTCTCCTTATCTCCCATTATCTCACCATAACTCCCATTATCATAGACTTATCTCCGCTTATCTCCCATTATTTCTCCTCATCTCCCATTATTTATACTTAGCTCCCATTATCTTACAGTATCTCCCGTTATCTAGGTTTATATCGAATTATATAGAACATATGTATAAATTTATAAAAACATGTAAATCGAATAAGTGGTTCTCAAGTGATAAGGCGCACTAACGGGCAGACAGACAGAGAGACGTTGCATTTTATATACATTATATTCTTTGCAACATGATATTGTTCCATATTTAATGGTTTAGGCAGTGTATTGCAAGAGAACGCGCTAACGGTAACCTTTTTTCCGACTTGATTCACTATTATCGTCACTGCTTATTCTTTATGTTACCTAACGCAATAAAATATATCCTATAACTTGGCCAGAGAACATATGTGTGTTTTAAAAAAAGCACGTAACGCACTAACGGACAGAGAGACAGATAGACAGACAGAGAGACGTTGCATTTTATATATATTATAGATAGATAACCTGGTCAGAGAACATATGTAGGTTTTAAAAAGAAGCACGTAAAAATCGGGTAAGTGGTTCTCCAGTGATAAGCGCACTCACGGACAGACAAGCAGAGAGACAGGCAGAGAGACGTTGCATTTTGTATATATTATAGATAGAAGATTATAGATAACCTGGCCAGAGAACATATGTATGTTTTAAAAAAAAAAGTACGTAAATCGGATAAGTGGTTTCTCCAGAGATAAGCACATTAACGGACAAACATACAGAGATGCGTTGCATTTTAATAATATGGATGTATATATATATATATATATATATATTTATATATTATATATAAATAATATTAAAATATCTATATATATATATATTATTATATTTATATAAATTATATACATATATATTATATATATATTTATATATATATATATATTTATATATTTATATTTATTATATATATACTATTTATATATATTTATATATATATATATATTTACTATATATATTATATTTAGATATATATATATATATCTATATATATATATATATATATTTATATCTATTATATATTTATATATTTATATTTATATATTAAATTAAATATATTATTATATATATATATAACATATATATCATAGATGTAATAAAATATATAAGTATATATCTATAACCTGGTCAGAGAACATATATATGAATTTAAAAAATTACGTATATCGGATAAGTGGTTCTCGAGGGATAAACGCACTAACGGACAGATAGACAGACAGACAGACGTTGCATTTTATATCTATATTATAGATATAGCTTATTATTTATTATATAACCTGGCCGAATAATATATGTATGAATTTAAAAAAAGACACGTAAATCGGATAAGTGGTTCTCGCGTGATAAACGCACTAATGGGACAGACAGATAGACAGAGAGACATTTCATTTTATACATATTATAGATTATAGATTATAGATATTCTCTGCTACATAATATTGTTCCATATTTAATGGTGTAGGCTGTATATTGCAAAGGAACGCGCTAGCGGCAACCTTTTTTCCGACTCCATTCACTATTATCGTCACTGCTCATTCGTTATGTTACCTATCGTAATAAAATATAGCCTATAACCTGGCCAGAGAATATATGTATGTTTAAAAAAAAAAAAGTGCGTAAATCGGATAAGTGGTTCTCCAGTGATAAGCGCACTAACGGAGAGACAGACAGACGTTGCATTTTATATATATTATAGATGTAATAAAATATATATCTATAACCTGGTCAGAGAACATATGTATGAGTTTAAAAAATCACGTAAATCGGATAAGTGGTTCTCGAGGGATAAGCTCATTAACGGACAGACAGACAGATGTTGCATTTTATATATATTATAGATATCGATTATTATTATTAATATATAACCTGACCAAAAAAAATATTAGTATGAATTTAAAAAAGACACGTAAATCGGATAAGTGGTTCTCGCGTGATAAAACGCACTAATGGGCAGACAGACAGACAGAGGGACATTGCATTTTATATATATATATATATATATATTATAGATTGTAGATATTCTCTGCTACATAATATTGTTCCATATTTAATGGTTTAAGCTGTATATTGCAAGGGAACGCGCTAGCGGCAAACTTTTTTCCGACTTCATTCTCTATTATCGTCACTGCTCATTCCTTATGCTACCTATTGTAATAAAATATAGCCTATAACCTGTCCAGAGAACATATGTATGTTTTTAAAAAAAAAAGTACGTAAATCGGATAAGTGGTTGTCCCGTGATAAGCGCACTAACGGACAGACAGACATCAGACAGAGAGACGTTGCATTTTATATATACGAGTATTATAGATAATATCTAATATGTAAAAAATGATTAAAATTATGTTTGAATCAATTAAAGTAATTGTCCATGGAACATATTTCCAGAGTTAACTAAAAAAAATTAGCTTACAGTTTGCATTTACACCTATTTAATTATAAAAAATTACAAAAGAAAAAAACGAGAAAAACGGCCAGTTTCTCGCGACCAGAAGGTTCAAATGACATCCATAGCCACTTAAATCTTTCGTTTTTTTATCTACAATTAAACTCTGTCAGAATTTTTAGTTTATCTTCCATAAATTTATGATAAAATTGCAAAAAATACTCTAAAAAAACTCAAAAACGGGCCAATTCTCCCATTCTTAAGGGTGTTGCCTCAGTTTTTCAGCGGGGTCGCAATATTTTTTCTTTAATGTACTCGTCGAGACGAGTATTTAAAAAAAAGTAGCAATATCCGACGATTTTTGTTTTTTGCCTGTTTCCGTCGTATTCTACGTATTGCAATTACCAAGTATAAGAATTAGCTTATATAAGTAGGATCATCTTCAATTCGTTTAAAAAACGATATATAAATTAATTTGAATAAAATTTCATATCACTTTCATAAAAAAACATGTATGAAAGGACCATTTTACACACATTGCACTCTAGCAGTAATTTTTAATGTTAAATTTTCGATGTTAATTTGCGATTTTTAGCAATTCAATTCACCTTAGTGATTTTTACTAATACATTACGAATCGACTATTTTCCTACAGTCCCTCGGAACTCACTGTAAAAGATGGGAAGGCGGTATATGTAGCGCCCTCTGTATTTACCTTTTAAAATAGTTTATGTAATATGTACATAATATAAACCAATAATTGCATCAAACAAAATAAAATGCAAAAGTATTTATTATAACGACCAGAGTTGAATGGCATTAATTTTCTGCGTTGTTAATGTCGCCAAATTCTTGTTGCTATAAATATCTTCGCTGCGCTCTTTTATTTAGTGTTGTAAAATGGCGGTCTCCCTTAATGACAAACAAAAGTAGCTTTATGAATTAAAATATTTCAAATTTTTGAAAATTAATTGCCATATGCACTAATGGTTTATCAGTCTGATAGTTTTATTAGATCATTAGTTGCCATAGAAGCAACGAACAATGCATCTAACAGTGTGGGTCCAATTTCAGATACCAAAAAAAATAGACAGAGTATGTCATAACATCGTTTCCCGCACAATCAAAGATTCAGTAGAAACTACAATGAGTGCAGTAAGGACAAATAGAAGACACTGGACAAAATTTCAACGGTGTTTTATGCAAAAAAATTTACTGTATCCCATGTCTGTACTGCGCCGCTGAATGACCGCACGTGGTCTGCTAGTAAAACTTATTGGGAATGCACAACGGTGTTGTCGCTTATATTTGTTAATTTTAATAGTAGGTTAAATCTGGTTATGTATAACTTATTAACGTATAAATTTAGAAAATATTCAGCTTATAAATATAATATTATTTACTTTCTTCTCTATTAGCTAAAACTAAGCACGATAATTTGATTTCATTAGATTAGACTTTTAATGATATGTGCGCTTGTAATTAAGAGAACACGCCATAAATTATACTGTCTATTTGGAACGGCATTATTAATCCCGTGAAATTCCGGTTGCTATAATTCATCTTCCCCGCGCTTTTTTGTTTACAGTATTGTAAAATGACGTTTTTTTTATTACAAGCGTTTCATAGCGAAAACCAATAAACCACAGAATATTTTAAATTTTAGAAATTTGACAACAATTACATTCAACCAAATCGTACCTCGTCGTTTCCAGTCGCCCTTTCTTTAGTCCACTGTTAATCTTGGATCGTGATTACGTGATTAGATGTAAACAAGCGGAAACTTGGGTACGATATATATTATAAAACGATAATTTCCTTAATTACACACCGTGGCTCCAAGGTTATCCTTTAAAAATGATAGAATTTCAGGTCTTGGTAATAAAACTATTAATAATGGGAACAACTTTTACAGAATAGTTGCACAGTATAATAATGCATTTTGGAACTAATTTAGGCCGCAAATCAAAACCCTATGCAAGTTTTTTCAAGCAGATTATGTAATAAAAAGGAATAATTCACGTTTGTAATTAAGTCGAAACCACCATTTCACAACAAAAGTGCGGAGAGAAGATGTTTGTAGCAACCAAAATTTGGCGGAATTAATTGTCTGTTTGCTGCTCCCACCAAGTTCTGGTTGCTATAAGTCTTGCTTATCTTTTTTGTTTACAGTGTTATGAAATGGTATTCCTCTTAATAACAAATGCCCACTGTGACTTCATTTGTACAAGTGGCAACATTGAAATATATTCAAATTCTGAACACAACAATAATTATCCGACTTACATTTCCTTATTGTGGAACGCAGCCCAAGTAGTTGACGTCACAATTACTCTTTCAAAGCAAAGTTCAGTTACGTCAAAATCATATTAAGTCGGACATATTTGTTTACGTATTTTTTCTTCGCATTTGCAATATTTTTGAGTTTCACAGTAATTGATTGATAACAAAGAACTCCCAGTGATATCTGAAGAGAAAAAAATGATTATATAATCAGTTCTTATATTACGAAGTTTAGAACGTTTATGAATTGTCTTGGGTAATTGAACATCATTACTCATGTGGTTCTAGATCTGAACAGAACAAATCGTATTTAATTATTGTGAGTGCTTTTTATCAATAAACTTGTTTGTAATATACCTATTTGTGTACTGTTGTTCCTTACACTCAAAGACATTATAATTCAATCAAAATGCCTGCTCCAAAACAACGTAAAATCGCTGTAATGGGATTCAGATCTGTTGGGAAATCATCCTTGAGTATTCAATTTATTGAGGGCCAGTTTGTGGATTCTTACGATCCTACAATAGAAAACACTTTTACAAAAAACTGTTCGAGTGAATTCTCAAGATTATGAAATTAAACTTATGGACACTGCTGGTTTAGATGAATATTCACTGTTCCCCTCACAGTATAGTATAGATGTACATGGATATGTTTTAGTCTATAGCATCACTAGTTTAAAATCATTTAATGTAGTAAAATCAATATATGATAAAAACTACTGGACATAACTGGAAAATTACAAGTCCCCGTTGTCTTAGTAGGGAACAAAACAGATCTTCACTTAGAAAGGCAAGTATCATCAAGTGATGGAAAAAAACTGGCTGAAGAATGGAATGCTATATTTTTGGAAACTTCCGCAAAAGAAAATTTATCAGTCTCGGATGTTTTCCACTTATTGTTAACTGAAATCGAAAAAGCAAATGGAAATACAGGTGATAAATCTAATTGTTCAGTATGTTAATAATTTTGGTGTAATATTAGGAGAAATACTAGTCTTAAGTGCAAATAAATTAGACAGATCAGAATGTAAAATGTAAATACTTTTCAGAATGAACAGGGTGGCTTACTATTAAAGGTTTTAGAATTTGTAGATGTATATTATTTTAATTTAGTTTACCTATACTAAAATTATTTTAACTTTAGAATAATGACAGATTAAACAGAAACTAAGTAAAACAGCAATTCTTCTGTTTTGGATGTTGGAGATCTTGATTTTATTAGCTGCCACTGTGAAGAGCAACTATATGTAGTATTTGAGTTAACTATCAAGGTAGCTATGAAATTAAAATTGGGCAAACTTCCAGAGTTAGCCAAAAAAGTTAATGTCATTTCTCGTAGTATTATCAAAATGAATGTAAAATATGAATTGCTTTAAGTATTTATATTTTAGCTGTCACTATGTTCATGTTTAAAATAATTTTTGTATACAAAATGTTTTAATTGATCAATTTATAGCTGTTTATAGTCAATATGGCCTGCATGACATTTATTAATTTTAATTTAAGCAAAACCAAATTTTAATTTCTGTTCAAATATTGTAATTATAAATGAAAAAATTCATATGTTTAGAAAAAATGTAATAAAATATTAATGAAATGTAATAGAATATTGATGGCTTGCTTGATTTTCTCATGTGAAATTAATAAAACAGCCGATAGAAAGAACTTTAAGTAAGCTGTAATTTTAGTGTTCTTATAATCCACTTAATTTAGGTTTAATCGAAACTTAATAGCCTTTAACAAGTACTTTGATGTTTTATAATATTTGGCTAGGTCACACAAATTACTATTGGCTAATGCCAAGTAAAATTTATAAAAGTAGAAAAAAGCCTTCAACGATAAACTAGAAAATAGTAAATATTTAAAGATTTTTTTGCATTTTTGATATATATAAATAAAAAAAATAAGATTTAAAATCATAAAAGGCAGTTATAATAATTTTATATTGAATTTGTTCTCTTTTATTGTTTTTTTTTACTTACAAAGGGTGAAAAAATGACAAAATAAACTTCAAAGTACTCATATAAATAAGAAAATAAGTTACTAACAACAGAGGTCCATCCTTAGTTTATAAGATAAAGAATTTTAAAGTTTTATTAATCTTGTTTTTTTTACGTATTCTAAATGGTTTCTAAAGATGATTTATTCAAATTTGGCACATACAATACTCTATTAATGTTATTACCATGAGAAATAGTGTAATTTAAATTGCTCACTCTGATCATTTTTTTTTAATACACCACTGTCTAGATCTTTTCTAAATAAGCAGTTTTAAACTAAATAAATCTTATAAAAAAAAAACAAATACATTAAACTTTTAACTTGTTTAAGTGATATTTTGTCAGATATCAGGAAAATAGTGCAAGATACAAAAACTGCAAAAGATCAAAAGGTTTAAAAATGAAATAAGGAAACTTATAGTTTAGAAAAAAAAAAAAAAACGGCCAATTGCATATCGGACTTGCGCAATTAGTACGGCGATTGCTTTTTAAAATAAAATTTTTTTGTTATGGAGGTATAAAATGATCAGTGATGTCACAAAACACCCCAAATGAGTTTTCAACAAAGTTTGTTTCCAATCTTTGTTTTTATGTACCAGATACTTTAGTAAAGGTAGTGCACTCTAATTTTCATTTATTCTACACCTTTTGGAGATTAGTTCAGAAGTTTTTTGAAATTTTTTGACTCATGCTTTTAGAGATAGGGTTTGCGGGACTGCGATTTTTGGAAATTTTTAGCTTTCATTTGACACCCCACTCGATAACCTTGAAAATATTTTTTTTTTTACACCAGATAAATTATCAAAAATTAATAGTTTATTCCAAAAATTTTTTTGAAATTTTCTGATCAGTACTCTTAGAGGTGAGGAGACAACGATTTGTGGAAATTTTTTTCATATAATATAAAGAAACGTTTCCGCGAGTATTACATTATATATATTTTTTTTGAACTTATGTTTTCACAAGCTTTCATTTGACGTCCCACTAGATGACCTTGACAATTTTTTTCTTCACTTCCGATTTCACCTCCCAAAACTAACCCTTTAAGTCAAAATTTCACTTTTAAAAACTACACGGCTCTGATTGAGTCCTCAATTCCTATATTTGTGACAAATCTCAACGTTCTATGTCAAATAGTTTTGGAGAAAATCAGGTGGGACAGACAGGGGATCGGACAGACACCTCAGTGATCCCATAAGTGTTTCGTGCGGAACATTAAAAATACCCGGTAGCATAGAAAAATAGAGTTTAGTGGTAAAGTGGGGTGTAACCTTGAAATTGTGTACATTGTTTCTCATGGTAATAAGGATATTTTCATAGGTATTTTAACAAACATTACAAGAACCACATTCAGTTGACTGATCTTTAAAAAATGTCTAAAATAAATAAGAAAACTGAAAGAATTTACTGCCTTATTCACTAAAGAGGTTTAACTTTAAAACCGGCCTAACTTGACAATTAGTTATTTAAATTTACAAGAGCCCTAGTAAGTAAAATTACGAATCTGAAGTTCAAGATCACCGAACCAGAATTTTTTTTTGATTTATAATGAAACTGATAAAAATAAAAAACTATTTGAAAATTCTGGAAACTGGAATTCCTGTTTTCATGCTTTTATTTTCGATTTTTTATTTAAGTTCTGTTACAAAATGTTTCTTTTGTTACATTTACCATATGAAGCATAACAGTGTCAAAGATACAAAGCTGCTGGACAAGTAAAAGTTTTAAAATTCCATTAACAACTAGATGCGGCCTTAATTTTTAAACCATTTTGATGAATCTGGCTGTTAAGCCTCAAAAGTCAGATTGTTTGTTCCCTGTTTCTTTGTGTTGTAACATCTAAAATTTGTAGCATTATTTTTTATTACTTATATATTTTTTTCTTGGCATTAACTACCTTTTATGCTTTTCGAATATTAATGCAACTTGACGCAACTTACTAGGCGTAATTTTTCACCTAAGCAAACACAGAAATTACCCAAAAGAATAATATGTTGCTATATTAAAAGCAAACTTGTAATATTTCACCAGCTAAACATCCAGCTCGTTATTTAATGGTTGGTGTATACAGGTGAAAAGTCATACCTAAAAAGTTGCGAGTACGAATAGTCGCATCGAGTTAATGTCCAAAAACCTTGGGAGATCCATGAAAATGAAGAATTTTAGTACATATTTTAGACAGTTGGCTTAGTTTTGTACCTCCCTATTTTTTTCAAAATTATTTCTAGTGTAAATAAAAAAGCATTTGAAATTACAGATACAGCAATATTATGATTTTATCCCCTCTAGGGTACACCAGGAGTATTGTCCTGAGTTTTGGACAAGTTTTCTGAGCTTAATATGTGAATAACTCCGCTTATATAAGTCGTATCGAGACAAAAAAAAAAAAAACTCTTCATATGAAATTTCCAGCAAAAGTCGCTCAAGTGCGTACATAACCTACAAAATTTAAAAACAGGCTTAAAAAAACTGTTTTTTTTTTCTCATTTTATGGTACAGATCGACTAAGTGAACTTGACACTTTCAGAAAATATGCCTTTTGTTATAACAAAAAAATTTTTAATGACATCGGAAAGCTGGCATCGAGACCTAAATTTTGGAAAAAAAAAGATCCATTTTGGACCAAATGGCATAAAATAGCCGCAAATTTAAATTTTAAATAAATTCAATTGTACCTACCCACTGGGTTCAATATTTCTGTGCCAAAATTTCAAAGTATTTTTGCTATAACGAGGCATATTTTCTAAAAGTTTCAAGCCGATCGGTTCACTTAGTCGACCTGTCCAATAAAATAAAAAAAAAAGTTTTCTGCCGTTTTTGTCAATTTTGTAGGTTATGTATGCATTTGAGCGACTTAAAACCAACGAGGACCAACGATCCGACTTATATAACCGGAGTTAATCACATTTTAAGCTCAAAAACACGCGTTTTGAAAACTTAAATTGTTTATAAACAAAAGAGCACAAGTTTTTCGAGGTCCAAAACTCAAGACAATACTTCTGGTGATACCCCAGAGAAGATAAAATCATAGTATTGCTCTATCTAAACTAGGCCCTTCTCATCATTATTTTGACATTTTTTTACTGCACTATTCAGCATATCAGAATGATTAATATGAATATGAATTTTTTGGACTATATTATTCAGTTAAATATTAAATTTATTATTGATTTTTCCTATATCTAACTAATTTATGTATCTAAGCCAATCCCCTGGCCGATCCTTTCTAATATATTTTTTTAACATGTTTGTATATATATATACACATTCATTTGATTAATTTATACAGAATACGCAGAAAATTTTGCACCTTTTGGAAAAACTTCCTACTGTAGTTTATCAAAATATTTAATTATTAGTAATAGTTTCTGTACAAAGTTCTACCATCTAGTAAAAATTTTGTCTCTTGGCCTTTTTTTTTTTACCTAATAATTATCTTACTGACCAAAAAGAGGTACATCCTTTTTGGAAATTGTGAACTTTTCGACGATTTTGAAGGAATTTTGGCTATTTTTTAGGGATGTCAAAATATTTTTTATTTTTTTGCTATGGGCAACTTCAAAAAGAGGATCCTGTATTTGGTATTTATATAAGTATATATGTATCTCTGAAGGGCCACTTGGTGCATAGCACCCCCTCAGCTACTATGGATGTAGAAAATATACCCCTTATAAATGGAGATATTTTTTTATTGGAGGTTCTCATTCATGAAAACCTTCTTGGAGATTTTTAAATTAAGTGTAAATTTCTAGCATTCCACTGTAGGTAAGGATCCTTTTTTGTGAACAATCTTGCCCCCTTTGGTCATCAGTTGTTAAAGATGGTCGACATTTTTAGAGATCTACTCTTGGTAGAAGTTCTTTTTTTGTAAGAAATCTACCTCCCTCCCCCCCCTCGTTCATCAATCTTTAGTTTCCTGTGTTGAGAGAGGTCTAAGCTTTTAGTGTTCCAGTGCAAGATTTTTTTTTCATAACGGGATGCTCTCCTTAGTTATCGTTTGGCATCCCCATTTTTCGATTGACGCTCTTTGTAAGTAACTGTCTTTATTCCTCTCTTTTTACTTTGTATTAATATCCCCATCCCTTTCACCTGGCTATACCACTGGTACGTATGTGGGTAGGTATGTAACGATTTTCTCTAAAACTACTTCACTATCGTCTAGAAATTTACTCATGGATGCCTTTAGTCTAGTAAATGCTATTAAAAATTTAGAGTGGCGGACAACATGTTTAATGACTTGGAATTTTAGCTCATTTGAGAAAAAAAATGCTATTGAGTTTAGGTCATCGTTTACTCTGGAGGAGCATCGTCCGTAAATTATGAATGTCTGATCCATTTTTATGAACATTTGAAGATACTATATTCAAAGAAATCTTTTGCTCGACCCAATTTTTATCATATTTCGAGTAAATTAAGACAAACTTTGTAGATTTGTTGAATTTTGCGATTTTAAACTGATTTCGGATATAGTTTCGAAAAAATTTCATTATTTCGGAAGAAAACGTACATCGTCTCATCCCTTAGCCCCTCCTGTTTCAAACCTCTCTCTATCTCTTTGTCTCTACATTATCTTCAATACCTTTACATTAAAGTGACTTATATGCCGGATGAATCTTAATGTGTTTTGACTGTTTCATGTCGTATTTCTCAAAAAAGCCTAGGTTGAATATGTGGCAGAAACCTACCATACACCTTGCAGAGCAGAACAAACACTCCATTAACATTCCTTCATTGGGCCCCAAGAAAACGTCTAACATACATCTAGATGCTGCTCACTAAAATCAGTCACATGACTAAATATAGGCTATATCAAAATTTACAAAACAATTCTTAAAAAAAAAAAAACCTTCCTAAAATTGCCCAACTGCGAGAAAATGTTTATCGCATACCGTTAGCATCTAGACACTACGATTTCATTGCCACATTCTATCGACAAAAATCATAATAATACAAATCACTTCACGACGTGACAGTATTATATTGTGATCAGGATGGATGGTTGTCATTCGAATGCTGGAACTGCTAAGATTTTCTTTTTTATAAAAAAAAGACATGTAAACAAATCTTAGAGGGAGGCATATTCAATGATCTATTAACGAAGCTTATAGACATTTCTTTAGAAGCAACATTAAAATTTTAAATAATTTTTATACTTTATTATATTAATGGAAAGTGCTATAATTGTCAAACTGACTTATTTTAGTGAGTACTATAGCCTGTTGAAAATGTCCCAACGTAAAAAACATCCTGTTTATACAACATTTTAGTAACTTATAGTTTGGACAAGCTATTGTAAATAAAATAGCTTCTAACTCTAGCTCTTATTTTTAATTAATGTAATGTAATTAAAAGCTACGAGCTAGTAACTTTAAGTTGCTTCTTACTTTAATATATTTTTTTATTTAATAAAGTAAATTATATTCAAATTGTAGATTGTGTCATTAGGATTAGAACTTGTCTGTCAAAGCACCTAAAACTAAATATATAATTTTAATTTTTTGAAGTCTGGTTTGTCTTAAAATCCGGAAAGTGAAATCAAATTTAATAAAAACATATTTAAAGTACAAAATTATTTTAAAAATTTCGCAATATTCAGCTACAGCCCCCTTTATCTTACACGAACGAATTATATTCTCGTATTGTCCAAAAAAGTAAAATAGTATATATCTTTTTTAGAAAATATACCAACTATTATATATGTTTTGTAAACATGAAGATGTGCTTAATCGAATGCGATAATTCTCGTAAATATACTATTTTACCTTTGAAGGTTGTATGTGTAAAGTTTATTTTATTTTTCAACATAGTCTCCTTTTAGCTCGATCTAAAAAATACGATTTCTCCAACCCTTCAAAATAAGCGTTTGTTTCAGCAATGTTTAAGCCAAATATTTTTCCGCCAAGCCATTTTTTCATATTCAGAAATAGGAAATAATCGCTGAGGACGAAATCTGGCGAATATAGTTGATGCATAATTGGTATCCTAACTCGTGGAATTTGGCCATGGCGATGGCACAAGTGTGCACGTGTTGATGAAAGATAATTTTTTTCTTCGCCAAGTGTGGTAGTTTTTCTTTCACAGTATGGTTGAAACGATCCAATAAATTCATATAATATATGTTTCCGGCTAATCGACGTGGTTTATGCCGCGTGTATTCTAAAACACTGTGGCTTTGACTTTGTTGGCTGATAAAGTCGCCTTGGCCTTCTTTGGCGTCGGTTCGCCACAAAAAAAAAACCTCTGTTTGGACTATTCTTTGGTCTTTGGTGGACTGTGATGAATCCATGTTTCGTCAACAGTTATGAATCGACGCCAAAAAATATTCCGATTGAGCTTTCACATCGCCAAACATTCTTTTGTCAATTGTGAGCAATCGCGCCACCCATCTTACAGAAAGCCTTCTTATATTCGAATAAGTTGTTAAAATGTCCTTCACCCGTTCAATTCAGGTACCCACAGTATCAGCAATCTCACGCATTTTCCCTCTCCGATCATTTATCACTATATCGTGGATTTTTTCAATCATTTCTGATGTGGTGACCTCATTTGGACGACCCTGATGTGGTGACCTCATTTGAACGACCTGGACGTTCTTCATCAAAAATGCTTGTACGGCCTCATTCTTCAGCTGTCCAATATTTTATGGACGATAACGAAGATACAGGGTCCCCATAAACTTCGCTGAGTTCCGCTTTTATCTCATCACTCATTTTCTTCTTCAAAAACAAATATTTTATCACTGGTGGATATTCAGTTTTTTCCATTATTGTAAAATCACAAAAGATGTTCTATCCAAATGGCTGCCACTCACAAATTAAATCACGACTTGAAAATTTGACAGGATTCTTGTGAAAGGTTATGTTTACAAAAAATATAATTTTTTAAATAATAGTAGCGCCATCTCTAGCCTAGGCTAGGTACTTAGCATACAACCCCCGTAATATCTCCAAAAATTCTCGCAATCTTGAAAAATTAGGGACTTATGGACCCACTATTAATAGGTGCATATTTTTTTTTTTGTTATTATTTCTTACGTTTAGATTTATAATGTGAATTTGAATTTACAGTTAGTAATTATTTATGTTATATATAAATAATACAAAAAGAGAGGATGAGAAAAAAGTGTTAATATGTAATCGTTAAATTATGTAATATACATTGGTGTTAAAAGTAAGTTTTTTTTTTTTAAATATTTTACCCCTCTGTGATCAAGTGTTCTAGTACGTGAGATAGAATGAAAAACAATGCACTTTTGGTGAATACAACGAACCTCTGCACATACATACGTTACTGGTATCAACGGAAAAAAAACGGGTGTGACAGATGGACAGACACCGAAGTGATCTTATAAGTGTTCCGTACGGAAAATGTTGACCTACGAACTCAAAAAAAATTTGTTCAGGTCCCTCAGGTCCCTAGGGGATCTATTTTTTCAAAATGACAGCGAAACTTTCAAACCTTTATATTTGTGGCATTTTATCAGCAGAGGAATCTTTCGTATACTTTGAAGCTAAGAAATCGAAGAAAACCATTATCAACTTAATGTAGACAAACAGAATCTGCCGTGAATGTATGTGAATATTTTGAATCGGTATTCTACGCATGTCGACCAAGGTAAGTTACTTAGGATTTTTTGAGGCGCCGAGTTGAGTTGTTAAGCTCTTGCGAATATCAAGAAGTCACAAAATAATAAAGCTGCCAAATTATTTGATGACTGTGCTATCAAGATTTTTTTTTCAAAAAATTTATGTTCTTAGTACAGTTGTCGAGAAATAATAATGTGCTTCTTACTGTCACACATCATAAACATTATTTCAAATGAAATAAAAATCATGAATAGCGCATAGAATATAATTTATTTATATATATATATATATATATATATATATATATATATATATATATATATATATATATATACTAGCCGGGCCCGCGGCTCCGCTCACGTGGACTTGATTCACTACTATCGTCACTGCTTATTCCTTATGTTACCCAACGTAATAAAATATCTCCCATTATTTCTCCTTATCTCCCAATATTTCTCCTTATTTCCCATTATCTCTACATAATTTCCATTATCTAGGCTTATCTCTGCTCATCTCCCATTATTTCTCCTTATCTCCCATTATTTCTCCTTATCTCACCACCTTATTTCCCATTATCTAGGCTTATCTCGACTTATCTCCCATTATTTCTCCTTATCTCCCATTATTTCTCCTTATCTCCCATTATCTCACCATAACTCCCATTATCTAGACTTATCTCTGCTTATCTCCCATTATCTCTCCTTATCTCCCATTATTTATACTTATCTCCTATTATCTCACCTTATCTCCCATTATCGAGGCTTATCTCGACTTATCTCCCATTATTTCTCCTTTTCTCCCATTGTGTCACCTTATCTCCCATTATCTATGCTTATATCGAATTATAATAATAATAATAATAATAAAGATCCCTACTACAAATACACGCCAACATCAATACTTGAAAATGAAGATTACAAGCTCTACTGGGACATCGGTATCCATACAGATAAAACAGTCTCCGCTAATAGACCCGATATTACTTTTCAGTGCAAAAAAGGAAAAGTCAGCTATCTAATTGACATAGCTGTCCCCAACGACACAAACATCCAAATGAAATACACAGAAAAAATTTCCAAATACACAGACCTTGCAACGGAAATAAAAAGGCTATGGAGACAAGAAAAAGTCATCATTGTCCCCCTCATTATATCAGCCACAGGCCTTATACCAATAACATTCACACCACATTTAGTGCAATTAGGACTCAACACAGACATACACAGAAACATTCAGAAGTCAGTGATTTTGAAAACATGTAACATTGTCAGGTCATTCCTTAATACGGAATGGTAATAGCGTTTGTGCTGACTTGGTTTTGGCCCGTCAGCCAAACATAGAACCACATTGATCAAATGTGAGAAAGAAGAACTTTTTGTAATAATAATAATAATAATAACAAAAAATAAAAAAACAAGACCCACCACCCGGCAGGAGCATAACTCAAAATAATATTTCAATGCAAATAGCAAGCACCACACGACACCATATCGCAGACGACAAAATGAATGACTCACCACTCTCAACAACATCTACACAACATCATCCCGAATCACCTCTCATACAAACACTCAAAGCAGTAATGCAGTCACATCTAGCTCGATGGTCAGGCACCGACCCTACAACAAGAAATCCCATCCCTCGTTTAATCTTCAAACAGAGCACACAAATAATCCTCAACACAATAAACAAGCACATAATACCACAGTACATAACAGACTTAAGCACGATCGAAGACATTCACACAATAATATATGCAGCAGCAATCACCACTATAACACAAAATAATCAAAAACTCCCGCAACGACAAAGAGACCCCAACAGCAGAAAACCTAAATTTAAATGGCAAATAAGAATAGAAAACAAAATCAACAACATCAGAAGAGATCTGGGACACCTTACCCAGTTTATGAACGGAAACGCATCCAAACGTGTCACACAGGGTATAGACAAGATTAAATCTAAATCTCTCAACCGAACACTGCCAGAAATCGTTGATACTTTGAAACAAAAACTATCCGTATATGCTGCAAGACTCCGTAGATACAAAGAATCAAACGAGAGGAAAGAAACCAACAACCTCTTCCGAAGAAGCGAAAAACAGTTCTACCGAAAAAAACTATGTACAACGAGCAGACTGTAGTAACTGAACCACCAAACAAACAAGAACTCGCAGATTATTGGAAAACTGTCTGGTCAGAACCCAAACTACATAATAATAACACCCCCTGGATCAAAGCCGAAGAAGATAAACACAAACGTGTGACAGAACAAGAAAATTCCACACTAACTACAGAAGAAATTACAGAAACAATCAAACACACACACACAACTGGAAATGTCCTGGAATACACAATATACAAAACTTCTGGTACAAACAGTTTACCACCACACACGAAGCACTCACTCACCAAATCAACAAAGCCATTCTACAAAACCACACACATTTCCCACTTTCCTTACACAAGGAATAACATATGTTAAACCCAAAAGCTCAGACACCACAAACCCGTCAAACTACCGACCTATCACCTGTCTTCCAACCCTATACAAGATCATCACAGCCGCAATTTCTAAGAAAATAGAACAAAACTTAACAGACAACAATATTATCACAGAAGAGCAGAAGGGATGCAGGAAAAATAGTCGAGGATGCAAAGAGCAGCTGATCATAGATAGCGTGATTATGGGACAAACCAGAAAAGAACACAGAAACCTTCACATCGGTTACATAGACTATAAAAAAAGCCTTCGACTCCATATCCCACAGCTGGTTAATTAGAGCCCTAGAAATCTATAAAATCAACCAACACCTCAGGCAATTTTTTGCGCAAATTATGAAAACATGGAAAACCAAAATACACCTAGAAACACAAACCGAACGCATCCAAACAGAAAAGCTGTACATCAGACGTGGTATATTTTTTAGGGAGACTCGCTCAGCGCTCTATGGTTTTGCCTCTGTCTCAATCCACTCTCAAATATACTAAACAGAACAGAGCATGGCCTCAATATCAGACACCAAAAAGTGAATCAACATAAAATAAACCACCTCCTATATATAGATGACATAAAACTCTGCCACAAAAACACAGCTGAAAGAACTCCTCAAAATCACAGAAATATTCACCTTAGATGTCAATATGGAATTTGGTATAAGTAAATGCAAAGTGCTCCACATCAACAAAGGCCAATGGAAGTACCACCATGAGACAGAAAGCATCAACAATGAAACACCCGATAACATGTTCGACAAAGAAACATACAAATATCTAGGCTTCCAACAAAGCATCAAACTCAACCATACTCACATCAAAACAGAGCTCAGAACCGAATTCAAGAACAGACTGACGAAACTTTTACAAACAAAACTCAACTCCAAATATCTCACTAAAGCCATCAACACGTTCACTATACCTATACTCACATATTCGTTTGGTATCATCAAATGGTCACAAACAGACATAGAAAATATTCACATCCTTATACGATCTCAATTCACCAAAAATACAGGAAATTAACACCCCAAACGCATGCAAAGAAAAACTTACCATCGAGAGGAAGGCAGGAGGAAGAGGAATTATAGACATCAGATCATTACACACAAAAAACAAATACAAGCACTTAGAAAATTCTTTCACACCAAGCAAACCAGCCTCCACACAGCAACAGTCAAAGCAGACAAAAACTATACCCCACTCGACTTATCCCGGGTAGACCACCCAGCAGATACACACAGTCACATCCAATTACAACAGGAAAAGATGAAAACGTGGTCAGAAAAAACACTCCACAGAAAACACAGATACCACATAGAACAAGACCACGTAAATAAAAAACAATCATACACCTGGTTACGGGATGGGCAGCTATTCCCCGAAACAGAAGGCTTCTTACTTGCCATCCAGGATAAAGTCATATTAACCAGAAACTACCAAAAGCATATCATCAAAGACCCAACTATTACAGAAGACAGATGCAGAAAATGCCACCGGCAGAAAGAAACGATCGAACACATAACGAGCGGATGTAAAATATTAGCCGGAACGGAATACACAGCCAGACATGACTCAGCGGCAAAAGTAGTTCCAAGCACTAGCCACAACATACAAGCTCATAGAAAACACAGATCCCTACTACAAAATACACACCGACATCCGTACTTGAAAATAAAGATTACAAACTCTACTGGGACATCAGCATCCATACAGATAAAACAGTCTCCGCCAATAGACCCGATATTACTTTTCAGTGCAAAAAAGAAAAAGTCACCTATCTAATTGACATAGCTGTCCCCAACGATACAAACATCCAAACGAAATACACAGAAAAAATTTCCAAATACACAGACCTTGCAACGGAAATAAAAAGGCTATGGAAACAAGAAAAAGTCATCATTGTCCCCCTCATTATATCAGCCACAGGCCTTACACCAACAACATTCACACCACACTTAGTACAATTAGGACTCAACACAAACATACACAAAAATATTCAAAAGTTAGTGATTTTGAAAACATGTAACATTGTCAGGTCATTCCTTAATACACAATGGTAATGCGTTTGTGCTGACTTGGTTTGCGCCCGTCAGCCAAACATGGAACCACATTGACCAAATGTGAGAAAGAAAAACGAGAACAGTCATAATAATAATAATTTATTGATCATAAAAAAATACATAGTATTAACAGACACGTCAAAAGATTTAAAAACTAAAAGTGTAGATCACAAAATACTGTACATCTAAATGTTAAGGATCGAAACAAACAAATAGAAACTCCACACATATCACACAATTTAAAGGGTTTGGTCTATATCTATAGTTAAATATAGTGCTTAAAATTCTCTCTATTCCTAGTCAGTGTATAAAATTCACTAAAATTATAGATAACGGCATTGATTATAATTTTTTTTAAGCTACTTTTAAATCGACCGAGCTGTTGCAATCTCATCTCTCGAGGCAAAGCATTAAATAATTTAATCTCTTCCATGTTTGTTCTGGCCAATCTAGTTACGGGCAAGAGCAGATTGTCTCCACTCCTGGTACCATGTGTATGAATATGCGATAATGCACAATACCTAGCAACATTCTTTCTGACATATATGAGTTTTTGGTAAAATAATCAAACCATATAGAGTCATTATTTTTAGTGACTTAAAATAAGGTCGACTCGAGTCATCCCTGTTTTAAGTTTGCAATGCATCTTATAGCAGATTTTTGCACTCTAAAAACTTTATATAGAACATACGTATAAATTTATAAAAACACGTAAATCGGATAAGTGGTTCTCGAGTGATAAGCGCACTAACGGACAGACAGAGAGACGTTGCATTTTATATATATTGTATTCTTTGCTACATGATATTGTTCCATATTTAATGCTTTAGGGAGTGTATTGCAAGAGAACGCGCTAGCAGCAAACTTTTCTCCGACTTAATTCACTATTATCGTCATTGCTTATTCCTTATGTCACATAATAAAATATATCCTATAACCTGGCCAGAGAACATATGTATGGTTAAAAAAAAAAAAACGTAAATCGGATAAGTAGTTCTCCAGTGATAAGCACACTAACGAACGGACAGACAGACGGACAGAGAGACATTGCATTTTATATATATTATAGATATTCTCTGCTACATAATATTGTTCCATATTTAATGGTTTGGACTGTGTATTGCAAGAGAACGCGCTAGCGGCAAACTTTGTCCGACTTCATTTACTATTATTGTCACTGCTCATTCCTTATGCTACCTATCGTAATAAAATATAGCCTATAACCTGGCCGGAGAATATATGTATGTTTTAAAAAAAAAAAAAAGTACGAAAATCGGATAAGTGGTTCTCCAGTGATAAGCGCACTAACGGACAGACAGACAGAATACGTTGCATTATATATATATATATATATATATATATATATATATATATATATATATATTATAGATGTAATAAAATATATACCTATAACCTGGTCAGAGAACATATGTATGAATTTAAAAAATCACGTAAATCGGATAAGTGGTTCTCGAGGGATAAGCGCATTAACGGACAGACAGACAGACAGACAAACATTGCATTATATATATATATATATATATATATATATATATATATATATATATATATATATATATATATATATATTATAGATATAGATTATTATTATTATTATATAACCTGGCCAAAGAATATATGCATGAATTTAAAAAAAGACAGGTAAATCGGATAAGTGGTTCCCGCGTGATAAACGCACTAATGGACAGACAGAGAGACATTGCATGTTATATATATATATATATTATAGATTATACATTACAGATATTCTTTGCTACATAATATTGTTCCATATTTAATGGTTTAGGCTGTGTATTGCAAAGGCACGCGCTAGCGGCAAACTTATTTCCGACATCATTCACTATTTTACGTCACTGCTCATTCCTTATGCTACCTATCGTATCGCCTGGCCAGAGAACATATGTATGTTTAAAAAAAAAAAAAGTACGTAAATCGGATAAGTGATTGTTCAGTGATAGGCGCACTAACGGACAGACAGACAGACAGATGTTGCATTTTATATATATTATATATATATATATATATATATATATATATATATATATATATATATATATATATATATATATATATATATATATATATATATTATATATAATATAAAGGGTGATTCATTTAGAGGTACTTTTTTTTAAATAAAAAAAAATGAATAAAAACAATTTTATTTTATAATCTTTATTATCATATAAAAGAACCATTCTTTACAATTATTTCTTAAAGATAATTTCTTTCAAATGTTGTCCGCGACTAAGGTTAACAACGTCCATTCTGAAGTTCCAATTTTCAATGACGCGTGTGAGTATTTCGAGTGGTATTTGGCCAATGACTCGAGTAATATTGGCCTCCAATGCCTCAATTGTAGCTGGCTTATCCATGTAGACTTTGGACTTTATATAGCCCCAAAGGAAAAAGTCAAGAGGTGTGATGTCACATGATCTAGCCGGCCAATTCACTGGTCCAAAGCGTGAAATGATCTGTTCGCCGAATTGCTCTCGCAGTAAAAGCCATGGTTTCACGGGCTGTATGGCAAGTGGCGCCATCTTGTTGGAACCAAATTTCGTCGAGACCACGGGCTTCAATTTCTGGCATCAAATAGTCTTTTATCATGGCGCGATAACGGTCACCATTCACAGTAACATTCCGGTCGGCCTCTGTTTTGAAGAAATATGGACCGATTATTCCACCGGCCCATAAACCACACCAAACAGTTGTTTTTTTCTGGATTTAATGGCAGCTCTTGAACCTCTTCAGGTTGTTCATCACCCCAAATACGGGCATTTTGTTCATTCACGAACCCATTAAGCCAAAAATGGGCCTCATCGGTGAACAAAATTTTTTCTCGAAAACAGTGGATCTTCTGCAAGCTTGTCAAGAGCCCAACGACTAAAACGGAAACGATTCGGAAGGTCGGTCGGCTTCAGTTGTTGCACTAGTTGAATTTTGTATGCTTTTAAAAGAAAGATCCTTACGTAAAATACGCCAAGTTGTTGAATATGACAGGCCAAGCTGTTGAGAACGGAGACGAATCGACACTTCACGGTCTTCGCGTACACTCTCCGCTACCCGCCCTATATTTTCTTCACTACGTGCTGGATGTGGTCTATTCGGTCGAGCATTATCCAATAATGAAAACTGGGTCTCAAACTTATTAATGGTAGAGCGAATTGTGCGTTCGGTAGGCCGATTATGTGGACTATAAGTTGCACTAAGCGCCCGATACACATTCCTCGTAGAACGCCCATTTTCGTAATAAAGTTGAACAATTTGTAGACGCTGTGCCGGGCTAAGTCTTTCCATTATGAATTGTCAAACACTACTGAACAGGAATGCCACTTCAGTTGACACGACGCATGCGCAATCTGCAATTAAATCCCCATCACAAAAAGTACCTCTAAATGAATCACCCTTTATAATAAATATTATATATATATATATATATATATATATATATATATATATATAATATATATATATATATATATATATATAATATAATAAAATATTATACATATATATATATATATATATATATATATATATATATATATATATATATAAATATATATATATATATATATATATATATATATATATATATATATATATATATAATATATAAAATGCAACGTCTCTCTGTCTGTCTGTCTGTCCGTTAGTGCGCTTATCACTGGAGAACCACTTAACCGATTTACGTACTTTTTTTTTTAAAACATACATATGTTCTCTGGCCAGGTTATAGGCTATATTTTATTACGATAGGTAGCATAGGGAATGAGCAGTGACGATAATAGTGAATGAAGTCCGAAAAAAGTTTGCCGCTAGCGCGTTCCCTTGCAGTACACAGCGTAAACCATTAAATTTGGAACAACATTATGTAGCAGAGAATATCTATAATCTATAATATATATAAAATGCAATGTCTCTCAGTCTGCCTGTCTGTCCATTAGTGCGTTTATCAGGCGAGAACCACTTATCCGATTTACGTGTCTTTTTTTAAATTCATACATATATTCTTTGGTCAGGTTATATAGTAATAATAATAATCTATATCTATAATATATGTAAAATACAACGTCTCTCTGTCTGCCTGTCTGTCCGTTAGTGCGCTTATCCGTCGAGAACCACTTATCCGATTTACGTGATTTTTTAAATTCATACATATATTCTAGGATCAAGTTATATAATAATAATAATAATAATCTATATACTATAAAAAAGCCTTTGACTCCATACCCCACAGCCGGTTAATCAGAGCCCTAGAAATCTATAAAATCAACCAACACCTCAGGCAATTTCTCGCGCAAATTATGAAAACATGGAAAACCAAAATACGCCTAGAAACACAAACCGAACGCATCCAAACAGAAGAGCTGTACATCAGACGGGGTATATTTCAGGGAGACTCGCTTAGCGCTCTATGGTTTTGCCTCTGTCTCAATCCACTCTCAAATATACTAAACAGAACAGAGCATGGCTTCAATATCAGACACCAAAAAGTGAATCAACATAAAATAAACCACCTCCTATATATGGATGACATAAAACTCTACGCTGCCACAAAAACACAGCTGAAAGAACTCCTCAAAATCACAGAAATATTCACCCTAGATGTCAATATGGAATTTGGTATAAGTAAATGCAAAGTGCTCCACATCAACAAAGGCCAATGGAAGTACCACCATGAGACAGAAACCATCAACAATGAAACACTCGATAACATGTTCGACAAAGAAACATACAAATATCTAGGCTTCCAACAAAGCACCAAACTCAACCACACTCACATCAAAACAGAGCTCAGAACCGAATTCAAAAACAGACTGACGAAACTTTTACAAACAAAACTCAACTCTAAGAATCTCACTAAAGCCATCAACACGTTCGCTATATACCTATACTGACATATTCATTTGGTATCATCAAATGGTCACAAACAGACATAGAAAATATTCACATCCTTATACGATCTCAATTCACCAAATACAGGAAATTACACCCCAACGCATGCAAAGAAAGACTTACCATCGAGAGGAAGGCAGGAGGAAGAGGAATTATAGACATCAGATCATTACACACAAAACAAATACAAGCACTCAGGAAATTCTTTCACACCAAGCAAACCAGCCTCCACACAGCAACAATCAAAGCAGACAAAAAAACTATACCCCACTCGACTTATCCCGGGTAGACCACGCAGCAGATACACACAGTCACACCCAATTACAACAGGAAAAGATGAAAACGTGGTCAGAGAAAACACTCCACGGAAAACACAGATACCACATAGAACAAGATCAAGTAAATAAAAAACAATCATACACCTGGTTACGGGATGGGCAGCTATTCCCGGAAAGAGAAGGCTTCTTACTTGCCATCCAGGATAAAGTCATATTAACCAGGAAACTACCAAAAGCATATCATCAAAGACCCAACTATTACAGAAGATAGATGCAGAAAATGCCACCAGCAGAAAGAAACGATCGAACACATAACAAGCGGATGTAAAATATTAGCCGGAACGGAATACACAGCCAGACATGACTCAGCGGCAAAAGTGGTTCACCAAGCACTAGCCACAACATACAAGCTTATAGAAAACACAGATCCCTACTACAAATACACACCAACATCCGTACTTGAAAATAAAGATTATAAACTCTACTGGGACATCAGTATCCATACAGATAAAACAGTCTCCGCCAATAGACCCGATATTACTTTTCAGTGCAAAAAAAGAAAAGTCACCTATCTAATTGACATAGCTGTCCCCAACGACACAAACATCCAAACGAAATACACAGAAAAAATTTCCAAATACACAGACCTTGCAACGGAAATAAAAAGGCTATGGAAACAAGAAAAAGTCATCATTGTCCCCCTCATTATATCAGCCACAGGCCTTACACCAACAACATTCACACCACACTTAGAACAATTAGGACTCAACACAAACATACACAAAAACATTCAGAAGTCAGTGATTTTGAAAACATGTAACATTGTCAGGTCATTCCTTAATACACAATGGTAATGCGTTTGTGCTGACTTGGTTTGCGCCCGTCAGCCAAACATGGAACCACATTGACCAAATGTGAGAAAGGAAAACGAGAACAGTCATAATCTATATAATATATATATAAAACGCAACGTCTCTCTGTCTGTCTGTCCGTTAGTGTGCTTATCATTCGAGAACCACTCGTCCGGTTTACGTGATTTTTTTTAATTCTTTAATTTAACAAATGTCAAAAAAAATCTATAATATGTATAAAACGTAACGTCTCTCTGTCCGTCTGCCTATCCATTACTGCGCTTAGCACTCAAGAACTACTTATCCGATTTACGTGTTTTTTTTTTATAAAATACAAAGGGAATAAACAGAGACAAAATGCTAATATGTAGGAAAAAAGATGGAAGTTTAGCAGTAAGGTTAGCAGACAGATTGAATAGATGGGGGGAATGCTTTAAAGAAACACTAAATGGAGATGAAAATGAGTTGAATGAGAAATAGGAAGCAAAATTAACTGAAGGGCAGGAGGGGACAAATAAACCCTGCAAAGAAGAAATAAGAGAAATACTCAGAACCCAAAAAAATAAGGTCCCGGGTGGAAATTTCTAGAACTAATAAAAGCTGGAGGAGTAGATCTGGAAAATGAAATATGCCGGTTGGTGCAAGAAATATGGGAAACAGAAAAGATGAGGAGAGAGTCGCTCATTTGTCCAATATACAAAAAAAAAACTATATGTGCTAATTATAGACCAATAGCCTTACTGGATGTCGTGTACAAGATAGTAGTGTTGACTATCAAAAACAGACTATCAGAGAAAGCCGAGTCTATTCTGGGAGAGTACCAGTGTGGATTCAGGAAAAATAGATCGGTTACAGACCAGATATTTTCGATTAAGCAAATATAAGATAATAGCTTAGAACAAAATTTGGCACTACACTTGGCCTTTGTGGATTTCAGAGAAGCATATGACTCTGTAAATAGAAAAGGACTCTACAAGATAATGGAAGAACTAAAAATAACAAGTAAATTGATTCGCATAGTGAGAATGACCCTGAATGGCACAGAAAATAGAGTGTTGGTTGAGGGCAAAGTATCAGACAAGTTTAAGGTGAAGAGAGGATTAAGACAAGGGGAACCAGTGTCGACATGTATATTTAATTTGGCACTAGAGAAGATAATCCGGGAGTCAGAAATAAAAACAAATGGAACGATATACCAACAAACCTGCCATGCTTGGGCTATGCGGATGATGTAGCAGTAATTGCAAGAGCAAAAGAGAACCTCAAAAAAGCCATAAGTAGCATAGAAGAAAGGGGAAGGATGAGAGGACTAAAGATAAATGAGGAAAAAACAAAATACATGGAAATTACAAAGAAGAAGGATAATAAAAAACAACAAAAGTTTAGATATAATAAACAACTTAAGAAAAAGATATATGTTTGAAAAAGTAGACAAATTTAATTATCTGGGAGTAAAAAATAACAGAGAGTGGACAAGAGAGGGACGGAGATACAAGAAAGAATAACGAAAGGACAGAGATGTTTAGGGGCAATGAAACCAATATTGAAATCAAATAATGTATCAAGAAAAGCAAAAGAAAGAATATATAAGACAGTTGTCAGACCCACGGTGACATATGGATGCGAAACGTGGAAACTGAATGCAAGAGAAAAGGAGACGTTGGAGGTGTGGGAAAGGAAAGCTTTGAGAAGAATCTACGGAGGAAGGAAAGAAGAGGGATTGTGGAAAAGCAGAACAAACTACGAATTAAAATGCCTATATACGAAACCCCTTATGAGCCAAATCATAATAAGCCAGCGATTAAGATAGTTGGGACATGTGGCAAGGATGAAGGAAGAAAGACAGGCAAAGCAAGCCCTAATAAGAGGAGTGGTTGGAAGAAGAGGCAAGGGTAGACCTCGATCTACATGGATTCAGGCAGTAAAGCAAGATCCGGAGTTGATGGGAATCCCGCACTGGGAAAAGTTAACAGGAGACAAAAAGAAGTGGAGACAAGTATGCAACCAAGCCATGAGCTTCTAAGACCCCTTGAGCTATATAATAATATAAACATAACGAATAAGCAGTGACGATAAAGGTGAATCAAGTCCACGCGAGCGGAGCCGCGGGCACGGCTAGTATATATATATATATATATTATATATATATATATATATATATATATATATATATATATATATATATATATATATACCGAGTGACACACCCTGTAATTTTTTTATTTTGAAAGTCACATATTTGCATTTTTAGATACCAGAATGGGACATTATTAGGCTTTTTTATCACTTAAGAAATATTTTTAACTACTTCCGGTTAGACCGGAAGTGACTGCAACTTTCTTATTTTTAATGGAACCCTGTATATTTTTTATCAATTTATATATATATATATATATATATATATATATATATATATATATATATATATATATATATACCGGGTGACACAGGCAACATGTAACACCCTGTATTTTTTTTTATTTTGAAAGTCACATATTTGCATTTTTAGATACCAGAATGGGACATTATTAGGCTTTTTTATCACTTAAAAAATATTTTTAACTACTTCCGGTTTGATCGGAAGTCACTGAAACTTTCTTATTTTTTTATCAATTTCAATTCACTTTGAAATTCTCTTTCCAACGATGTATCACAACCTAACATTTGTTTGACAGCTGACCGGCAAAAACTGATTTAAACTCTTAGACTTAGGCGGCCATGGCGGATATACTAGCAATTGTTTTTGTTCGTTTTATCTCACTTTGGAAAGAATTTAAGAGTATCCATGGAAAGAATTTAAGACTATCCATTTATCGTGCCATTTACGCGAGTCTAAGTGACTCCTACAAAATTTTATACTTTACATTCGGTTACAGAATTTTCTCTTTAAATAATGATCAATATCACCGAAATTAAGACAGGAACACATATTTTTAGTGTTCCGTACGGAACTCTTATAAGATGACTTCGGTGTCTGTCCGTCTGTCTGTCACGCCCGATTTTCTCCGAAACTATTTGTCATAGAAAGTTGAAATTTGGTAATAATATAGGAAAAAAAGCCGTGTAGTTTTGAAAGTCAAATTTTGACTTAAGGGGTTAGTTTTGGGGGGTGAAATCGGAAGTGAAAAAAAAATTTTTTTAGTAGGTCATCGAGTGTGGTGTCAAATGAAAGCTTGTAAAAACATGAGTAATATATATATATATATATATATATATATATATATATATATATATATATATATATATATATATATATATATATATATATATATATATATATATATATATATATATATATATATATATATATATACATATACATATATATATATATATATATATATATATATATATATATATATATATATAATATAATACTTGCGCTCACTTTTCTTTATATTATTTTTTAAAAAATCGCGAAAAATCGCTGTCCCCCCTTATCTCGAAAAGTACTGAGCAAAAAATTTTGAAAAAATTCTGGAATATTCTCCAGGGGGTGTAGATTGGACGAAAATTATCACGAGTGCATTATCTTTAATAATTTATCTGGTAAAAAAAAAAAAGCAAGGTCATCAATTTTCAGTAAAGATTGCAAACAAACTTTGTTGAAAACTCATTTGGGGTGTGTTTTGTGAAGTCACTGATCATTTTATACCACCGTAACAACATTTTTTATTTTAAAAGCAATCAACGAACGGAACACTAATTGTGCAAGTTCAACTTGCACTTGACCGGCTATTTTATTTAACCTACCTACACGTTAGAGGTTTTTTTGCCAACATACATCTAACAGAACTGTTTAACGCCAATTGGATTTATTATTATTTTCAGAAAATAAGAAACCTATTGATTAAATAAATATATAAATGCAAATAATAAAACCAAAACATATAATAATAAGAATAACATAACAAAACCGATAATTGTAATTAATTAATATTAGAAAGAAGTAATATTTTAACTAAGTAACACAATAAAAATAAATAGGTAAAACTATTTTATGCTAGATATAAATTTGCTAAGTATTTATTCCAAATGTTCAAAATGCTGTCCGTTGTTAATCCTTCACAATCTTCTTTTTCTCACCGTGGCTCTCATAACGTTCTCCAACTGAATTTCGGTAATTTGATTTATTACTCTTCTTAAGCGCATTTTTAAATCATTTCTGTCTGTTGTGGATTTTTGTAAACTTTTTCTTTCAGATGGTTCTATATAAAAAAAATCAAGAGGCGTAAGATCTGGCGATCTTGCAGGCCACTTATTGGTACCTAACCAATTTGCCCCAAATCTTTGATTCAAGTAGTTTACTACATTTCTACTATTGTGGGCTGGAGCGCCATCCTGCTGAAAAATAATGTCTCCACGATTTAAAGATAAAGTTTCTAAAAAATCTTCAACATCATTTTGAATGAACTCCAAATATCTTTCTACATTTAACACACCATCAAATATAATAGAACCAATAATTCTTGTGCCAAGGGTACCCAACCACACGTTAAAGCCAAATCTTTCTTGATAGGCACTCTAGGATTTTCTTGGGCACAATATCGAGTATTGTTACGATTAAATAGACCCAATTTGGTAAATCTAGATTCATCTGAAAATAAAATGTAATGAAATTAGTTATCAAGGTGGTATCTTTGCAGAAACCAATTACAATAAAACATTTTTCTTTGGTAATCTGTTTGAAATAAATGTTAATTTATTTGATATTTGTAGGACCTGAATTTATATTTTCTTAAAATGCGGCGAGCGGTTTTACACCGGTTTCTTCTTCAACATGTCTTATAGAAATTGTAGGATCTACCTAAACAATGGCCAATATATTGATTTCTGACTCTTCGGCACCAATAAATACATCAGCAGGCTCAATCGGTTGTCTTCTAAACTGCTGCTCTACGTTTAAAAAATAATTGCTGGGTGAGTGCCTCCTATCGGGATATCTTGCCATGTACAACTCGGCGACTTGTCAGCTATTCTTTCTGCACTCTCCATAAATTAATAACATGTCTACTTTTTCATCCGTTGAGTACATTTTTGTCAACGAAAAATTATTTTTGACGTAAAGTAAACAATAATAATGGCCATTTTGGTAACACGCAGCAACCATGACTTTCGGTTCGTCTATTTTATCACAACTTACTGTTTCGGATGTTGACAGATATTCTGTTTTATCAATGTTGATTTCTAACCCTGCATGTTCATATTCCTCTTTAAGCATTCTAACCATATAACTTAGGTCGTCTTCATCATGTGCGATGACTACTTGGTCATCTGCGAAAAACAGTGTGCAAATGCAGCTATCTCATACTGGTACTCCCATTCTCTCACACTTTCGCTTCCATCTCTTTAATATTTGTTCTTGATATATTTTAAATAACGGACTTGAGGTGGAGCATCCTTGTAGTAGGCCTTTAGTTGTTGTGATGGTAGATATTATTTCTTTGCCTTTTTTTTATATATTTTGTTCTCTTTGTACCAACTTTTAACTGCAGTTATGAGCCCTGGATGAATTTTCATCATACGCATGCTTTCAAATAATTGATTTCTGGGAATGGTGTCATAAGCTTTTTTGAGATCAATAAATGCTAAGTGGATATCCCTATTTTTTCTTTTGTTTTTTCGATTAGCTGTTGTATGGTACAAATTTGGTCTAGAGACGATCTGTCTGATGTAAATCCTGCTTGTTATTCACCAATTTTTCCTTTAATGTCCTCCTCCAGTTTATTTTTAATTATCTTGTTATATAATATAGTTTGTAGTACACAAATGCTCCTGTGGTTTTCACACTTATTCTGCTCCTCTTTTTTGTATAGAGTTGTTAGGGTTCCTTCTTTCCATTCTAATCGTATATCTTGGTTGTTTATTATCATTTGGAATAGTAAACCGGTGGCTCTGTTATTTTTAATGAGTTAATGGCACTATTTATTTCTTCTTGTCTTATATTTATTTAATCTTCAGCATTTTCCTTGTTGATATTACATTATTGCATAATAAAACGGTTTATTTTCTGAAAATAATATTAAATCCAACTGGCGTTAGATAATTCTGTTAGATGTATGTTGGCAAAAAACCTCTAATGTGTAACTAGGTTTAATAAAAAAATATGTGTTCCTATCTTAATTTCGGTGATATTGATCATTATTTAAAGAGAAAATTCTGTAACTGAATGCAAAGCATAACATTTTGTAGAAGCCACTTAGATTCACGAAAATGGCACGATAAATGAATAATTGCAAATTCTTTCCAAAGTAAGATAAAACGAACAAAAACAATTGCTAGTATATGTGCCATGGCCGGCTAAGTCTAAGAGTTTAAATCAGTTTTTGCCGGTCATCTGTCAAACAAATGTCAACTTGTGATACATCGTTGGAAAGAGAATTTCAAAGCATGCAATGCAAATATGTAACTTTCAAAATAAAAAAATTACAGTGTGTTACATGTTGGCTGTGTCACCTGGTATATATATATATATATATATATATATATATATATATATATATATATATATATATGTATATGTATATATATATATTTTATTTATTTTATTAATTAACGGGCAATGCCCAATTTTAAAACATTACAATAAAATATCTTACGACGACAATAAAGTAATAAAGAAAATTTTAGAATAAGAATGAGAGAAAGAGATAAAAAGAATAATAAAAATAGAAAAGGAAATAATGACTGTAACAATAAGTGACAAAATGCACATCATACTCCACACAACTCTCTATAAAACACAGATCTTCCAACGAAAAAGTCCAGACTGGGATGCTCATTGGCAAAGCGACATGACCTAGATACAAAATTATTGCATCCGTAGTTGGTCCTGTGGGATGGCACAAAAAAAGTGTCCCTCGAACGGGTCACCCTGGAAGGTACATGCAGACCAATTCTGTCCAGCAGAAAGGAACAATGGTAGTTACTATGGAGAATATTATAAAGCATTTTGAGCTCGATAGCAACTCTGCGATCTTGTAAAGTTTGAGGGTAGGTAAGCTCAGGTCTATTGATCTTAAAGGCAATGTATCTCAGAAATTTGTGCTGCACTCTCTCAGTGCATTGAACGTGAGTACCATAGCAAGGACTCCATACACTGGAGGAATACTCTAAACGAGCTCTAATCAGTGAGCAGTACAGCTGCTTGATTGCAGCTATACTATTGAAGCCCAGTGTAATACGCTTAATAAATCCCAAAAGCTGGAGAGACTTGGAAACGATATTCTGTATATGAGGTATAAAAGTTAATTTTGAGTCAATAATATGCCCTAGATCTTTCACTTCAGACACTCGTTCAAGAACAGCATCCCCGATCTTGTATGGATAATCTAACTGAGTCCGGGACTTACTGAAAACGATAGAATGGCACTTAGTCGCATTTAGCTCCATACCATTGTCCTTGCACCAAGATACAAGCTGATTCAAATCTGTCTGAAGTCTGTTACAATCATCAAATGTAGACACCTCAATATACAACTTTAAATCATCGGAAAAAAGGAGGACCTCACTATGTGCAAAACGATGAGTCAAGTCATTAATAAATAAGTTAAACAGAAGAGGACCCAAGTGCGATCCCTGAGAAACTCCAGAGGGGACATGTATACTATTTGATAAGTAGTTATTAAAGGGGACAGTCTGTGTACGTCCAGTCAAATAGCAGGCAAGCCAATCCAACATCACTCCTCCAATACTCGCCCTCCTCAACCTGGACAGAAGAACAACATGGTTTACCCTGTCAAGCGCCTTGGAAAAGTCAGTATAGATCGAATGCACCTGAGTTCCCCTCTCCAAAGCGCCAGACACAAAGTCGACATATGACAGCAGATTCAGATCCGCACTTTTGCCACCCTGAAACCCAAACTGACGGGTACTAATATAGGGCCTTAGCTGAGTAGTCAAGAATTCAGTTATTATGTGTTCGAAAACTTTAGGAATGATACTTAATATGGTAATTGGTCGATAATTAATTACCTGATCACGGCTGCCTGACTTGTGAATTGGTGTTATGTAGCCTGTGCAGTGGGCGAGCGAGAACAAAACTGCAGTGCTTAAGTAACGCTGGAGGTAAGCCATCAGGGCCAGGACCCTTATTAATGTCCAAAGAACACAAATGGGAATACACATCAGACAATGAAATCCTATGTTGAAACAAATTGACGTCACAAAAGGGAAAGTCATCATTGTGATCACCAGAACAAGATCTATCACTGTACACCTGGAGGAAGTGAGCAGCAAACATATTAGCTATCTCAGGACCCGAATCACCAGTAACATCGTTGTAATAAAACACATTTGGAAAGTCACCGCTCTTCCTTTTAGAATTCACAAACCTCCAAAACTGCTTAGGTTTGTGAGTAACGAACTCTCAGAGAATAAGACATAGTGGTTGTAAGATTCTGTAGATAACCTTTTGCATTTTTGTCGTAATGAAGAAAACTCGCGGTAAGCACCTTGCAGACCAGTTGCTTTATACTTTTTATGAGTCCTCTTCTTTTCGATTATGCAGTGCTTAAGTTCAGGGGAGTACCACCTGGGGAAACAACCGGTAGAGACCCGCTTAAGGGGCACATACATATCAAGGGCCGAATAAATAGTATCATAGAATATATTTACCATGTCATTCAATCCCACGCCAGCCAGCAAAGCATCCCAATCCACACTTCCTAAAAAAGCATTAATCAAGTTAAAATTAACAGATTTAAAGTCTCTATAATAGCCGTCACGGAGACCAGAGTAGTTATTTCTGTCCGTAAAGGTGGGAACAGTCACTTCCAATGGCGGATGATAACCATCCAGAGGCAACATGCAGTCATCAACTTGAAGAACCGAACAGGCTTCGTCTTGGAAAAGCGCCAAGTCCAGAACTGAGTTGTGGATATTGACTATTATATTGATAAAAATTGTGAAGTGCGCATGTATTAGTAGCCGCCTCTATAGATTCCCTTTCAGCATGAGTCGCCAAAGGCGTAGGTCTGGCCGCCGAGCTGAACCTATCTCTGTACCACGAAGCATGTGGAAGGTTAAAGTCTCCTAGGATTCCCATCCTAACACCAGGATATTCATCAGAGAGTTTATCTATATTCTCACTAAAGGATTCGTAAGCTTGTAATGGTGAAAGGGGACGAAAGTAGACAGCAGCCAAAATTAAAGAAGCTTTTCCGTTTCCAATAAGAACAAAAATATCCTTCAAATTATCATTCACAACAATCTGTTTACTATTTATAGTTTTATGTATAGCTACTAGAACTCCTCCACCTCGTGTGATGCTTTGATCTATCTCTTCTGTAAATATAGTAATCATTCATGAAAAGTTCAGCGTCGGTAAAGGTGTGTATATATATATATGAGTATATATATATGTATATATATATATATATATATATATATATATATATATATATATATATATATATATATATATATATATATATATATATATATATATATATATATATATATATATATATATATATATATATATATATATATATATATATATATATATATATATATATATATATATATATATATATATATATATATATATATATATATATATATATATACATATATATATGTATATATATATATATATATATATATATATATATATATATATATATATACATACATATATATATATATATATATATATATATATATATATATATAAATATATATATAAATATATATATATATATATATATATATATATATATATATATATATATAAATATATATATACGTATATATATATATATATATATATATATATATATATATATATATATATACATACATACATACGGTGAAATTCCCCTTCGCGGACACTCCTCTTACACGGACACCTCCCTTGAACGGACAATTTCTCATGCTCCCGCTCGACCTCATATAATTGGCATTATGTTAACTCTTTATTTTATTTCTCTGTGGCGAGTCTCGCTGTTGCGTTTCCCAATGCGCCAACGTCGCTGCGTGCCTTCACCCCAAGTAAACCGGGGATTTACCGATCTCAATTTTTCGGTTCATGCGGGAATTTAATATTAGTCTGACACCTATACAAAAAAGAGACACAGTGGGCGACACATTCATTGTAGAAATGGCTCCAAATAGAAAAATTCACGCTTAAACAAAAAATTGAGATTGTTGAAGTTCACAATAAGAAAAATTTAACTGTAAGGGACTTATCCAAGCGTTTTAATATAGGAAAAACACAAACTGCTGATATAATTAAACATAAAGAAATTCTTCTAAACAAGTGGATATCGAACAGCAATTTGAATGAAAAAAATAATCTTTTTGACTGGTGATGGTACCACCAAAATTGGCAAGTTGGGTTATAACTGGTTTATAGCAGCTCGCCATAAGGGGATTCCTTTAACAGATATGCATATGAATAATTTTTTTTAGATAAAGTTTTCTGAAATTAGTGCGTTAATTTTATTTTCATATCAATTCAAAGAATGGATAAAAGGGGTGAGAGTATCAGTAGGCTTGTCGTGACAAAAATGCAAAAAACTTATTATTAATGTTTTTTTCAGATCTACTAATAGGATGCAAGCAAAAGAAATAGCTGAGTCTCTGAGACATTCTACATTCAGTGCTTCTTCTGGTTGGCTTAATAAATTTAGAATCCGCCACAACATAAGTTTTAAAGCGATTTCAGGAGAAGGAGCTTCGGTTATTGCTGAAGATATTTCATCATTCTGGGAAAAATACCTTTTTTTAAGTAAGGGATATTCACCGAGAGACATCTATAATGCCGATGAGACAGGCCTGTATTTTAGGGCTCTACCCAACAGAACGCTAACATTAAAAAAAGAAAAATGTGTTGGTGGTAAATATCCCAAAGAGAGGTTTACAATTTTGCATTGTGCAAATATGGCGGGAGAAAAAGAAAAACTCAAAAGTCATTGGTAAGGCAGTTGCTTCCGTAAAGCTGGATTTAAGCATGAAAATATGAAAAGTGGAGACCAGTTAATTGAAGCTATTACATCTGATCCAAAAGATGACTTACCACTTAACGTACTTGCAGATATCCTCAAAAATAAGAATTTGTTGAAGTTGACTGATAATGAAAACCTTAATGATTTTTTGAACATAGATGAAAATTTGTTTGTTGAAAATCCAGATTCAGAACAAAAAATTGAAAATCCAGTTTAAATTACAAGGACTTTCCGAAGATTCTGATGTCGATGAGGTTCCAGTACCAACAGATGCTATCCCAAATTATGGTGAAGCTATTACCCTCAAAAGTTTTGCCGAAGATCACGGAGATTTACGATTTGTGGACGCCATTTTAATGAAAAAGAGGAGACAAACAACAATATATGAATTTTTGCGTTATTAAAGTGACTTTTTATTTCATATGTATAACTCTATCCTATTATATTTTATATGTATCTAAAGATAACAAATCTTCGTTTTTTTCTTAAGTTTTAAGTTTTTTGTTTATTTTAAAAATATGTACATACATAAGTATACGTTTTAAATGTTCCATATTCTTTAATTACAGTTTTCATTAAAAAAAAAACTTTTTTTTGTATTTCTTTTAAGCGGACACTCCTCTTGAACCAACCCTTTTGGTCAGTTCCGTTGGTGTCCGCCCAAGGGAGATTTCACTGTATATATATTTATATATATGCAAATATGGCGGGAGAAAAAGAAAAACTTTTCAAAAACAGTTCAATTTAGACATATGGTATATTAGATAAATAATATTTAGAATTTTTAGTAGGACTCAAAAATAAAATAATGTACAGGGCTTTCCATTTAAAAAAAATCAAAATGGCGTAATTTCTTCGAACCGACAGTTCAAAACATTTTATTGTCAACGTCAGCATATGCGCCGTATAATACCCTATAATTTTTATTTAAACATTTTTTTTGATACACTGATTAATAAATACTGTGGAATCATTATTCCATACATATGGGGCACCCTGTATATATATATATATATATATATATATATATATATATATATATATATATATATATATATATATATATATATATATATACAATTCGCACGAATGGGATGGACCATAGACATAAAGGATGGACTGAGCATTAACTTCATAAAATTGTCCACTCTCTAAAAAGAGACAAAGCGATTGTGCGGTCAATACCTGTCTCTTTTCTGTAGGTCTGTAATAAACAAGGCGTAGTACCCCGAAACGGAATTCAAGGCGAGAAAAGCCCCATACCCGATTTTAGTTCAAATAGAACACTTAGAAATATTATTTTTAAGAGCGCCGTAGCTTAGCGACATTCTAAAAAGAGACAGCTACTGGCCATTCATTCGCTTTGTCTCTCTCACACTTTTGCGTCCATATTTACTTCACAGCGGTATACGGAACACTCAGTCCATCCTCTATACCTATGGGATGGACTGAGCATTAACCTCACAAGATTTACCACTCTCTAAAAAGAGACAAAATTACTGTGCGACCAATACCTGTCTCTGTTCTGTATGCCTGTAATGAATAATGCACAGTACCCCGAGACGGAATTCAAGGCGAGAAAAGCCCCCACCCGATTTTAGTTAAAATAGAACACTTAGAAATATTATTTTCAAGAGTGCCGTAGCTTAGCGGCATTCTAGAAAGAGACAGCTACTGGCCGCTCATTCGCTTTGGCTCTCTCACACTTTTGCGTCAATATTTATCGAACACTCAGTCCATCCTGTATGTCTATAGGATAGTCTATGTACCGTATCAAGATTGGTTTACACCATAGGCATAGAGCATGGACTGAGTGTTCCGTATACCGCTGTGAAGTAAATATGGACGCAAAAGTGTAAAAGAGACAAAGCGAAATGAATGGCTAGTAGTTACATCTTCTTAGAATGCCGCTAAGCTACGGTGCTCTTAAAAATAATATTTCTAAGTGTTCTATTTGAACTAAAATCGGGTATGGGGCTTTTCTAGCCTTGAATACCGTTTTGGGGTACTACGCCTTGTTTTATTACAGGCCTACAGAAAAGAGACGGGTATTGACCGCACAATCGCTTTGTCTCTTTCTAGAGAGTGGTCAATTTTATGAAGTTAATGCTCAGTCCATCCTCTATGTCTATGGTTTACACCATTGAATTTTGAAAAATGTCGAATCTGTCATCTATGTTCTGTCAATCTTTTATCATCTGATTGTGAGGGAAATGTAAACAATGTTTTAAGAGGCGATTATTAACCTTTTTCGTATATGTAACGTAAACCGATTGAAAAAATACATTATTATAATGATTTTAAACAAAGTGACGGGTATACGACCACCCTATTTTATACGGAAAGCAACCAGCAAAGCTACTTTAGATGAGATTATTCGAGTTGATCATGCAGGCGAACTCGGGTTTGTATTATGCGCTTTATTATTAAAAAACTTATTATACCTCTAAAGGTAAAACTTAAGTAATGATTATATCTTTCTATTATGAAATATTTAGAAGTGTGTTACATTTCATCCCTTCTATTATTGGTATTAGTAAACAATTTTTCTTTTTTTTGCATTTGAAAAGTTATTCTTTAGTTAATAAGATAAGCTATGGGAAGGTATATAAATACATTATATAGTGTGCATGTACAAACAGGGATTATTGAAACTGGCTAACACTTATAATATTTTTGGTGTAATAAGCCTCTTGTAATACACTTACGCTACAGTTTTCTTAAATATATTTTTTTAAAATTTTTGCCAAAAATGTAAAATACAAACATTCTTGAAAACCTTATGTTGCCAAAATTTTTTTCTGTATAGACATTAATTTTTGCTGAACTACACTACAAGAAAAAGAAGCATAATCATTAAATCTTTACCTTCCGTAGGGCTGATAGGATATATGCAGGCCAAATGGCTGTATTAGGAAGCACATCAAAAGGCCCACTTATTCAACACATGTGGGATCAAGAAAAAGAACATAGAGCAAAATTTGAAGATCTTATCAAGAAACACCCGTGTAAGACCAACTGTTATGACACCAATTTGGAATGTTGCTGGATTTATGTTAGGAGCTGGTAAGTAGTAATTCTCAATGTTTGAAAATTAGATTCAAATTTTAAAATTTATTTGAGTGCCACTAAAGTATATTTACTAATTATCTATTTATTGCCTATTGCATATCTGTGGTCTATTTAATTTAATTTAGGCTGACACTGCAGGAATGAGCACTTTTTAAAAAATTAAATGTGCCAGAAGCATTGATGTTTTTTCAAACATTAAAGAAAAAAGTTGATGACTTGGGTCACAGAAAAAATAGCTGTCACTACAAAGATAAACGTTTGAAACAAAACGACGCCACAAAACGGAGCCAGCTAATATATGATATATAATACAACTTATACTTGCACGGCATCTCTAAAGAAACTCGACAAGGTACATTTTTATCCTGTGATAGCCGGCCGGCTTCATTTTGCGGCGACGTTTTGTTCCATCTGTTTGTCTTTCTATAGCGATATAAGTCACGCTAATACATCACATCTATATGAGACTTAGCTTTTCACTTCTTGTTCTAACCTCTTCAAGAACACAGGACTGTGTTCCCACCAAGTACAACTCGCAATAATTTAAGGCCAATGTGAATCACTACATCTGCTCATGACAAAATATAAAACACTTATGTAGTTTCAGAACATCCTATGTAAAAATCAGTTTAAGTATTTTTCGAAAATTGTAAAACCTTCAAATTATTACAAATTATACGATATTGACACATTTTTACAGTTTTCTAATAAATTCTTCAAAGTAGTAGACATTTTACAAAATAAACATATTTTGTGCAAATCAAACAAAACTTCCTTTTTTTACAACATTCTTCATACAAATCTAGCAAATTCAAAATACTTTTACTAACTTCGTGTGGAAAGCAAACTGCATAATTTTTTGACAAAATACTTAGTTTCTGAAAACTGTAGATTTTTTTTAAGTTTTAGAATATTCTATGTTATATATGTATATTTATTTATATTTATATATGCTTTACCTTCCTACTGGTGACCTGTCTTGCGATTATATTTTTCTTCTGTTTACATTCTATTCATCATTCTGTTTAACACCCAGTCACTTATATTATCTATTTCGCATGTTCCTCTAATGTTGTCTCTTCTTTCTCTACCTGACAAGGTCTTTCCTGCTATTCTGATCACATGGTTCAGATTGAATTACTAATGTATACATTAGTATAGGCCTAATTGTGGTCTTATATATGTGATGTTCTTTCAACTCTGAGTTGTCAATAGCACGCTTATGTCTTAATGGTGTTTTAGAGGATACCATTCATTTTGATTTTGCTGTTCTTTAATAAAATTCATACTTAATTTATTTCCTAAAATCAGATAAATGCTAGAGAAGTATGGGTGTTTTAAATTAAAAAATGTTCCAGCTCTTGCATACTTCCATAGTTATAAAGAATATTTTCCATTTTGTTCCATTTCAACATAAAGTGTAGTTTCAGAAATTTATAAAATTGTATTTTAGGGATTGACTGATACCATTCACTTTAATACTAATATCCAGAGATAGATACTTTTTTAGTGTTCTTTTGGGATCATTTCAGCGTCCGTCTATCCATCTGTCACACGTGAATTTCTCTGAAACTATTTGACATAGAAAGTTGAAACTTGGCACAAATATAGGAATTGATGGCCCAATCAGAGTTGTGTAGTTTTAAAACGTTAAATTTTGACTTAAGGGGTTAGTTTTACAAGGTGAAATCAGAAGTGAAAAAAACAGATTTTACCAGATCATCGAGTGAAAGCTTGTGAAATCACGAGTTCAAAAATATATATGATGTCATACTTGCTCACACTTTTCTTTGTATTGTTTTTAAAAGAATGGCCAGAGACCTCTGTCTACCAACCCTATTTCAAAAAGTACTAATCAGAAAATTTAAAGAAAATTCTGGAATAGTCTCCATAAAATGTAAGTTGAGTGAAAATTATCACGCGTGCATTACATTTAATAATTTATTTGGTATAAAAAAAACTAGTTTCCTGCCAGAATGGTGAAGGTTTATTTCGTCGAAAGTTGTGAATTGAATCGGAAGTGGTAGCTACTGCTTTAAGCATTAGGTACTGAGTGAAAATTTTATTTTATTTGTTTATAATTACACAAATATTTAGGTAGTAAATATTTGTATATTCTAGATTTAGATTGATTTATTGGCTATTAGAGAGCTAAGATGCTATAACTATTACACATTATTGACTAAGAAAAAGCATAAAAATACATATTGGAACTTAATATATATATATATATATATATATATATATATATATATATATATATATATATATATATATATATATATATATATATATACATATATATATATAAATATATATATATATATATATATATATATATATATATATATATATATATATATATATATATATATATATACATATATATATATATATATATATATATATATATATATATATATATATATATATATATATATATATATATATATATACTCCTGGACAAAATTAACGCAACAATCTGAAAATTAATTTATCTTTTTCTTATGTCAGTTTTATAGTTTATCGAGTATTTGAATAGTAGGCTATGCATATTTTATTTCATTGCTCATGACAGAAATCAAAAACAATTCGTTTTAGATTTACAGTTTTAAAGAATTTTTAATAAATTGACATAAGTTCAGGTTAAATATTCAAAATTCCGCCTTCTTTACACGCGAAGAAAATATTACGAAGTATGTCTCCATACCATATAATACAAAATATAGCAGGGGAGTCTATAAGTCATCAGACAATCTGAGGGCTATCTTAGGAAATCCCAAAGATAAGATTCCTAATTGTGAGAAAAGTGGAATTTATAAAATTAGTTGTAATGATTGTGGCAAAAAGTATGTTGGGCAAACTAAAAAGTCAATTAAAACATGATTTAAAGAACATTTAGCACATTGAAAATACAGTAGAGCAGAAAAGTCTAGCATTGCCGAACATGCCCTTGAAGCTGATCATATTGTAACATTAGATAATCTAAGATTAATTAAAAATGTATCTGATAGGAGGTTGTTGAACGCATACGAAAGTATGGAAATTATAAAATGTAAAAGTAATTTAAATAAAGACAGAGGGCCTATTCCTTATAGTCCCCTCTACTGGTTACTTGACTGGAATTGATGGCCTTGCCTATGCCATTAGTTCCGCCTGAGTAATTCAAGCGTTAGGCTAAGTATAAATAGAGTAGATTTGTAGTTTAGCTTTAGTCAATCATCACTCCTGATGAAGCTAACATGGTTAGTGAAACGCGCGTCGATTGCAAAAATAAAGTGTGGGGTGTAGTGGAGATATATATTGAGTAGTGTCATTGTGCCAAAGATTCCACATTCTCAACTTAGAAAGGATTTAACGGCTATAATGCTTTGCCGATAAATATTAGGAGTGTTGAAAAGGTGAATGTTTTTAAGGCAAGACTAAGGGAGTTTATAATCTAGTGAGGAGTGTGTTTGTGCCTCAGTTTAGGTTAATTTCTGTATGTGGTTGTGTTTAGTGTGATATGCAGTTTTTTATTATTAATGGTTGAATCTATTTCTTTTTATTGTTAGTAGGTGTATCTATCTATTTGTCAATAGATAAATTTCATTTCATTGAGGTTCTAAAATACTTCTTCAGACTTTAATATAATAGCTATACTTCCAAGAAAGGTTTTTCTATCTGTATCACTTCAGTCCCTAAGATATAGCCAAAACTGTTTTTTTTCTGCGATACATCAGTTTTTAGTATTACTCCTTTAAATCGAATATTAATAACTGAAATAACACAATAGGGATCCTTTATTTTTCATTATTCTACCTGTAAACTAAATTACAACTTTTTGATATTATAGGTACAGCTTTGTTAGGGAAAAAGCTGCTATGGCTTGTACAGTTGCTGTAGAAACAGTTATTGTAGAACATTATAATGATCAACTAAGAACACTACTGGAAGACTCAGAATGCAATAAAGAACTAATGGAAGTAATTACAAAGTTTAGGGATGAGGAACAGGAGCATCATGATACAGGTATAGCATAACTCAACTACAAAATACATATCAATCTTATCCTCTTTTAATAGGGCTGTTACTAAAATCCACACCCTGAACCGGCCGTTAGGTTTTAAATATTATACTTTACTTTTTTCAGTAATTATATCTTGATTGTTCAGATTTATGGACACATGAGTTGTTATTATAAAAATTATAGGTAGTCACTTAACTGTTATCAATTTCAGCTAAGCGATCTAGACGTAATTACCAAAACCTCAGAGTTATCTGGAAAAAATAGTGTGTAGTACTCGAGCTACTGTGTCGCGCTAATCGCGAAAATCAAATTGCAATTTAACGCGGATATACCCTGCGAAAATATTTGAAACTTTGCAAGGTACTAGCAGTGGTAGTGTTTTATACAAAAAGTGCATTCGATGAACTCAGGACCTAGAAGTAGATTGTGAAACATCAATAAACAAACAAACAATAGATTTACCAACAAAAAAGGTGAACACGTTTTTGTGGCTAAATTCCTTAATTCCGAGTGTTCCGTGACATTAAAGTGCATAAACAACAAAAGTAGTGGAGTGGATTTGCATGTTAAGGCTGATATTTCCGGTTCTGGCTGATCTAATTGGAGTGATGGCCTCTGTTTTAAGTGTGATGTGCTTTTTACTGGCGGGGACCGCTATGTTAAATGTGACGGTTGCAGGCAGAGGTACCATTATGATTGCACGGATTTAACTAGCTCTGAGTTTAGAGTAATTGAACTGAAAACTAAGAGGAGTCTGAAGTATTTCTGCGAATCTTGTCAGGAGGGGCTACGGCTTATTCCCGTCCTACAGAAGAAGATTGGATCCTTGGAACAGCAACTCGTCAACTTAGAAAAAAGTCATGCATGCTGAATTTGAGCAGCTGAAGAGCATATCAAAGCAGCCCGCCCGGCGCCAGATCGGTCTAATGTAGTCTCATCTCGTGATGAAATGATGCGTGAGGTCGTTGAGAGACAGAGACGCATGAACAATATCATGATCTTTAACTTGAGCCTCAGGCCTGATGAGTCTGATGCATCCCTGGTTTCATCGGTCATGAGTGAGGTTCTGGGTCATCGGGTTGCAGTCAGTGGCGCTTGTAGAGTGGGTAGGCCCAATCGTAATGGCCACAAGCCAGTTAGAGTAACCCTGTCGAGTGGTGCCGATGTTGGCTGTGCTTTGAAGAATCGTGGCAAGTTTGCGACTGCCAAACAAATTTATGTTGAAGCGGACCTGACCCCCGTGCAAATCGAGCGCCTCCAAGGTGTGAAGAATGAACTGAGTCGGCGCAGAGCGGATAGCGAGGAAGGTCTGATCATAAGATGGCAAAGTGGTGTCCCATCTATAGTTTAGAAAACAAAAAACTAGCGAACATGTCTATGGGGTGTGAGGCTGATGAAGTGGTGTGTTATTATCAGAATGTTCGAGGGATGAGAAGCAAAACGCTAGATTTTTATAACTCGGTTGCATCATGTGAGTTTGATTTCATTGGTGTGTCTGAGACATGGCCTCAACCTGATATTGTGGACTCCGAACTATTTCCTCAGTCATATAGTCTACCGTGCAGATAGGCAGTGCGATATTCTCAACGCTTCTAGGGGTGGTGGAGTACTATTGAGTGTAACCAACAAGTTTGCTTCAGAGAAATTGAACCTTTCACTGATTACTGAGAGTGTCCCATTTATAGACATTGTAGGCTGTAAGATTATTATTCATTTTACTGCATTATTTATTTTTGTTCTTTATATACCTCCATCTCTGGACATTGAGCAATTAGAGTTGTTCTTTGAGCTTTTTTCTACCCTGGACTATGTGCAAAATAAGCGAGTCTTGATCATGGGTGACTTTAACGTTCCTACCTACAATAGTGATGTTCCATCTGGCAGTCGGCATAGAATTTTAAATGAATTCGCTGAGATCCTCAATTGTAGACACACTATAATAATATACCCAATGCCTATGGGCGTTACTTGGACCTCGTTTTTGCCAATTTTGATACTGCTGTGTTACGCAGCGATATTCCACTCGTGACTGAGGATCTGTATCATCCTTCACTATTAATTAATTTCCTTACATGCCTCACGCGTGTTAATATGATTTCCACTAACAATGATCAGGCTGAGTTAAACTTTAACTTTAAAAGAGCTAATTTCCCACTTATGTATGACTTAATAGTAAATGCGGACTGGTCCCCTGTTACTGACTGTCTGTCTCTGGAGGACGCTTGCCAGATCCTGTATGACAACACTAAATAAGATTTTTGTTGCAAACGTGCCTCAGAAGTCACAACGTAGAAGGCACTTCCCTCTTTGGTACACCAAGAAGATCATAGATAACATTTATAAAAAAGAAAATGCTTATCGTAATTATAAGTTGTTCAAACTCACGTTTTACTATCAGAAATTCACTTCTCTTCGTAGGTTAATCAAGCAGCAATCTAGTGTTGCCTATAGAGCTTCTGGGCGTTTATTCAGAGTAAACGCTCTCAATCTGGCATTCCTAATAACATGAGAAATAATAATCATGTCTATAACGACCCACCTAGCATAGCACTGCCTTTGGTGATTGCTTTCACAGCGCATTTATTAAGTCGGCTAGGCCTGAGGAGTATAGTTATTGGGGAGCTCCCCCTTTTTTTGTTGACGTTCCCGAAATTTCCGAAAGGGATATTGTAACTGCGGCTAGGTCTCTCAAAAATAAACTGACCTCCGGTTCCGACGGCATTCCCAGTTTTGTTGTCAAGGATTGCGTGTCCGCTCTATCCGGTCCTTTACTCCATATCTTTAATCTAGTGTTGACGACTCATACGTTTCCTGCTACTTGGAAGGTGGCTAAAGTCCGACCTACCTTGAAGTCTGGGGATCCAGGTGTGGTTGATAATTATCTACCCATATCTATTTTATGTAATTTCTCTAAAATTCTTGAAATTATTTTGCATAAATTTATTTTCTCAAAAGTGAGAGATACGCTTTCTATTGACCAACACGGTTGTATGTCTGGCAGATCCACCACCACAAATCTCGCCTCATTCTCGCAGTTTGTGTGCGACGGTATCAATGATGGGAGCCAGATTGACGTGGTCTATATGGATTTGCGCTAAGCCTTTGATCGACTTGATCACTACTTACTGTTGGATAAGGTCGGATCTCGTTTCGGACTCTCAAAGAACCTGATTGATTTTTTAAATTCATACCGCCTGGATCGCAGGTTTTTTGTAGAAATCAATGGGTTTAGATCGCCTCTTTTCAATTATTCCGTAGGCGATACTGTTCTGCAGAATTTTCGTTCAGTTAGAGATTTGGGTATCATCTTTGACGAGAAATTCTCTTTTGCTGGCCATATTGAACAAATGGTTGCTGGTGCATCAAGGATGCTGGGTGTCCTGATTAGAAATTGTAGAGACTATACTAACATATCTACAATCAAGCTTCTCTATTATTCCTTCGTTAGATCTAAGTTTGACTATGCTTCTATTGTTTGGTATCCAATATACAATTGCCATAACAACTCAATCGAATCGATACAGAGGCGCTTCATTAAATATCTTATTTTCAAGAGGGATGGTGTCTATCTGGACCGCGGTGTTGATCACGGACTAATCTTGTCAAGGTTTAATGAGTTGCCTCTTGCAAAGGGAAGGGACATTCACTCCATCAAATTCTTATATAAGCTGTTAAATCACCATATTGATTGCCCTTTTCTATTAAGCAATGTATCTTTCCATGTACCACGCCTTGGGGCAAGGCGCTCACCTATTTTTAGCCTCGGCCGGGCTAGGTCAAATATATTATTCCACAGCCCTATTTATATAATGTGCAAGAACGGCAATGTCATTGGAAACTCCGGTGATTTCCATTGCAGTAGGCTGTCCGTACTTATTGATTCTCTGCTCAGTGTTTAGAGGTTGCTCAAATTTGTAGTTTTTTATTCTTACTATTTTTATTTTTTTTAGTTTGGAGATTGTTCAAACATTTTAATTTTATTTTAATTGTATCATGTTCTTCTTTTATATGTAGCTCATTAGTATAAACGTTATTCCTGTAATTGGGCCCTGGCCTGTTGGAATTGAATGTATAAATAAATAAATAAAATAGACAAAGATGGACAGAGTTGTGATAAAAAAAAATAAGAAGTAATGAATAAGCGGCTCGCTTAGGCCTACGATAAGATATTAGAGTGGCCCTCACAATCGCCGGACGCCAACCCTATTGAAAACATTTGGTTCCGTGTAAAGAGAAAGCTCAGAGGCAAGACTCTGAGGACTTTGACTCAGTCGTCTCGTGAGATTCGAAAAATTTGCAGAGTATGCAGAAAATCTTATCGACAACATGCCTCAAAGATCTCAGGCGATTATTGATACAGGAGGCGATTGGACAACTTACTAAGGTAATTGTGCCGATGTTAGCACACCAAAGAATACATTGATGGTAACAAATGTTCTCGAAACACATTTTTTCAAGAATATGAGCGATCACGTTCTTACTTGACAGATCGTATTTCATTAGCATTTTTAATTATGGTGGATCTTATTTTACATTTTTTTTGATACAACAAATTACATATATCCATTAATTGAATTTATAATTAAAACCTAAATCCTAATTTACTTCTGGACACAAACAAAATGGAAAAATAAAATGTTCCCAAGTTTAATCTTCAGTCACTTTTTTAAATTTTAAAGAGATTATGATTCTCTTTTCATACTACAGACTGTCAAAGTTTAGCACGTGCGGTATGATCATAAAAGTAATTTTAACCTGAACTAGCCGAATCTTTGGTATCTTGACAAATAGATTTAGGGACGGATGTAAGGGGGCAACTCCCACTCAGTGGAAGTGGGCTCAGATGCACGAACAGCATCAGGTACCTGGGCGTTCTATATGACAAACTCCTTGTATCAAAGGACCAAGCGACAGTGGCCGTGCGTAAGGCAAATCAGCTCCTGGGGAAGCTGTACCTGCTTCTGCACCATCGAAATAAATTATCAACTCATAACAAGTTGGTAATTTACAAAACGATTATCAGGGCCGGGCTTACATATGTCTGCCAGACATGGTGCCAGATGTCTGGAAAACATCGGGCCAAAGTCCACATAGTTGAAAACAAAACTCTACGTATCATAGCAGAAGCTTCTTGGTTTGTCCGCAACAACCAGTTGCAGGCAGTTTCAAATGCCTACAATAAAAAAATTCACCCGTAATACTCAGCCTCACTTTCTTGAGAAAGCGACAGCTCACCCTAACGCTGAGATAGCTAACGCCTTCAAACACAACGCAAACGTTGGTAATCACTACTTACGACCCTCAGACATACTACAAATGGACTAACAATAGACATGACTAAAACTCAATTACCAAGACGGACTATATTACATATGTAGTATATATGGTTAAGGTCATAGTGTAGTTGAGCTACTTCTCTCCAAAAATAAGCTAAACATGTAAACATCACACACCACTAACATTGTAACACAATACTCCCGAAATAGCCGGGAACTTAGCTTTTAGGTTTAATTGGACTTAGTTGGGTTAAGATAGCATAGATCTACACACAACCTAACCAACAAGTTTTAAAACTCACACCCCCTATATAAAGAACAATCGTCACAATGTAAGAGGAGTAAAGGGTCATAAACCCAGCTCACAAGGAGATTTAGTGGGTATGCCAGTCACTCCAAACTGTTGCGTTATTCATAAGGCGGATTCCTCCGGGTAAAAAAAAAATGAGGCAAAACCGCCTGTCTAAAGATTTAATTTAGACAAAGATAATATTTAAATACATTACATATATAGTCATCCAATTACTTCCTACCGTTGTGATAAATGTATGGTTTTATAATAAAAAAATCCTGCAATTGTCATTATAGGTCCACTAGGTTCCCTTTCCGAAATTTATGAAAATATAGTAAAGTTTTTCATAACAGATGGATTTGGGAAGTATTAATAGGCAAATATAGAGAATAGTGATTTTTTTACGGTAAAAGTTAATATGTGGCAAAAAAACTTAACATTTAAAAGTTAGTATGATAGTAATCTACACAGTACTACAAATCAGGTATGCAGTCTGGAAAGTAGTTATATTTTTGCTGACATAACTTCTCTTTTGAGTGTTTTTTTGACTGGAACAAAAATATAATTTCCTACCATTTGATAAATATGAACGATCATAATTTATTAAAATTTCTTCTTTCTTTAGACGCAATTCTTTTTCAAGGCACTCAGTTATTTTTCATTGATATGACGGTTTTTATAAATTTTTATCGTTAATATTTCATAAATTATTCAACACATATATGAATTTCCATACCATAAAATTTAGTGTAATAAAAAATATTTTACAACACTAAAATCTTCTAAAGAACACTTCATCGTCATCATCATCATCATCATCATTAGCTTATTCCATCCATGTAAACCTCCCCAAGTTGTCTTCACTGAGCTCTGTTGTTTGCTTTTTGCATCCAGTCGTGTCCCGCTAATCTTTTATGTCGTCCGTCCATCTTGTCTGTTGTCTACCTTTGCATCTTTTATGTTCTCTAGGCCTCCATGCAGCCATTCGGCTTGTTCATCTGTTATCATTCATTCTTGCCATATGCCCCGCCCAGTTCCACCTTAATGTACATATTCGTTGTATTACATCTGTCACTTTTGATCTTCTTCATATCTCAATGTTAAGGATACCATCTTTGAGTCTAATATTTAGCATTCTCCTTTCTATTGCTCTTTGGGTTACCTGGTATGTATATATTATATTTTTATTTAAAGCCCACGTTTCAGTGCCATATGTTAATACCGTCAATACATATTGATCGAACATTCTGGCTTTTATTGTATTTGGGATGTCCAGTTTAAATGTGGATTGTAACCTTCCGAACCTAGACCAAGCTAACGAGACTCTTCTATCTAAGTCAGCCTTTAATTTTTTTTGAGACCAGACTAATTTACATTCTGATATATTTTACATTTGGCATTACTTATTTATTTATCTGTCACATAGAATATTTTTGTTTGCAAATTACCTTTTTAAGCAATAGTCTTTTTCTGGAACTAGTACAGAAAATACCATTTTTTAAACGAGATCACCATTAGTCAGCGAGCCGTGAGATATGTTTGTTAATATTTCTTTCTGTCCATCTGTCTTATAAATTTTGACAAACACAAATTTTTCAGTATAAACCACTAAAATTGGAAGTCCATTTTTCCGCAGTTTTTAACTGTTCTCTCATCCGTCAATCCATTTCAGGACTCGTTCAGCTGAGCTAGGATCGACGGAGAAAGAGAACAAAACCTAAAATTCTTATTGCAGTACTAGCGCAAAGAATAAGTAAAGTACAACAATTTGCACTTCCGGCTGATGTAAATCTAGCTTTGAAGGCGTATCTGCCATCAGCCGGGAGCTATTTAAGGCACAGACTGATAGGGCATTGTTCAGCAAGTAACAATTATCGCTTGGGGTCTACCCTAAGTATATCTATATATATATATATATATATATATATATATATATATATATATATATATATATATATATATATATATATATATATCTTTCAGTACCAAAACTCATTCTACCTTCAAATGGAAGGTTGTGCAATGGGAGCTCCTATTTCTGCTACCCTTGCCCAACTGGTATTGGAATATTTGGGGGAAAGTGTTATTGATAGCTTAAGCAACAAACCTATTTTCTTCAAAAGATACGTAGATGATTGCATTCTAGCACTACAAGAAGACCAAATAGAAAACACAGTTAAAGCCTTCAACCAATTCAACAAAAAATTACAATTCACCATCGAAACAGAACAAAACAATGACATAAACTTCCTAGATCTTACTCTAATAAGAGAAAAAAACAAAATAAATAGCAAATGGTACACAAAACCAACAAGTTCTGGAAAATATCTAAACTACCATTCACACCATCCTTTAAATTTTAAGAGAAATACCGTTATAAATTTAATTGACAGAGGCTTAAAACTAACAAGTCCTAAATATAGAGCAGAAATAATAGAAAAAATAAAAACTATCTTAACCAACAACAATTATCCGGTTAATCTAACTAACAAAGTTTTAAAAACCAGAATTCACAAATTATATAATACTCTAGATAAACAACCAAAACAAAGAACAGCTACAACATACATATCCATGCCATATATTCAAGGACTTTCAGAAAAAATTAAGGCAGTCCTCAAAAAACATAATTTAAGTGTTTGCTACAAAACGCATTACTCATTAAAACACCTTTTTACCCCCTTAAAATCCAAAACACCCCTCCTGAAACAATCAAACCTGATATATTCCATTCCTTGTCAAAACTGCAACGGCTGTTTATATCGGCATGACTAAACAACATCTAGAAACTAGACTGAATGGCCATAAGTATGATAAGAATAACCAACAGCTCTATCCAAACACGTTCAACAAACCACTCTTTTGATTTTAAAAATACAATATATATATATATATATATATATATATATATATATATATATATATATATATATATATATATATATATACATATATATATATATATATATATATATATTATATTCATATATATATATATATATATATATATATATATATATATATATATATATATATATATATATATATATATTCATATATATATATATATATATATATATATATATATATATTCATATATATATATATATATATATATATATATATATATATATATATATATATATATATATATATACATTGTGTCCCAAAAAGTTTTATACAATTGGAGAAAAAAGTTTATCTTATATATTACAAAAAAATTTATTCTTAATAAAAATCAAGCATCAGAAGTTTAAAATATTTGATGGTATACAGGGAAAATAAAAAATAATGATTTATAATGAATCGTAAAGTGTGTTTAAATTTAAATACAGAGCAAAATATTAATTGAAAATGTTAATAAGAACTAAAAAATTATTCTCACGTTTAGATTTGTGACCTTCCTAATTAAAAATTCCAAAATGTCCAGTAAACAGTTTTAATTAATTCCGTTTTTTGGAATTTTTAACTAGGAAGGCCACAAATCTAAAGTGAGCATAATTTTAACCTATTAACATTTTCAATTAATATCTTGCTCTGTATTTAAATTTAAGCAAACTTTACTCTTCCTTATAAACCCTTATTTTTTATTTTTCCTGTATACCATCAAATATTTTAAACTTGTGGTGCTTGATTATGGATTTCCATGTGATGCAGAACTTTTTATCAAGAATAAATTTTTTTATAATATGTAGGATAAGCTTTTTCTCTATTTGTATAAAACTTTTTGGGACACACTATATGTATATATGTATATATGTATATATGTATATATGTATATATGTATATATGTATATATGTATATATGTATATATGTATATATGTATATATGTATATATGTATATATGTATATATGTATATATGTATATATGTATATATGTATATATGTATATATGTATATATGTATATATGTATATATGTATATATGTATATATGTATATATGTATATATGTATATATGTATATATGTATATATGTATATATGTATGTATGTATGTATGTATGTATGTATGTATGTATGTATGTATCTATGTATCTATGTATCTATGTATATATGTATATATGTATATATGTATATATGTATATATGTATATATGTATATATGTATATATGTATATATGTATATATGTATATATGTATATATGTATATATGTATATATGTATATATGTATATATGTATATATGTATATATGTATATATGTATATATGTATATATGTATATATGTATATGTGTATATATGTATATATGTATATATATATATATATATATATATATATATATATATATATATATATATATATATATATATATATATATATACAGTAGAACCCCGGTTATCCGAGGTAACGTGGTGGGGGCACCCTCCTCGGATAACTGAAAACTCGGATAATCCGGATTTGTTTTTTATTCATTCAAAAAATAAACACCAATACTTCAAACCGATGTATTAACGTTTTTAACATATAAATAGGTACACACATTATAAAACAGTGAAATAGGTATCTATGCGCTTCTGTTTCATATTGCATCTTCTTTTTCTCGCTGCAGTGTTTCTCCATCTATTAAGAAGAAGCAAATCCGCTGGAGTTGCCTCTGGTTGTTGTTCGATATACTTCAAAGCTTTTTCCAAAGAGCAAAACCTTCTTGATGGGAGATCTTAGTGGGAGACTGTTCATCCACCGCCGCTTCGTCATCGTCATCGTCATCTGATTTTTCGGTTTCCTGAAAGGCATTCGTTATTTCTTCAATACTCATTTCTTTTTCTAAATCATCTGCTGTAATCCATTCAACAACATCTTCTCTTGTCACGTTGTCGCAACCTTTTAATTTTTGCATTAATTCAAATAAACTTTTTTCTTTTTCTTCTATCTCGCTGTCAAAATTTGAACAGGACGTTTCTCCATGGCTCCTCAATTTCAAAGCTAATTCATTTAATGGAGTATCATCTTCACTGTCATTATAGTCCTCAAAATCAATAACTTTTGGCCAAGATTTTTGAATAGTGGTAGTACGCACAGAATCCCAAGCTTGACTTACCCAGTAAATAACATTTTTCAGTGTAACCTTTCTCATCCCATTGATAATATCCTCCTTTTCTGTGTATTCTAACAGATGTTCAAGATATAAACGCCTATATTTTTTTTTAATGTTTTCGAGGATGCCTTGATCCATTGGTTGCGTTATGCTGGTTACATTTGGAGGAAAAAATTTTACATTTTCGCCTACATGAAGTCCTTCTCCAGGGTGAGAGGGGGCATTATCCATGAACAAAATTGCTTTAAGAGGAAGACGGTTTCTGTTCAAAAATTTAGTCACAGGTGACACGAACTCTTCTTCAAACCAGTTAGTAAATAAGGTCGCATTCATCCAGGCGCTCTTCTCTTTTGTAATAGACTGGTAGGGCTTTGGGTGAGATGTCTTTTAAAGCTCTTGGACGTGCAGACTTGCCAATCACCATCAGTCGGATTTTGTGCTTGCCAGATGCATTGGAACATACCAATATAGTTAATCTTTCCTTACTTCGTTTGTGCCCAGGAGCTGATTTTTCCTGTCGAGGTGCCAATGTTTTTGATGGAAGCATTTTATAATTCAGACCAGTTTCGTCACAGTTGTAAATTTGATCACATGTGTATCCACAATCTTCGATTTACTTTTTAAAGTTCTGATTAAACTTCTCAATTGATGACACATCAGCAGAAAGTTTTTCACCACATACAGTCAGTTGTACACCGTACCGTTTTTTTTCCAGCGGTCAAGCCATCCAGAACTGGCGGTAAACTGATCTATCTCTGGGAATTGCCTACTAATCATTATTGCTTTCTGTTGCAAAATTGGACCTGACAGAGGCACACCTTTTGATCTCTGTTGGTTAAACCACATGAATAAAGAGTTGATTGATTGGTCCGTTACTTTGTGACAGTACATTTTAACAATAAAACTACTTAATTACTTTGTTAACTGTCACTAAATATGTTTGTAAAGATTTTACAATTGCGTTATCGCGATTTCGTAGTACAACTACATTGTCAAACGCTTAACTAAAACTAAACCAGATTTTTGGTATTTTATGTTTATATGATGAACAGATGTGGGTCTATTATATTTAAAAAAGTTGGAACAAAAGAGAATTTGCTACGTCTAATTGACTATTCAGTAAATTTATATTATGGTCCTTTGAATGTCTGTAAATTTCTATAGATTCTAAGAAGTTGAGTTTTGACCCTTTAGGTGCCATATGGAGTATTTGTAAACAATCGATATTGGGAAAAGTATGGCCTGTTTCTAAGAAACGTTTAGCAAAGTGTGATTTTTCTTTTTTTTAGCCTATAAGAGGCATTGTGTTCTGCGAATTTTGTCTTGAAATTCCGTCCCGTTTGGCCTACGTAACAGCTATTGCACTCTTGACAATTAAGTTTATAAACTCCTGATTTATTGTATTTATTAGTTTTATCTCTGGCGTTAAAAAAATATATTGGATAATTTTTGAACGGGTTTTTAAAGCTATTCTTGTTTTTTCGGTCGTGAGAACTTGGGACATGAATAAAGCTTCGTTAACCTTTTCATAGTCGCCGGTTTTCATTGATTTTCTTCCTGAGGACGAGGAGGCTTGATTTATACACCACTCTTCTATTTTTGTGCGGTTTCTTTTCCAATCTCCAACTGTTACCTCACCTACTCCATAATCTCGTGCAACAACTTTAATTGTCTCTCCTGCTTCAGTTCTTCTGATGGCTAATTTTTCTTCAATAGGAACGACGATTCTTTTACGCTTGTTTTGCTCCATTACAATACGACAAACAAAAATTCAAACAAAGCAGTTCGTATTAATTACACTTAACTACCAGAACTCCAACCAAATAAATTATGTGAATATACTCGTACTTCTCCATAGTAAACGCTATAACGCACTGTATTCACGCAAATTTACATGCTGAAAGAGTCCAAAAACACAAATAGGGGAAGCCCTCACACGGGCCAGGGGGATTCCCCGAAGGCCCCGACGATTTTAAATGGAAGTATGTACATACATATTTTAGAAGCTCGGTTAATACGCAGCATAGACGCGCGTCCCTCGGATAATCAGGTTCTTAGATTGGCTCGGTTAATCCGGAGCTCGGATAATCGCGACTCGGTTAATCGGGGTTCTACTGTATATATATTTATATATATATATATATATATATATATATATATATATATATATATATATATATGTATAAATCGTAATACTAGACACATTACTCATATTTTTGTTACTTAATATATACATATTTGAAATATACTCTCAAAGTTGAATGAAGTCTCTAATGAAAGCAAATATATTCAAAAATGGGAAAAGTAAAGTACATAATTTGGGAGGTCCAATTGATGTAGATTTTTGTAATGTAAAATTATTTAGTTGTCCAGTCAAATAGGGATTCAACTTCGGAATGAAAGTTAGAAAGTTGAAAATTTGCATAAATCTTTGTTTTGACATCCTAAAAGTGAGCTCAAAAGTCTCATAGAATCTCGTGTTCGCCAGTCAAGATATTCAAGGTCAAACGTCGCGAAAATCGGTTTTTTTGCAAATATCTTGTTTCCTATGCTTCGAATTATGTTTTAAAGCTATTACAAAACTTGTAGAGTATAAAATTCTCTACAAATTTGGTGTCAGGTGATATTTTATATAATTAACCGTTCTCCAGATAGAGCGCGAAGAGTGAGAAGCTTCCATCCGTATATGGGATAACGCTATGTCAACTGAGGAATCAAATGCAGAGTACAGTTTATAAAATTAATTATTTACAAATATTATAATTATTAAGAAACTTGAATTGTTTATTTATTTATATATGATATTTATAAATATTATGGTATGATAATATTTAGTTATTTTATATAAATAATAAGATATTAAAATGAAGTAGTTTAAATACATTGTAATCACATTTTTATTTATCATAAGTTTATCGTAAACCTATAACAATTTATTTAAGTTAAAATGTAAGGCGAATTTTTTTACTCTGATTATCAATGGCAGGCATGTTCTCTCTTGTTCGTTGTCGTCCTCTTCTGGTCGCCCAAATTGAATTTCCAGATCATTATCATCATTCTGGTTGTCCGTTATATTTGGCTCTAAACCCTCAAGGACCTGAGGTACATATTCACTTTCTTCATCAAGATCATTTGAATATGAACGTTGAGGCATGCTTGTCCATTATACTGACCACAGACTGAGGAGCATTGCAACCCTACTTTTCTACATCCACAGTTCGCGCCACAGTCTTTCCTGCAATTGCAGAAGATTAGTGAGTAGTTCTTCTGGTGCTCGTGGTAATAATGTTGTTGTGGGTTCCAGGGTCTTGTTTTGTAATATCCACTACACGGATGTCCTATTTATGAATAGTATTTACAAATATCATTTATAAATAAATAAATAATTCAAGTTTCTTAATAATTATAATATTGGTCAATAATTAATTTTATAAACATTTGACTCCACAGTTGACATAGCGTTATCATATATACGGCTGGACGCTTCCCACTCTTCGCGCTCTATCTCGAGAACGGTTAATTATATAAAACATCATTCAAGGCATAGCAAACAAGAAATTTGCAAAAAACGATTTTTGCGACGTTTGATCTTGAATATCTATGAGACTTTTGAGCTAACTTTTAGAATGTCAGAACAAAGATTTATACAAATTTTCAGCTTTCTAACTTTCATTCCGAGGTTCACCCTTTTTTTCACCTTATATTACTGCATAATAACTTTGGCACTTGGAACCTCATCGGATATATTTTTCGAAATGGCGAATGCGTCTCCAGAATATTTTACGCCCCTTAGACAAAACTGTAAATTGGCCCTGTATGCATTCAGAATTTTCTGAGAATTTCATTAAACTAGCTTTAAGACTTAAGAAATTCTTCAATAAAACTTTATTTCTCCGTCTTTTTGGTCCAGGAGTGTAATTTTATGGTAAAAGTTATAACTGTAAATATAATTCATATATGCACTTTACATCAGTCAGTCAAATCAAACCTAACCCCCTGAATTATATGAAGTATGTATAACTAAAACTTGGTTATATTTCCACTACCCCTTATCTTGTTATTTGAAAAAATGGAGAGATATATTAAGGGGGATAATACATTTAGGCAGGCAGTGAAAATAAGTCAATTTATATTTTTTATGTGAAGGTTTTATGTAACATTAATGGAATTTTAGGTAATTTTTTGTTATTTAAGACTAAAATTAACATACATTTTTTCTAAATATCGAAAAGTGGCAGAGTTAAGCCACTGTCTTCTGAAAAGGTTGTGCGATGAAAGATAAAATGGCGTAACCCTTAGCTTTCGCTGTATTTATCTGAAATAAACGAGTTTTTTAAAATTTATTACTAATATTTCTACGGTGTGCGTGAACCTCAAAGATGAAAAAAAAAATTAAAAATTGCTGAAATTACATACGCGTTTAAAGTTTCAAAAAAATTTGATCGATTTCGTTGAAATTTTGCACACATCTAAATGACAGTATTACCTTGTGCTTGAACCTAAATATTATTAAAAATCATTAAAAAGAATTTTTTTTTATGGCAAATAACTTAAAAATTGTATGAAAAATTCAAACTGCAATTCCAAATGGCATACTATTTCCGCAATTTTTTTTTAAGGGTTATGCATCCCATATGAGTGTTAGTAATAATTTTTTAAAAAACTCGTTTCCAATACAGCAGAAGCTAGATGTTTTCCCATTTTACCACTCGCCATACAACCTTCTCAGAAGACAGTGGCTCAACTCTGCCATGTTTTAATATTAAAAAAAAAATTGTAATTTTATTCTTAAGTAACAACTCACCTAATGTAACATAAAATCACATAAATTGACTTATTTTGACCAGCTTAAACGTGTATATATATATATATATATATATATATATATATATATATATATATATATATATATATATATATATATATATATATATATATATATATATATATATATATATATATATATATATATATATATATATATATATATATATATATATACATATACATACATACATACATACATACATACATACATGTGAAACCAAGGTCAGTTCATCGACCAGAACAGTCAACTATCTTTATCCTGGGTTCGACTTCTATTCCCGATTTAGGCGTAACTTTGGAATCTGTCTTTTTGTCAGAAGCAACCTCTCTTGCCAACGAGAAGAGGCTCTGGAGCCCCCAAACTTTGATGTTATGTGGTTAAAAACAACCACTCAACAAACCACAAGATTCATCTGTATCCTGTATCGACCACCAAGTGATACCAATTTTCGAAGACTTTTCGCTTCTCTTACAAACACCATCGATCATTTACAAATTAACTATCCAAGTGCCGAAATTGCCATCCTGGGCGACTTTAATGTCCACAATGTCAACTGGCTTAAGTATTCAAATACTACCGACGAACAAGGTCGTGAAGCTGAATCATTCTCAATCAATTGTGGCTTAACTCAGCTTATTGACGAACCAACACGGATCCCTGATCGAGGCGGGGAGTTCGCCAGTCTTCTTGATCTGTTTTTAACCACCAATCCGGAGATTTACACGGTCACCGTAAATCCGCCGTTGGGTTCTTCCGACCATAAACTGCTTTCGATATCGAGTATCCTGCCAATCAGTGATAGAGAGGCGCCTAGGCCGCGCAAGATTTGGCACTACAAATCTGCCAAATGGGAAGATCTCATTTTCGAACTCTCCCTTGGATGGACGTTTGTTTTCGATCCGACAACCCATCTGACTGCACCAGAAAGGTCTCCGATGTTATTTTGGCTGGTATGGAAGCTTACATCCCTTTTTCGAAGAAATGCTCCTCCAACGGCAAGCCTTGGTTTGACCGAAAATGCAAAGAAGCTGTTGCTTCTAAACATATTGCCTACCGACAATGGCGTGAAAATCCTAACACCATAAATCGTAACACCTTTGTTCGTGCCCGGAACAGATGCAAAGGAATTATCGACGAAACCAAGGAGGCACACAATCAACGAATTAGAAACAAACTTCTCGCTTATCCCAACAATTCCAGGTCCTTTTGGGCAGTCGCTAAGGCCGTTAGTCAAAATTTCACCAATCCAACATACCACCACTCACATGGCCAGATAATTCCATTGCTACCACACCTGTTGAGAAAGCGAACTTGTTGGCTGAACTCTTTGCTTCACATTCTACTGCCGATTTCCAAGGAAAAACACCACCTAGTATTCCCATATTGCAGTCAAAGATGCCCGATGTTGTCTTCAGACAACGTATCATAAAGCGCATTTTAATGAAGCTAGACACCAAAAAGGCTTCTGGCGCTGACGGAATACCTGCCATATTTCTCAAAAACTGTGCAAGGGAACAAACACCAGTTTTCTGTAGACTTTTCAACCTATCCTACAGAAAGGGAATATTTCCGTCCTGCTGGAGATGTGCCACAGTTCAGCCGATACCTAAAAAGGCAAGAAGACCTTGCCAAATAATTACCGACCAGTCGCACT
>CM032454.1:122031944-122081944 GCA_019049505.1 Pachyrhynchus sulphureomaculatus
CCAGTGCATCTCTGAAGATTTGCTCATAGTATATATTAAACAATAGTGGAGAGTAACCGACACTAAACGCTACAAAATATCAATACATATACGGTGCAATCAGTAATATCCTCATATACTTTTCAGTACCTGACTGCAGTTGGCCAATCACAGATAAAATAAATTCCAATGATGATTGTGGACTAACGGATAGGTGCCGAGACAAAATAATTTTATTTTGTTTATACGAGAGTTGTGTAAAAAATAAGGTTCCCACATTTGTTTCAGGTGTAAGGCCTTTTTATTTGAACTGAAAAATACATCATTGGAAAGCTTAATTTCTTAGCTATTTTTCAACATAATCTCCAGATTTTTCCACGCATTTTTGTTGACGACTAATCCACTTTTGGAATCCCGCTTCAAAGAAGTCCACCGCCAGTCCGTGAAGGAATTTGGTGACCGCTTCCTGCACTTCTTCATCAGTCTCGAAACGTTGTCCACCCAAGTGTTGCTTTAATTTTGGAAACAAGTGGAAGTCACTCGGTGCAAGATCAGGGCTGTAGGGAGCATGTTCAACGAGATCCCAGCCAAAATTGTCGATTAAATCCTTGATTTGGCGAGAGACGTGCGGGCGCGCATTGTCGTGGTGCAGTCTAACGCCTTTTGTCAGTCTTCCTCTCCGGCGATTTTGGATGGCTCTTCTGAGTTTTTTCAAGGTCTCACAATAATTTTCCGAATTTACTGTGATCCCTCGAGGCACAAACTCAACAAGCAGGACACCGTTACGGTCCCAAAAGACCGTAACCATCACTTTCCCGCGGACAGCGTTTGCTTGAACTTCTTCAGTTTAGGCGATCCGGTATGGCGCCATTGTCGCGATTGTTGTTTTGTTTCCGGGGTGACGTAATGACACCACGTTTCATCCCCGGTAACAGTGGAGTCTAAGAAATCTTCGGTATTCTCGGCGCATTCTCGAAGAAACTCCTGGGCACACTTGACGCGATCGGCTTTGTGGGTTTCTGAAAGCATGTGCGGGACCCACCGCGCACACATCTCGCGCGGCGAGTTTACAGCGTTGGGAACGTTATTTCTTACACAACCCTCGTAATTAAACAAATATTTAGGTAACAAATATTTATTTGAAACTTTTACTACTAGATTCTAGATTGAGCTAGATTCATTTATTGGCTATTAGGTAGCTAAAAAGCTATAACTATTACACATTATTGACTAACAAAAAACGTGAGAATACATATTGAATCGTAAGATATATATATACATACATGTTGGAGACCTAATGAACTTAGACTATGTAAGAATGTTATTTTAATTTAAAAGCAATCACCGTACGGAATTTGCGCAAGTCCGACTTGCAATTGACCGATTTTTTATAACTTTTCTCGGTGGTTTAAAATGACACTGTAATAAAATTATCAGTCTTGTTTTCTAGATAAGTCCATGACAGTCGACGGTTTTAATAGCATCAGATCTAGAAAATTGATAATATTCAGAAATACATTTTTTTATAAAAACTGATCAGTTATAGGTATTGTGCACCTTGCAACTTTGTAGGAAAAAAACAATCGGCTTCTTTGATCACGTTCGCCAAGTCGAGATCTTTCAGCTCTTCCTCTTTTAATTTTTTGTCCATCCCCATATTGTATCATATTTCTAGTTCGGAATCTAAGTCTAAACCAGTGATTCCCAAAGTGGTTCAGGTGGAACCCCAGGGGTCCACGGGAGACTCGACGGGGGTCTACGTTGGCGTGAAAAAAAAATGGGGGTTCACAAGTAGAAAGTGGGGGTCCACGAAAATTTATCTGGCTTCGATAGTAAAGAACAAAAATGTTGGCTTGGCTTTACCTATCAATGTAGGCAGATAATACACTACTCAAAAAAATTAAGGGAGCAAAAAAAAATTCCAAATTTTTCGGTGATTTTTGACAGGCTGTATTTCGGTGAAAAATGGTCGTATTGAGACTTAAAAAAAAAAGCATTTTGAAGCTTTAAGATTCTAATTTTCAGATTTTTTAGCTAAAATTTTTTAGGAGCTACGGTTCTCATGCAATCCTAACAGATAGCGCGAAAAAATAAATATTGCAAATATTTTGCTTTTTTTTGGTCCACGGGCTTGAAAAAAAAATTTTCAGTTAGGCCGGCATATGAATTAGATAGCCTGTTTATTTAGCATTAATTTCCTTGTTTTAAAACCTCCCTTAATTTTTTTGAGTAGTGTATTTTATTTGCGACTGTTACTTGTAAAAACTTGCATATTCGATATTCAATACAACGCGCGTCGAGACTTGCAAACCGCCCGCCCGCAACGCAACCCGTTCAGACGTGCAAAAGGACGAAATACGACTTGTGCTGTGCAAGCAATCTTGCATGAACTTGTTTGATTCTTCACCAATATAAATACGAATGCCAAGGACAAACGTTACTCATTTGTTTCCGGAATCTTGAAAAGAAAAGTGTGAGTGAATCGATGTCAGTGTTTGCCAGTGCCGGAAAAAAGTAAATACCTGCGTACTTGTTATTCATACTTTTATTTTATATTGTAATAATATTATATTTGTTATGTTTGCGTCTAGTAGGTACGTAATATAAATTATATACTGAACAGGGCCATTATTCGATACTTCTATAAAAGAACAGAAACCGAGAAAGATTGAACTTTTAGTACTTTTTATTATAAAATTATTTATTTACCCGACTGTGGTGATTCGCTAAAGGAGAGATATATGATTGACCTGCATGTTTGTACATATTTCACTGCCCTCGTAGTTGCTAATGCTAAATGACTAAAAATATTTTCATAAATTGTACGTGTCTTATGTACCACTCGTAACGTACATCAAAGTAATAAATAAATCATTAAAATCGTGGACTTTTGATGTCAAAATATTCTTTAAAAGTATTTTCTCTCGAATTTACAGAAATGTATCAAAATATAATTTATATTACATTAAAAATAGGTTCAGCCGTTTTGTAAAAACCTCTATATGGGTCTTAGCAGTTTATTGCTTTTAATTATTAAAATCAGTTTTGCCGCCGGCATTTTGGTTTTTTCATTGCAATAATTAATTAATCCTATTTTATTCTGTTAAAATAGCCATATCCTGTTAAAGTCGCCTTATGATTACTAAAACAAACATTTTTTTCTTTACAGGTAGGTAACTGATACGGAACATGGCTGAATCTAAGAAGAAATGTCGACAGTACAGTGTTGATTATTTGAAATTTGGTTTTTCTTCCATCAAAGGCAGACAAATGATTGCCCATGTGCCTTTTATGCAACAAAGTTTTGGGCAATGACTCTATGAAACCATCGAAGCTCGAAGATCATCTAAGAAGGTGTCATCCTGATAAAATAGGTAAAGATTTAAAATATTTTCAAACATTGAAGGAAAAATATGAAAAGAGACCCACCGTGCACAGTATGTTCGCTTCAACATGTCAAAGTAACGATGATGGCTTGCGGGCATCTTACAATATCTCATTGCTTATAGCGAAATCTGGAAAACCGCACACCATCGGAGAACAGTTAATTTTACCTGCTGTTGAAGAGGCTTCTGCACAAACCTCCATTTGAGTAACAACACTGTACAAAGACGTATTGATGAAATGAGCTCTGATATTGAAAGCTTCTTGTGTAATTATCTGCAAACAAACTCATTTTTCTATTCAACTGCACGAGTCAACTTTACCTGGTAATGAAGCATTAGTGGCATATGTTCGATTTGTTATGGACGAAGAAATCCATGAAGAGCTGCTATTCGCGAAAACTTTGGAGACGGACACTAAAGGCGAATCAATATTTAATGTCCTGAGTGATTTTTTAAGGAAAAAAATCGATTCCATTTACAAACATTATTTCGGTGGCAGCAAATGGAGCTCCTGCCATCTTCGGGAGTGGGTTTATAAGCCATCTTAAAAGAATTATACCAGAAGTAACTGCAATTCACTGTGTTCATCCACCGACAACACCTGGTAGCGAAAAATTTGAGTGATAGATTGCACCCATCGCTTCAATTTGTGATTAAAGCAGTTAACAAAATAAGAAGCAATGCGTTAAATACCCGTTTATTTGCACAATTGTGCGACGAAAATGATGAAGACTTCCAACGATTGCTCTTACATACTGAAGTACGCTGGTTTTCGAAAGGTGCATGTTTAACAATATTTTACTTACTTTTTGAATCAGTTTTAGAGTTTCTGGAAAGTAAAGATCCAGATTTAAAAGAAAACCTGATCAAATTGAAAGCAGACATCGCGTATTTGACAGATTTGTTCAAAAAATTTAATGACATTAACTTGCAGTTACACGGGGACAGCCTAAATTTAATACAAACAAAGGGTTGTTTGTAATTTCGGCTTTTCTTGGAAAATTGAAATTTATGAAGCAAAATATTAGTCGGCGCGAATTCTCCCAGTTTCCAAACTTGTCACAGGCAGAATGTCTTGATGAGAATATTCAGACATACGTTCAACATTTAAATGCCCTGCATGATGACTTCAAAAATAGATTTGAAGATATTCTGACGATGGAAATACCACCATGGATCATAAATCCATTTGATGAAACGGATGTGGCGAATGTGGTATTACAAGAGGAGCTACTCGAGCTTAGCACCAATGAGGAGCTGAAGGTGAAGTTTAAAAAAGGCTATCAAACATTTTGGCTACAGGCAGAAATACCCGAAAAATATCCTGGGCTGTGGGAAATTGCGAGAAAATTTTTGATAGCGTTTCCCTCGTCATACCTTGTCGAAAAAAGTTTTAGTGTCGTTACAAACCTATTAACAAAAAAAAGGAGCAGATTGAACATCACAGAACGGGGAGATTTGCGGTTATTCCTTACAAAAACTGAAGCCAAATATTGATAATTTGCTGTCAATCCATCAAGTACATCCCTCTCATTAAAATTATGACTATTTTTTTTTAATTGTTGATTTGCATTGTTGAAGTTACGGTACGTTATTAATGTTTAATTTTAATTCTATTAAGTCTGTAATCATATTATTTTAATAAATAGAACGCAAGAAAATATACTATTTTTCTTTTTATTTTTACCACTCCGAATTTAGGGTTGGAACTCAGCCACGACGCAAATTTCCATTGTTAGATCTAATCTTCACATTTTTTGACGAGTTTTGGGAATATGGTAGAAATGTAGCAGCAGAGGATCCACCGAAACCAGTAAAATTTTGAAAGTGGTCTACGAGAAAAAAAAAGTTTGGGAACCTCTGGTCTAAACCATCCAATCGATAAAAACTGGCAAAACATTTCTTTTGTTTCAAATCCTTGCTGTGGGTAAGTGAGTGCAAAGGTTGATGAGTTCTCATTAGAAAATCGCAGAGATGTTATTGTGGAGGCCAGATACAGTATGACCAGAGACCTTCTCCAGAATTAAGTGCTGGAGGAATGCTCCTGTGCTTTTGCCTTCCTATGGTCCTCGGGATGGTCAGTTCCAGCTGCTTTGCCAGTTCGTTTGCATCCTCGAGCAGTTCATCAGCAATTATTTCTGCATTGTCGCGATGGTTTTTTAACAAATCTACGATTCAATTGTGTTTCGAGGCTTTAACCAAGTCGAGGGTTTTTGATTGCAAATCATTCATAACAGGTTCTAATACTGCAAAATATTTTGAAATTAAAAGCATAGCCACTAAGAATGATGATCTGCTGAATAAAAGCTGGAAGGTGCTTGTGCGATTGGTAGCATCTCCTACATAAATCGTTTCTAAGGCTTCAACAATCTCGTTGAAATGTTCTTTAAAAATTCTAATACTCTTATATTTCTCCGACCATCTCGTTTCACTCAGCCGTGGAATATTTGGAATGAATTTTCTCCCCGGAACTGATTCTCTAAAAAAGGTGATGATGTTTTTTACAGCCGCAACGGTGATTCGAATTTCGGGTATTAAATTAAAATTATTCACTGCAAGATTGTGCGTTTATACATTGTGCGTTTATACATTTTCTCAGTTTGGTCTGTACCCCACCTACTTTCCCAGCCATTGTAGAACAGCCATCGAAACCTAAACCCACCCATTTCTCAGGCAGAAGCCCTTGTTCAGTAACAAACTCATCTAGTGCCTTTGCAATTGATTTAGAATCAAGTGTTTCTAACTTAATGTAACCAACGCAACGCAGTCATCTCGGATTTAATTCAGCTTCAAATCATAAAAGCCTATAAAGAGATGCTCTTTGCCTGGTATATCAACAGTTTCGTCAACTAATATGCTGTGTGCATGTTTCTTTGGCACTTTTAACGATATGCTCCATAATGACACTGCTGCATAAATTGATTATTTCATTTTGAATATGAGGAGATCGATAGCTTGCATTTTTTTTAGCATTTTGAAAGTGTTGTTTCGATAATCTATCTCCAGCTTCGATATGAAGGCCACAGGTCTTCAATAACTCCTTCATCTTGACATTTTCCCCTTAGCTGTAGGTTATGAGTGCCAGAAAAGGCAAGATATGATAGAAGATATTACTTTTCTGTTTCCTTCTAAACTTTATGGTTGAATTTTTGTACCTGAATATCAACATCATAAGTAAATCTTCTAGCCGATTCAGTTGGCGAAACATGCCACTGGTTAGCCAAATGGTTTTTACAAGCCAGATGAATGTCTTTGTATTTCGTGAAGTCTTGCAATGAAGGATCCCAAAACCCCTTTGACTGTGCTTGAAGAGGATGGGAATAAGTCACGTTACTTGCACAATGCACCTTTCAAACGCTTGGAATATGCCACCCATCGGGAATATGTATCCAGCCACTGATAATTAAATTTTCTGTTTAGGTGAACGTGAAAGCCATCAGCTTCAAAGTTGTAGTCTTAGGTGGAATCCAGCAATCCGTCAGCAACATTTTTTTTTGTCTCTTCTGATATCAACGACGATGGTCCCAAATATTTGCTCAGGTCATTTTATCTATTCCTCTTTCTGCTTCCACAGTATCACAAGTTGAACTCGTCGCGAATTCCGCTTTAGGATCTATTCCTGATCTGGATGATGTCGACTGTTAGCCTTCGCATTTCCGTCCTTTTCATTCGCTACTCCTCCATTTCTTACTGTTTTGATCATGTTTTATTTATTTAATTCATATTAAATAAAAACTTCAGTTAGTCGTAACTTTATCAGTGTTGTCACACTTATGTATATGTATTTCTTTAATTTTAATTTCTGTAAACAGATCGGTATTTATTTTTTTATCAAACATACGTAAAAGGTTTGAATGGTTCATTAACAGTGCAAAAGTACATAAATACCTATAGTAACAGCAATATATAAGCTTATATCCATTAAAACAGCAAAAAAAAAAAAGATAATGATAAAACATACCAACACAGTCAATTCATTTCACAACGATCACGAATGACCTGACATGCCGCGCGCCTGTATTTACTTGCATATAGAATATTCTAGACTAGAGTTGAACCTGAAACCACGTGGAACATTTCCAGTAACTTGTCGGCTTAACTTCTCCGCAGAATTTGAACGTCGATTGATACATGGGGTAAATTAACGATTTGACGTTCCTGATTTCTTCTGCTCGTTCTCAGCCTTTGTTTAACAGCAACACTCATGAAAAGAGTTTGGTGACTTCTAAAGTTGCAAGTCTTTCGATTCGTCTTTAATTGTTATACCAATGCTGCCATCTATGCCTTCGAGCGGTAAGCTCGAGAAAGATGCGTTTCTGCAATAAGTGCCAGTCGTGCTGTGCCGCTCTGCTTGAAAAGACTTTGTAAGTCACCGACAAAGTGCAGTATAACCATCTATTTGTCATAGTTTTCCGTTAATACCTGGATAAGGACTATTGCTGAACCTAGCCCAACTGACACAGTCTAGACATATAACAAGATCAATTACGTAAAAAGAGTAAAGGGTTTCTCGGCTCACAAGGAGTTTTAGTGGGTATGCCAACCCTTCAGGTTGGAGAGCCCCACATACCTGGAGCACTTTAGGGCACCCTTATGGTGACGCAGACTGCTCCAGAATCCATTCACTTTTTTTGGTGACTTCTAAAGATGCAAGTCTTTCGATTCGTCTTTAGTTGTTATACCAATGCTGCCAAAAAATTTTTAAATGATAAAAAATTAAAATGTTAGTTTTTTATTTTTTTGTTCTTTTATTATAATTTTTTAGGCCTTCAAGGATCTAGGAGTGGGCTAGCAGTCCTCCCCCTGGCTAGTACGATGCCTCTACCTTTTGTTGATACAACTTGTATAAATAAAAACATTGCATTGTTGTGACATTTTACCTCCTTTTATTACTTTTTTTCTTAAAAAAAATATTTACAATATTAGAAAAAAATTGCCTAATATAAAACCTAAATAGATCACTTAACAACTTACATAATTACAGTTTTATCAGCTACTGACTTAATTTTAGTATTTACAAAAATTTATATAAAGAAGGTACTTAAAACTGTTTTAGCACTGGGATGATAATGAAAACTTAATACAAAATTAGGTCGAACTAAAATGGATCTGTAACATTAAGAACTCAAGTATTATATATATATATATATATATATATATATATATATATATATATATATATATATATATATATATTGTAAAACAACCGAGAACAGACGAGGGCCCATAGTTCAGCAGTCTACCAACTGTTCTCTCATTCGTGCATCCATCCCTAAACGGCTTATCAGTCGGGCTAGGATTGACAAACAAGAGAGCAGAGTACTTACAGCAAATAATGGTAAGATATAACGAATTGTACCAAAAAACGCATACCTCATACTCCACTGGAGGCTGATTCGCTGCAGCATATATATGTATATTTTTATATATATATATATATATATATATATATATATATATATATATATATATATATATATATATATATACATTTGGATTATGGAAGTTGCTTATTAGGTAAATGGTGTGTAAAATCTTCAAACACATACATAGATATTGCTAAAGGTTGTACATATGTAATCTGGCTGAAATTAATTATTCAATTATTGGTCTATATATGGGACATTCAAGGGGTTTTATATTCAGAAAATATTTTAAATTCTTGAGCTCTGAGGGATCTACTACAAGTTTCCCTTATTTTTCTAGGTAACATTTTATGATATATAATAAATATGAGCTTGATTGGAGAACAGAACAATTTGGATACAAAAAAGTTTTTTTTTAATCTTGTAGTTTAATATATTAAAAGTAGAGTAATCTATATGGCACTAAACTAATATCTTTTAACTGTTTGGTTATATTAATCATTACAATAATTACTTTTATATTACATTTTAAGGATAAGAATTTTTTTTCTCTAAAATTTAATTACCCATAAATAAAGTTATAACAATATAGTTAAGTAAATATATATGATTTGTTTCTCCTGCTTAGCAATAATTATAAATAAAAAAAAATTAGGGTGACAAGAAACATCAGATCATTAGAATTGCCTAATAATTCAATGATAGCCAAATTAATTTTTTTTATATATTTTTTATTAAAATATCGAAAAAATTTAGATTAGTATTATTTTGTCCAGTAAATTACTTGAGTGAGGTTTAGAGGACAGTACCAAATTATATACACAGTAATAATGTAATCTAAATGCTCCCAGATGATACTATTGAACGCAACGTGTAGCCAAGTATAAAAACCATTTTAAGTACCTTATGTATATGTCTTTCTTAAAATTAGGAAATTGCAATGCTGGCAGCTTTAAAGACTAATTTGTCTTCTGTTTTTTTACATTATCGTGCGTCTCTATCAGGGCCTTCCGTTTAGCAGCCTTTCTTTCTTCGACCGTCTTTTTCAGACCTTTCATTTTACGGGTCTGTATTTTATTAATGTTTTGTTTACCCATATGAATACGTCCATGAGTATTACCGAGCTCGTCGGTACTAACGTTTTTGTGTTTAGTGACCTTCAGTTCTTTTGGTTTTCTACAAGCTTCTTTCATTAGGTCGTCTGTAGGCAGTTTTGTGCGTCTGAGCGTGAAATCTATCCGGGGTCCTATTAAAAAATAATAATAATAATAATTAGTTTTATCAACTGGCAACATATGACAATGGAAAATGGTTATCTATGCGAATGATATTGCTGATATTAAAAGTTGAACCCAAAATGAAATAAGATGAAACAAAAATGGAGTTTTATTCTATCTAAAATAAAAAGTTACTTAAAAGTTCATAAACTACTAAAGATTTTTCAAAGGAGTTTAAATAAAATATTCATTAAAAAATAAAAATAGTTATTGGGACCGTCTAAAAACTGTAGCTTAGTATCTGGAGGATAGTAATTAACACTTCCTGTAGAAAAGTTGCTCCAATGGATCTAGGCAAAAAACGCTTAAAAAATTTTCCTTATAAACCTGGCCCTTCATTTATCTTTCAGAACAATAACATAAGCAGAGAAAATAATAATATGAAGAAAATTTTAATTTATATAGGGATTCAAATATCAATAAAATATGAGGGTTGCCTTAATATTTGTCGATCTATTTCCATTTATAAACAATATAAAAAAAAATTTTCAGGTTTAGCTCAGTTTTGGAAAAGCAGGTGTCAGACAATGGGTTAGTTACTCACCGTTGCATTGTAACTTGCCCTTTGACTGATTTCATATTTTTTCCAAAACTAAAGCTATTTTAATGAAATAGTTTGAATTTAGTTTGAACGTTTTTAACAGACTTGGAACACTATTTTAAAAGTTTGTGCATAATTTTTATAAAAATTTTATTTTACAAATTTATATACATTATATACCCTTCAAAACATTTCCTCTTAGACACAATACGCTTTTCAACGATCGTTGGTTATCATGTTGGCTACCATGTTGATGATGATCGTTTTATAGACAGCCGCGAGGAAGAGTTGAACCGTAGACTTTCCGTACCACTGCCTCAAATTTTTCAACCACAATGTTCTCCTTCTCCCTGGACCACGTCTGCCTTGAATCTTTCCCTCTATAATCAGATGCAAGATTTCATATTTTTTTGTATGTCTCATAATGTGGCCAAAATATTCTAATTTGCGTTGCTTGATGGTCGTGACTACATCCTACTAATTCTGTCCATTCAACTGATTTTCAGCAGTCGTCGATACATCCACATCTTGAAGGCCTCCAGACGTTTAAGCATTGCTTTAGTTAGCGACCACGCTTCCATGCCGTACAAGAGAACCGGAAAGACATAGTAGCCTACCATTTTCAATGATAGGTCGTGACTAGTTAAGATTTTTTTGTTCTTCATAAATGCGGCTCGGGACTTCTCTATTCGAATTTTAACTGCCACAGTCGGGTCCCAGTGGTCATTGATATTGCTACCGAGATACATCAATTTATCAACTCTGTCTCTATCTTTGTGCCACCGACTGTAATACCACCATCTTCAATATTAGATTCTTTGCTTATAATCATATATTTTGTTTTATTTGCATTGAGTCTTAAACCAAACTGTGTACAAGTGTCAGTTATTTTATCCATAAGTTTTTGTAGATCTTTTCCGTTATTAGTGATAATGTATCAATGGCGTATCTAATGTTATTTATGATAACGTCGTGCGTGAGTATTTTTGATAGCCCTTTTCTGTTAACCAGCTATATAATTTATATTTTATACACCAATTTGCACTTGGAGAACAAAAAAAAATCGCGGGTTGCTAAATCAGGGCAGAAAGCAGGGTGTTCGTGTACGGTGATAGAATTCAAGGCAAATGTTCAAACGCGATTAATCCACGTAGAAAACTGCATTAACTCTTTGAACCTCATATACAATTCCAGGACTGTAACAAAATACAACCAACATGATTGATTTTTGATTTGTTTTCCTATTATTTTTGGTGGCGGCTCATCTTTTTGTTTCCACTTTAGGCTCTGCGACTTCAGCTTGATGATTTAAGATTTGTCATCTCTTTCTGAGAATTCATCGTTTTCCGATAAGATTTCAGTCAACGCAACACTCTTTCAGTCGTAACATTTGCTCAAGAGTAAGCAAATTCGGCAAAATCTTTTTCTTTCCTGAACTAAACTCGTCTGCTATCCTTCTGTTAATCAGCAGTCACTGAAAGAATATTTTCATCACTACTTGAGGTAGAGGGGCGTCCTGGCCTTGCAAAGTCCGCAGGGGTCTTCCCAAAATGGTAGACTCCCTTGAAAACAATCCTTTCTTTTAGGGCATCCCCTCCATAAGCTTGTAAAAACATTTCATGAATATTTGGGTGATTCTTGCCAATTCCACAAGAGACTTGATGTTATTTTGTTGCTCAAGCTGTTGATCAATCGCCATTTTGACACTGTTGGAAAATTTTGATTGGAAACTTCCACAGGTTACAGAGCATATAAGTATAATTCTTCTGGATTTCTCGTCTGTGGATTGAAAAAGTGATGTTGACATTTCGCCGATCATCCTGCTGGCTTCTTCAGATCTTTTTCTGAGAACTGATTTCTTTGGAATCTAACAAGAAGCTGATTTGATTTTCCTCGCACAGTCCGGGATGATCCAAGGAGCGGGGCTTCATGAATGATCTGTTCCCAGATTGGTGAGCGATAAAGACCCATCTTACCATTAATATTGCTAGGATATTTAGATACTTCGATGGACTCCCGAATTTTCCTAAGATAGAACAAGCAATTTGTTGCAAGGATCTTTGATTGGTCCAAGAGAATCTCGCGTCCTGTTTCATGCTGGTGTTTGGCACAAGCTGAAATGGAAATTTTACTAAGACTCTTTTATGTTCTTTGAGTCTAGTATATATTTTTCTGCTCATTTGGTCGATATAGGTTTCACCACAGCTACACAGAACACTGTGAACTCCTGGATTTTCAAGAGAAAGCTTATCTTTGACAGATCTGAGATGCAAGAGTTTACGGCACATAGAGAATCGTGTTGTTTTATGTTTTCGTCTTAATGTATGGAAGGACTACCATCCCAAGATACTGATCTGTTTGAGTTCTAGTCTTCAGAGGTACCTGGGAGATGTATGTCTTTGAATGACTCATTATATTCTCGGAAGCGGAAATTCTTTTTAACTGCAGAACGGAAGTAATGTGTTTTAGTCCTGGTTGACGAAATTGTGACTGGGAAAGTGATCATCATCATCAGCTTATACTGTCCACTGCTGGACGAAAGCCTCCATCAAGTCTTGCCACTTTTTTCTGTTCTGGGCCGCTTGTACCCAATTTCCAGCCGCTCTTTTCAAATGATCAGTCCACTGACTTGGTGGTGTACCTCTACTCCGATACCCTTTAGATCTTGGTCACCACTCTATGATTCTCTTTGGCCATCGCTCATCCTTAAACCTAGCAACATGCCCAGTCCAGTTTCATTTATGATGTAGAATGAATTTGACTGCGTCTCGTACCCCCATTCTCTTCCTGATAACGTGATATGGGATGTGATCTCTAAAAGTAACGCCTAACACTGACTTCTCCATCTTTCGTTGCATGGCACATATTTTATTGATGTTTTTCTTCGTCATTGTAAGAGTATCAGCTCCGTACGTATGAACGGGGAGTATGCTTCTGTCAAATACTTTTCTTTTTAAACACATAGGAAGGTTAGATTTGAATACATAGGCCAGTTTGCCATATGCAGCTCAAGAGAGACCTATTCGCCGCTGAATTTCATGTGTTTGGTTATCTCGTCCTATGCTGATTTCATGTCCCAGGTATTTATATTGATGCTCTTGCTCTATCTCTACGTTATTCATTTTTGTAGTGTCGCTTAATACAAGATTTGTCACAAACTGGGTCTTGGATAGATTGATTTTTAAACCAACCTTTTCTGAAGCTTCCTAAAGCATGGTCTGTGGTCTTCTTGTATTTTGTCTGTTATTAAGACAATATCGTCGGCGAAACAGAGGTGATTTAACTTTTCACCGTCAATGTTAAGTCCCATTCTTTCCCAGTTTATTGATTTTAGAATACTTTTTAGAAGTGTTACGAAAAGCTTGGGTGAGAGCGTATCACCCTGCTGCAATCCTCTTTCGATTCGAAATTTGCTGGTGGATTGATTAGTTGTGAATTAGAAAATGATACAGCTCTATAAACAAGGATGTTGATAACAAACTGTTTTTAGGCGGAAGGCGAGGAAACATTTAAATATCTATCTGTGTAAGTGGGCTTCTGTGTACTAAGTAGCCCCGGCTTTCAATTAATAAGAATATCTAGGAAAAGGTTAGTAATATTATGTTCAATATCAAAGGCGAAGTGGATATTTGCTTATAAAGAGATTGAGAAAATTTTGAAGTAAGTCTTGCCTGTGTGGTAAAATTACAAAAGTGTCATCAACGTAACATGTCTAGAATTTTGTTTAACGTAAAACGTGTTGATTGCTTGTTTTTCAGAACGTTCCATAAATATGTTTGCAATAATTGGAGAAAAGGAGCGCCCATTTCCGTGCCAGATATTTTGTCATTTCATCAATGTATAGGAAACAAGTCCCAAGTATGCATTTCTCAAGGATGGTTTTGGGCAAGAAGGATATCTCTTAGCGTATTGGGAATGGGAACATTCGTAAAGAGACCTCCGACATCGAAGCTAACTAAAATATCCTTGGGGTCGAGTTTCATTTCCTTAAGTTATTGTACAAGATGAGTAGAATTTAAGACAAAACTATATGTTTTGATCTGTGGTTTTAACTAAGAGATGCACCGGATAGTGATTTGGACGGATACCAGATACCGAATGTTCGGTCAGCACCTTGGCCGGATATTCGGCCACTGGATATTGGGCATCAAGAGATGCAAGTTACGGACGACATGTTTAAGCGTGTACATCGTGCCTCCTGCGCTGCTTGGTGTGGTGTCATGCGGGAGGGGGCTGATGGGGATTGGAACGAAGGAACACACGCAACGCGCTCATTCATTGTTTGTTTACTCGTTTACTAAGCCGCTTCGCTACACTAGCTGATAATTAGAAACGAAAATGACATCGAGCAATAAAACTAATTTGGAAATATTTTGATATTTATAAGAGTCGTAATAAGTTTGCTTTATGTGTGTTGTGCAAGTGCAAAATATCTCGTGGAGAAGAAGAAAAAAGAGCCGGTACGTCATCCATCAAAAATAACATGAAACATAAACATGCGGAGCAATATACTCAGCTTATTGCCGTTCCTTTTACAAGTAAAACTTGTCCCGCGAATTCGAGTGCCACTACAAGTGAATTCGCGAATTTTAACGCAAAAGCGATTGACCTTGAAAGAAACTGCAAAAAATCAAAATGTTATCATTATTTGACTGCAGTGATTGCATTAGCCAGTGAACCACTGTCCATTATAAAACGAGTTGGTTTTACTCAACTTCTTGAGAAAGCATCGCCTCGTTACAAAGTCCCAAGTCGAACCGTCATAGCTGAAAAATTATATCTGATATTTATGACCGAATTTATCCCAAAATTGAAAGCAATATTGCTAAAGCCACAGCTATTTCTATTACTTCAGATATGTGGATTTGTTTATATAATAATGCTAGTTTCTTAAGTTTCACGGCCCATTGGCACTGAAACCGTTTGGAGGGAGAAGGACACAGCTAAAGAACTGAATGCAATAACGGCTCGCTGGAATATTCCCCAAGACAAAATACATCTCCTTTTACATGACAGTGGCGCCAATATGGTAAAAGGCGTAAGAGTCGCAGAGTATGATTTTGGAAAATGTTTCATTCATTCGAGCGAGTTATCAACAAATCTTTGGAGTCATAGCCTGAACTTACGAGTATGATATCAGCTGTCAAGCGAAGTCGTTACACACTTTAATCACTTCGCTTTGGCTGAAAAAAAAATTAGATGCATTCAAAAAGAACTCGATGTATCGGAGCATCAGTTAGTGAAAGATGTCGGTACACGCTAGAATTCTAATTACTTGCCGGAACGATTGCTAGAAGAGAAACGGGGTATAACTGTGTATAATACCGACCACGACACTTTGAATAATTTAGCATCATTATGGTGGGATATGTTGGAACAGTGTATCAAACTTTCGAAACCGTTCAAAGAAATAACTAAAATAACCAGTTCCAGTCTTTCATGTATCTCGGACGTTATACCAAACGTTGCTACTTTAATTAAATCTGTGGCAAAGGAAGAGACTGCTCTAAGGACTTCTGAACATGAGAACCTGTCTAAGAAGTGAAATAAAGAATCAATTCGATTTTGATAAAAATTCTAATTATTTGATTGCAACTCTACAGGCAGAGAGAGCTCGGCAGAAACTTCTTTTACCGGCTCTGAAAATGAGCTATGATGATTCTTCTTTTACTGGAAGAGATTTGCCGCCACAAAGTAAGAAGAAAAATGTTGGAAGCCTCGATGTCACAATTGAGACGCACGATGCTTGTGTCAGTGTTTTAATGAAATTGCAAATAACAATGATGAACGTGAAGCTCCAGAAGGAAGTGCCATTGCCAGCGAGTTAGAATATTACTTAAAAACTGTTCGAATTCATTGAAATGCCGATTCTTCTGCGTTTTGGTCAGGTAAAGTTAAACAGTATCCAATTTTAACTATATATGCTAAAATTTATCTCTCGTGGCCTTCCGGCTGTATATGAAAATAAGCCTAATCATTTACTTCCAATGAATGCTGAGATGCTTATTTTCATTCATTATAATTTGCCTCTAGTTAACTATAAGTATCGAATTAGAATTTAATTCATCTAATTGATAAGTAATTGATTTCTGTAGATCACTGAAGATTATTGTTTATTTTTTTTAAATTCGGATTGCATTATTATATAACATTTCTTATTAAAACAATTTCATAATTAAAATGCTTCCTCTTATTTATTTATATATAATGCCTAAACTATCTGGCCTTTGCCGAATACTAGGCGACTATGCGGCCGGATACTGAATAGTGAAAAGGATGGCCGTGTAGGCAGGATACCGGATATCCATTGCATCTCTAGTTTTAATATAGAAGGTAGGCACTTAGCATTTTAACAATGCTTTCACAGGTGACGGAGCTTATAGATATAATTCCTCTAGATTTCTGCTGTGTTGACTGAATAAATGTTGTATCTGTTCTGACCAAAGTTCCCATTTCCGATACTTTATTATAAATAAATAATTTTTTATTTACATAATAACTAGTTTAAATTAAATCCTAACCTACACATTGTCTTTGCACCACCAATTCAAGTATTTATATTAGGTTAAAATATTGAAACATTTAAAGATCCCGGCTGACTGCCGGATTTTGCAGAATGATATAGACAACGTTGCAAAATGGGCAATTGACAATAAGATTTACTTTAGTGTAAGTAAGTGTTCTGTTGTTTCTTATACTAGAAAACTGAAGCCGATAAAGTTTACATATAGTATTGAGAATGTCCCACTTTTGTATGAGGATAAGATAAAGGACTTAGGGGTGATTTTTGATTCCAAATTGACGTTTAACTATCATGTAAGTTATACAGCAAGTAAAGCGAACAAAACGTATGGCTTAATTGTCAGAAGCACAAAAGATTTTAGAAGTACAAATTGCATAAAACAGCTATACATATCCTATGTTAGAAGTATATTAGAATATGCGAGTATAGTATGGCCACCCTTTTATAATTGTCACAAGCGAACACTTCAATTGATACAGAATAAAATGATGCGTTACATGCATTATAAACAAACCGGTTCATATAACTCTATGATCTCTTCTACACAGTTGCATGAACGCTATGGGATTGGTAACCTTAGAGAAACGTAGAAAACAATATTGCATGCTCTACTTGTACAAAGTAGTGAATGGTCTCATTGATGACCCGGCATTTTTGTCCAACTTATATTTAAGTGTGCCAAAGTACACCACAAGAAATCATAGCACTTTCTATATATCAGATGTAGCCCATAATAACCATCACCTGGGATCTCCATTGTATAATGCTTGCATGCTATACAATGGAATCCAGAATAGTGTAGATATATTTAATAAGTGCAGTCTTTTCAAAACTAAATTGCGTGCGTTGTTTTAAGTGTATGTAGATTATTATGGAATGTTATTTAAATTAAGTTAATTTAAGTTCTAGTACTTTGTAATTGGAAAGATCTCTGTAATCAATCTGTAAAGTGCAGTAAATAAATAAATAAATAAATAAATTACAGATAAAAATGGAATCATTGAAAGACTTTTAAAAACTACATCTTATTCTATTCAAATAACCAGCCAAGTGCAAGTCGAACTTGCACATTTAGTGTTCTGTACGTTGATTGCTTTTAAAACAATTTTTTTTCTTATGGAGGTATAAAATGATCAATGACTTCACAAGACACCTCAAATGAGGTTTCAACAAAGTTTGTCTCCAATCTTTGTTGAAAACTGGTGTTCTTGAAATTTTTTGTTTTTTTATATACTAGATATAGTATTAAAGGTAAGGCACTCATGATAATTTTCATTCAATCTACACCTTGTGGAAAATATTCCATATTTTTTTCAAAATTTTTTGATCAGTACTTTTCGAGATAAGGAGGGGACAGCGATTTTTGGCAATTTTTTTAAAATAATACAAAGAAACATGTGTGCAAGTATTACATTATTTATTTATATATATATATATATATATATATATATATATATATATATATATATATATATATATATATATATATATATATTATATATATTTGAACTTGTTTGCAAAAAGCTTTCATTTGACATCTTACTTGATGACCTGGTAAAAAAAAAATTTTTTCACTTTCTGATTTCACCCCCAAACTAACCCTTTAAGTCAAAATTTAAGTTTCAATACTACACGGTTCTGATGGGGCCATCAATTCTAAATTTCAACTTTCTATGTTAAATAGTTTTGGTGAAAATCAGATGTGACAGATGAATAGGCAACAGACGGAACCCTAAAAATACATATCCAGTAATGCTACATAAAACAATAGCCTTTTTTCCTAAGTTGCCTCAAAATACTCACTGATTGTACAGATTAACATTAATAATTTGATATTAATAATTTTTTAGTTTCTTAAAATAGTGGACAGGTTTTTACCACTGTCAGGTAGGTGGTTATAAAATCTTACAGCAAAGACTAAGACTCTTCCAAATTATGATCAACCTGTGCTTAGAGATATCGATTTTATTTTTATTTCTCATTGCATAATCATGGACCTCATAAGGATTCCAGATTATTTTTAACATACATCAGCAGGCATTGATGAATATACATTGCTGGTATTGTCATAATATTTAATTGTCTAAAGTGTTTTTGGCAGCATTCTCTTTGTGATATATTTAAGATGACTCTTCTAGCTCTATCTTGCTGTTCAAAAATAATAGGCCCATCCACTGAACTTCCTCATCATCTTCCATGTCCAAAACCTGCCCTCAGATCTCCTAAGTCTAACTGAGAAATGTCTGCCTGAGACTTATTTTCAATACAGTGATGAAATATATAAACAAATATCTGGCAAGGTAACAAGTTCTCTAATTATTGCAAACATATTCAACACTTTAAAAAACAAGCCATTGACACTTTTTATCTTAAACCAAAACTCGGGAAACATTACACTGAATACAATTTGGTAATTTGGCTACATGTTCAAGAATCTCTTTAAGCGGTAAGGCCACTCCAGGTCCTAGGAAAAAGGCTAATCTCATAAATTTTTTTCAAGAGTATAATAAAAGCAGTTGAAAATTTATTTAAAGTATTAAACAAATATTTAAATGTGCAAAAGTATTTGCTTTTATCTTTTTAATTCAAAACAGCCACTTCAGAATCCAAGACAAGGCACCTTTTTCAAATCGGGCGAAATGACAGCTGCCACAAATCTTTATCAATTCGCTTGAAATTTTGAGAGTAACTTTTCAGATACATTATCTAAGGGAAAACATATGGATCTTGTGATAAGTTATAAACTTCCTTTATTTTATAAACAATTTTTCATGAAATTTTGGAGTGAAAAATGAAGGGTTTTTCAATGATATTTTCAAATTTTTGTACGTTATCCACTAGTTTCTAACATATATTAATGAATATTTTAGGTTTTTTGTTTTAGGCTGAAATCTACAGGAGCAATTGTTTTGCCCGTTTCAGGCCTCATATAAAAGGCGCCTCCTCGTCTTGTATTCTGAAGTGACTATTTTGAATTAAAAGATAATAAAAATATTTTTGTACATATAAATTTTTGTTTAATAAAGTACTTCAAATGAAATAAATTTTTGACTGCTTTATTATACTCTTCAAGAGAATTCCAAAAATTAGCCTTTTTCCTAGGACCTCGAGTGGCCTTACCTCTTAAAAGTATTAAATGTGATAAATTAAAAACTATATTTTTATTTTATGAGGTCAAATTTTATTAAAATATCATTTAGGAAGACATATTTCTAATAACATTATACTGACTACATTTAATCAAAAACAATATGGAAGTCAGTAATACATATAATATTTCAGAGAATGACTTCTACATCTACTTAATTAAAATGGTAAAAAAACTTACCTATTTCTTCCAGTTCCACCCGCGGTGTTCTCAACCCAGACTTCTTTAACAAAACCTTATAAGATCTAAGACAAATTTTCCCATCGGGAGTAGCATTAAAACTAATGGTGTGTTCTAAACCTTGAAGTCTCACAGCACTGACATCTTCTCTATGGAAAAAATCTATAAATATAGATTTCAGGTGTTTTAATTCATCAGATTGTTCCCACTGGGGTCCATTAAATAGTAAACAAGGCTTAACACCTAAAGTAATTTTGGAATTGGCAAATTCTCTGAGTCCTTCGTAGGATTCGACATTCAATTCTATCATATCTAATATAGAGTAATTAAACATTCTACCTACAACGAGGTTATCTGGACGTTTTTTGCTGTGACTACCTAACATAAAAAGACCACTATCGTGTTTTTTGCAAAACACTTCCATAGGGGTAGTGTTTTCAAATATAGTAATGTCGTTGTTTTTTGAGAGCATTTGAGCATCTGGTTTCTTGAGATCAAACAGATCTCTCAGAACTCTCCTAATTTTTTCGGATGTTTTACGGCCTTTAACGAAAATTGCTCGCTTCGGACCTTCAGTAACTTGTGGCTCTTTTTTTAGTAGAATCTTTTTCCCTTTATGTGTGGTGGGTTTCCTACAAAAACAATAGTAAATAGTACTAGAAATTTAACGAAACTTACTGCAACTTTAAAAGAAAATGTAACACTTACACCACACGTTGTAAAACCGACATTTTCTTGAAATTTTTCACCGATTTTCTATTGTATTTTTCAAACAACTTTCTAGAGAAAATTTTCAACACGTGTTGACAAGAAATTTCTGTACGGTTTATTTTGCCAACTTAAGAGACAGGTGATTGTCAATTAAAAAGGGCGGCTGTTTAGAATCCTGTATTATTAATTCTAAAAATTTAAAATTTTTAAAGTTTGTTTTCAGTTTTTTTTTTTCAGAAATTTCTTGATAAGATCCCATTATGTTAAAATAATGTATAATTTAGGAAAAATATTTCCAAATAGCTTTATTTCACAGGATGATAAAATAATAAATTTAAAACGGCCACGTTTAGAACTGTCAGCCCTGTTAATGCCAACTAAAATATTGAAAAACCCTACAAATAAAAACAAATGGGAGACATCTTACTCTGAATTTGAAGTTTCTGTAGTTTTTCCTGAAGCATTCAGGAAAAAACTTCAAAAATCTCAAGTTTTACATAAGTGATTGAAAAATAATGTTTTAGAGTTTTTAGATTGTAAAAGGTATATTGTTTATATTCATACTGTGTAAAGACTAAATACGGTCAAGAATCATTTTTTTAGACTATGGAAAAGAAATTGGAGAAAGCAAGAGTCAAAAAGAATCTTTTAAAGCTTTTGCAATATAGAGAAGGTAATATAGAAGGCTCAAAATATGTTAAGCAACATTGTCAATTTACTGATGACTTGGTTAAGAGATTAGGACTAGAACATGAGCTTCAGGGACACCAGGGATGTGTAAATTGTTTACAATGGACTTCTGATGGAAGGTGAGATGTTGACTTTATATTTCTTTTTATAGTCGAGCCTCCTTTCAACACTATACATTTTTTTTAGTTTTTGTCTGTATTAACGTAAAATTATATGAAAAGGAAAGAACTTGACTATTTGTAATTGTTTTTTCAATGACTATAAATAATAGATTTGTCTCTGCATCAATTTTAAATCAATTAGAATGGTTCTGGAATTGTTATTTGTGAAAAGTAATTTGTAAAACTAGTGTGTTCCAATTTGCTAGCTTCAACTGATTTGACACTTGGGGAAACAATATTAAATTGGGTATATGTAGTATAGTATAAGTCAATAGGGATTGTTAATCAGTTTGGTAATGTTATTAAATTAGCTTTTAAACAATGATGTTTAAATAGATTAGGCTTGTAAAAACCATTGTAATAAAATAGTGGAATTTCGCTACTAACAAAAATAATTACTTTTATAAAAAAAGTTATGAAAGGACACTACAAATATTTCTCATTTATATTAATTTGCTAAAAGCTTATGGTGGTTTGAAAAAAATACATATCTTAAGTGCATTTTGGTTGCTACTGTATAAAAATTCTTTTATTTTTTAAAACTGATAAAATTAATTTCAAAGAAAATATAGAGAAACAATAATTATTTATGTTCGATTTAAAAATGTATTTGTTGTTGTATATCTCTATTGCCTTCATTGAAAATGTTATAATTATAATAATAATAATAAGAAATACACAGAAAAAAATCTCCAAATACACAGACCTTGCAACAGAAATATGGCTATGGAAACAAGACACCTATTCTCGAAGAAAATATTTAAACTTTTTTCAAAAGGAAAGATTCTGTTGTTTTCACTAGAAATTGGTACATAAAAAAAATTGACCTGAAAAAATATACCAGATATACAAGAGAAATAAAAAAACCTAGACTTGAAAATAAAAAAAAAAATTCAAATGTCCATTTTTTGGCTCAAATACATTGGTAGCAAGATCACTTATAATAGTGTGTTTTTAGACTTTTTTACTTGTTACTTTCCTTGCTAGAACAGAGATTTTTTTTTATGGGTCTAACACACATGCTGCAGAGGAGTCCCTAAAGTGCTACAGGAGCGACATGTGTGTGGAAAAAGTGATTCACGTTATTCTTGAATTGCTGTAAATTGTATTAGGTGGGAAACACAGTCCTGGGCAAATTATTCCAAATGATATTCTCCATATAAAAGACTACTTGAAAAGCGTTGAGGAGTAACAAGCTGAACCTCATATGGATGTGAAGTATTAGCACGACGTGTATTTCTAACATGCACCGCTCCGGGAGGAATTAAGCAAGCTACATCCTTCGAACACTTTCCATGAAAATACTTGTAGAATAGGTTCAAGTCGCCAACCGTTCTTCGATGTTCCAGCGAATCAAGGCCGCTGGTCCCCAATCAGATGAACAGCTCTTCACTGAATAGAATCCAACAAATGCAGTGTATGTTTGGGAGCGGTGCCCCAAACATGGGATCAGTATTCCATAGTTAGTCGAATTTGAGCTTTGTAAAGGATTAACAGTTGTGGACTGCAAAGCTTTCTGATTCGAAATATTATTCCCAACTTTTGAGAAGCCTTTCTTGCTATACCTGCAACATGTTCATGCCAGGACATATTTGCTCCCAAATTAACCCTCAACAAATTGAGTGACAATGTTAGAGGAATGGAATACCCCTACATAACTATGTCGGGTTCAGCAATGTTAACTTTCTTAGAAAAAACTGCCGCCGTTAAATTTCACTTGGTTACTGTCACCCCAAGATAGATTTTCTTCCAGGTCTTTGTTAAGTTGAATGACTTCCTGCTGTGGATATTCGTCTGACTAACTGATGTCCGAGAGTTCAAAGTGAATGAAGAGATAAGCATACTGTCATCTGCAAAGCTGTAGATTGGTTTCCCTATCTTTTCTAGCAGATTGTTAATGTAAATGAGAAAGAGAGTAGGAGGACAGTATGGAGCTGGATTCAAGAATGTACAAATGTCGACTCTATGATAGAGTTCTTCTATAAGACAATCTACAGCAGTATTGAAAGCTACGTACCAAGAAGGAATAAAAAACAGAGGAAAAAGGATACTAAAATAATGATCTCAAAGAAAAATAAGGCATATCAAAAATTTAAAGTTACAAAATCACTGCAGGACTATAGACAATACTCCAAGCTGCATAGGGAGTCAAAACATTTTATTCAGCTTAGCTATGTTTTGTATGTTACTAACACAGAACAAATGATTCCTAAAAACATCAAATTCTTTTGGGCCTTTGTTAACTCATTAAAAAAGGACTCCGATATTCCCACTACCACGGAGTTAAATAAGAATATCAAACAAACAGATATTACAAACGCTTTCGCAGATCACTTTGAGAGCTGCTATTCGTCAGATAGGGGGATTGACTTGACTGCTGTCACCGAAGATGTGTGTGTGAGTCTTGCACGACATTCCTTTGGCCGAGATGATGTATGGAAAAAACTCCACGGCTTGGACACTACCAAGGGTACAGGACCAGATGGATTACCAGCATCGTTCCTTAAGAAATGTTGTGATTGCTTGGCACTTCCTTCTGAGCTTTATTTATCAATCTTCGTTTGACCATGGGTCATTCCCAAGGCTGTGGAAGCATTCATCGGTTGTTCCGATATTCAAGTTTGGTTTAAAGAGGGATATTAAGAACTATAGAGGGATTTCGTTACTGCTCATATTATCTAAGATTTTTGAATCCCTACTAACGGATGAGCTGTTTGAAGCTTTCAAATCCCACATAGCGGTCGACCAACATGGTTTTTTTTTTTAAAGGAAGATCTACCGGTACTAATCTGGGAGTGTTTCAGGACTACGTTGTGAACGCAGTCGAGAGTGGTTCTCAGGTCGATGCCATCTACACAGACCTAACCAAGGCCTTCGATAAGGTATCCCACCGATTACTCATCAAAAGACTGTCTAGGCTTCAAGATAGGTTGGACCTTGGCTACCTTCCAAGTAGCAGGAAACGTATGAGTCGTCAACACTAGATTAAAGATATGGAGTAAAGGACCGGATAGAGCGGACACGCAATCCTTGACAACAAAACTGGGAATGCCGTCGGAACCGGAGGTCAGTTTATTCTTTAGAGACCTAGCCGCAGTTACAATATCCCTCTCGGAAATTTCGGGAACGTCAACAAAGAAAGGCGGAGCTCCCCAATAACTATACTCCTCAGGCCTAGCCGACTTAATAAATACGCCGTGAAAGCAATCACCAAAGGCAGTAACTATTCTAGGTGGGTCGTTATAGACATGATCATTATTTCTCATGTTATTAGAAATGCCAGATTGAGAGCGTTTACTCTGAATAATCGCCCAGAAGCTGGAGGAATCGTTAGAGATATTATTCTCAGTACTGCGGATATATTCTCTATAGGCAACACTAGATTGCTGCTTGATTAACCTACGAAGAGAAGTGAATTTCTGATAGTAAAACTTGAGTTTGAACACCTTATAATTACGATAAGCATTTTCCTTTTTATAATTGTTATCTATGATCTCCTTGGTGTACTAGAGAGGGAAGTGCCTTCCACGTTGTGACTTCTGAGGCACGCTTGCAACAAAGATGTTATTTAGTGTGTCATACAGGATCTGACAAGCGTCCTCCAGAGACAGACAGTCAGTAACAGGGGACCAGTCCGCATTTAGTATTAAGTCATACATAAGTGGGAAATTAGCTCTTCTAAAGTTAAAGCTTAACTCAGCGTGATCATTGTTAGTGGGAATCATATTAACACGCGTGAGGCACGTATGAAAATTAATTAATAGTGAAGGATGATACAGATCCTCAGTCACAAGTGGAATATCGCTGCGTAACACAGCAGTATCAAAATTGGCAAAAACGAGGTCCAAGTAACGCCCATAGGCATTGGGTATGTTGTTATACTGTCTACAATTGAGGATCCCAGCGAATTCATTTAAAATTCTATGCCGACTGCCAGATGGAACATCACTATTGTAGGTAGGAACGTTAAAGTCACCCATGATCAAGACTCGCTTATTTTGCACATAGTCCAGGGTAAAAAAAAGCTCAAAGAACAACCCTAATTGCTCAATGATATCTGTGATAGTGGAGCTATTAAGTCTAAGTATAATTGTCTTGTTAGAAGTGTTTTGGAGTATAATAGTGTCATATGGAGTCCTGTTTATAACTGTCATATTAATCGTCTGGAGTCTGTCCAAAACAAATTTGTAAATTTCATTTTATACAAACTAAAGTTTCCCTATAGCAATGTACCGTACTTGACTCGTATTCAGTTAGTAGGTATAGAAACACTTGGAACACGAAGACGCAATGCTTTAGTTTTATTTTTGTACAAATTACTTAACGGTCAGATAAACTATCATACTTTGCTGTCCCATGTTGATTTTCGGATTCCAAACAGGACCACTAGATCTCAACAACTGTTTCATATCACTTTTCATCGTACTACATACAGAACACAAAGTTTTTCTAATAGACTGTTAAGTAATTATAATGCAAATTTTAGTGATTTAGATCTGTTTAGATTTAGTATGACAACATTTAAAAACAAAATAAAGTATAGACGTATTAATGTAGTAACTCTAAGGCAACGACACTAACAATTTATCTATTATCTTTGTTATTACTTCTTTTTGTAAATTATTATATTGCATTCTTTTTTTTGTAACTATAATTACTGTTTTACTATTTGGAGTTGTTGTTGTAAGTATTCATTGTATAAATAAAATAAAAGACAGGTGGGTAGGTCAAAACAATATCGCTTAAGGCAAAGAGGGGGCGAGAAATGGGGGGGGGCAATATTTATGTATTGTTTCAATAGTCTTTTGGAACTTTGTTCTAGATCTTTTGGTTGATGTAATTGACAAATTTTAAGCATATTATTTATAGTAAAATCTATAAGAGGCTAATAGGGTGGGGTAGGGAGTTAAAAGGGTTGCTTCACATATATCATGCTATATGTCCTTTTCAGGGTTCTCGGACTGTAGGAAAATAAAAACAGTTACTGTGAATTTATCATGTTGTAGGTATTTTCGAGGTTCTTTTAATCAAACAATCAAAACATTATGTTTCATATTTTTATTGTTAATGTGGGAAGATGGTGAGAGAGGGTCTTACTCTTGTTTCCATAGTATTATGAGCAACTTTCCTGGTTCTTGATTGGAATATTGTATAATTATTATAAAATACATTTTTTATAGTAAAATATATATTTGGTGAAAATGATGCGGTAGAGGGTAACTGCATATAAATCGTAATATACTTCTATTTCAGTGTTTTTGTTTTTCCATTATTTCCAGTTTTAAAAGAAATAGTAGATAGAAGGGATTGAGATCTGATTACATAGTAACCTAAAAAAAATCTTGAGTTGTCGGTAAATTATTGTACTTATTTTCCTTGTTAACGGAAAGTATTGTATTCGTAAAGAAACTACCGAAATTCCTCGAGTCCTAGGGTTCTTAGATCACGGAAAACATATTTTTTTAACCTCCAACTTCATTATAAATAATATTTAACATCGCAAAAATAATAATCGCGCCACACATCACAAGAAAGGTTAATTAGTGTTCCGTACGGAACACTTAAGATAACTTCGGCGTCTGTCTGTCCGTCTGTCTGTCTGTCTGTCTGTCACACCCGATTTTCGCTGAAATTATTTTTTTTTACTAGGTCATCTAGTGTGGTGTCAAATGAAAGCTTGTGAAAATACGAGTAAAATATATATATATATATATATATATATATATATATATATATATATATATATATATATATAATGTAATACTTGCGCACACTTTTCTTTGTGTTATTTTTAAAAAATCGCTGTCCCCCCACCTTATCTCGAAAAGTACTGATCAAAAAATTTTGAAAAAATTCTGGAATATTCAAGGTCATCAGTTTTCATTAAAGATTGGAAACAAACTTTGTTGAAAACTCATTTGGGGTGTGTTTTGTGAAGTCACTGATCATTTTATACCACCGTAACAATTTTTTTTTATTTTAAAAGCAATCAACGTACGGAAGTTCAACTTGCACTTGACCGGTTATTTTTATTTGTACAACATGTTTTTCTCAGCATACTTTTAATTTTTTTTATCTGTATCGTCGACATTTGAATTTTATTTTTTAATGTACGCACGTATTTTGTTGGCATAGCGTACATATTTTGTTCAATGTGATTTTAATAGGAAGGATTTTAGTTTTTTAAACATAAGATTTTTTTTTAATTATTTAAACAAGGTTAGTTTCTAATTCGTTATTATCTTTGGTATACATTACAGCATTAAAAAAACCGACCAAGTTAAGTCGGACTCGGTGATTACTTTTAAAATAAAATAAAATCCTTACCTAACTAAGTTAATTAGGTCCCTGACATGTATATATCTTAAGATCCAATATGTATTTTCACGTTCTTTCTTAGTCAGTATTGTATAATAGTTATAGCTTCTTAGCTACCTAGTAGCCAATAAATGAATCTAGTTTAATCTAGAATCTAGTGGTAAAAGTTTTACTACCCAAACATTTGTTTAATTATAAACAAATAAGATAAAATTATTTTGTCTCGGTACCTATTCGTTAGTCACCAGTCATTATTGAAATTTATTTTATCTGTGATTGGCCAAATGCAATAATGTACTGAAAAGTATATGAGTATATATAAGCATATTTCGAAAAGTATATGAGTATATTTCTGATTGCACCGAATACATATTGATATTTTGTAGCTGTTGGGCCCAGTTAAATTCACAACTTTCGACGAAAAAACCTTCACCATATTATCAAGACAAATAGTTTTTTTATACTAAATAAATTATCAGTACCTATTTACCATTTGTTTACAAATACATACAAATTTTTTCCGACCAAAATATTGAAATTTACGGGACTTATGCCCCAGTAATGGGACAGGTGAAAAAAAAATAGCTGCACATTGCCTGGAATAAAAAAAAAACAAAATGATCATTAAAATAAATATAATCTTCCATACCATCAACCATGGATTTTAAAAAATATTGAAAATTATAAAAACGACGTTTAGAAAAAAAAGTATAAAATTTTCGCCAAAAATTGTCGGTTTTGTGCATGCCAAATTATCATTTTTGGTCCAATCACAAAATCCATAGTTCATGGTACAACAAAACATGTCCTTATTAAGGCGATACAATAAATTGTGTTCGAGTTACAGTGGCAGCAAATTTAAAAAATGCTGTTTTGAGAAAAACGCGTTTAAAGAATGACTAACGTGTAACACATAAACAATGATCTCTTGCCACGTACCTACCTTTCTGACTATTTTGAGTTCGCTAAAGTATTAGATGTTTAACTTTCACTTACGTGGTGACGTCACGGCATTGGAATTTTAATACCTGCTCCGATTCGCGTTACGCTTCCAAAAAAAGAGTTTTGTTAATATACTTTTCTGTACATTACTGCTCATGCGTAACTAGTATACCGAAACAAAAGAATTTTATTTTAATTGTTTATAGTTAAAGAAATATTTAGGTAGTAAATATTTGTTTTACACTTTTATATACTTTTCGAAATGTACTCATATACTTTTCAGTACATTATTGCATTTGGCCAATCACAGATAAAATAAATTTCAATAATGACTGGTGACTAACGAATAGGTACCGAGACAAAATAATTTTATCTTATTTGATTATAATTTAAAAAATCTTTAGGTAGTAAAACTTTTACCACTAGATTTTAGATTGAGCTAGATTGATTTATTGGCTATGAGGTAGCTAAGATGCTATAACTTTTATACATTATTGACTAAGAAAAACATGAAAATACATATTGGATCTTAAGATACATACATGTCAAGGACCTAATTAACTTACCCTAGGCAAGGATTTTATTCTATTTTGAAAGCAATTATCGTACGGAACACTAATTGCGTAAGTCCGACCTATACTTGGTTTTTTGAAAGTACATTTTTATTTATCGTGGTCAATTTTATTTTAGATATATCTATTGTTTTTTCATGTACCTCTTGAGGCATAGATTGCATTTTATTTTATTCAAATTAATTTGTCATGTTTCAGACTACTTGCTTCGGGTTCAGATGATACAAATGTTATTATATGGGATCCTTTTAGACACAAACAGCTCCAAGTTGTTCCAACCAATCATATTGGCAACATATTTTCGGTGAAGGTAAAATATTTGTTTCTAAAAATAAATAAAAAAACACCCATATTTCTAATTTGTGGAAGATACTATATTTTCAGTTATTTATTATTTATTTTACAGGATGTAAACTGAACTAAAATCATATTTTATACTAAAAATATTAACAAATTATTTTATATTTTCAATTTTTAAACCTGAAAGTACACATGTAATTAGAGAGATTTTGTAATGCTTATTTTTCACATACGTTTGTCCTTATCATTATCCAAGCTTGCGCAGTATTAACGCGAAGGAATTGCAGGGATAAGTTAGTATTCCTCTTCTATAAATTTAGGGGATTTTTTTCATTCATTTCATGGTTGAGCACACCGGTTATTAGTATTTGATGGGTCAACGCATGTTTCTAAATGAAAATGGTTGTTTCTATAACTGCCTTCAATATTGTCAAGGTAATACGTTAAATAAAATTTAATTTGAAATTAGCACTATACACACTATAATGCCATCGTCCCAAAGATTGCAAAATCCCAACATAATCTGAACACTAATTAACTGTTGTCAATGTTATTTGCAATAAAAGATTGTCTTTTCAATTTTACTGTATTTTCTTAGTGGTTTGTACCAATAAGTAGGAAAAAAAACAAGCCCTACCATAATGGCGAGAAGAATACGAACTTCAAATAACTCCTCCTATAAGTTCCTAAATAAGGGAAATCGTTATCCTTAATAAAGAATTCGCTTGTTTTGTTTCAATACTGCGCAAGCTCCGAATGGTGGGCGCATGCTTCAAATAACGATAACAGCTGAGTACTTATATTTAATTTCTTCCCTTTACTACTGCGCAAGCGTCAAACGGTGAGCGCATGCTTCAAATAAAGATAGACAGTGGCCTACCAAAATAAGCGTAGCAAAATCTCTCTGTTACATTTTATTATTCTAGACAAATGTAGAGTTCTTATTTGTTTAATGATTTATAAAAGAATGAAATTTTACACATCAAAACAATCGTCTTGCTTTTTTTTAAATCTGATAGTAACAATGGAAATATTTTTTTATTTGTTTTTAGTTCTTAGGCACTAATAATAGCATTATAGCTACGGCTGCCGGCGACTGTAGGGTATTGGTGCAGTCAATACAAGATACACCAATTCTGGACTGTAACTGTCACAAGAATAGGGTGAAGAGATTGGCAACTTCACCCATAGAACCTACATTATTTTGGTCTGCTGGGGAAGATGGCTTGGTAATGTAAGTATTAAGTAGTAAATATAAATTCATTTTAAAAACTAGAAAAGCTCACTATATTGCTTAGTTAACTAAAAAATAATTAACCCTCTCCAGGTTGGTGTAATACTAGTGTACTGGAGTTGAGAACCCCTCCCTCATTTTTATTTTGTTTAAATTTTTAAAATTTACCTTTGTTTTGCTTAAAATTTAGAATAATCCCCAATTGTACCTCTTCCGTATAATGGTAAAATAGACACAAATCAGGCAAAAAATAATTTATGTTCAAAACACAACTAAAACCTTATCCATCTGGTAGAAAATTAAATATAATTTTCTTTTAGACAAATATATCATCTTCAGAACTAAATTTAATAGTTTTTGGCAGACATAGCATATAAAATGCTGATTTTCTCTGACTCCAATTTTTACAAATGAAGTATTTTAGCTTTGTAATGGAGACCTATCCAATACACTATTTTTAGAGCAACCCCGAGAGCTTCTATCTTGTTTTATTTTTAGATAACTGAGCAAGGAACTCAGTTTTTTATTTTTTAGGTTAATTACTTATTTTATTATTTTTAAATTAATTATCCAGAATGTTCCATTCATCCATGAGTTATTACATGAACACAACGGTGGAAGATTTGTACCTGTAGAATTATTCTACGTATTTTGTAGCCGGATAGCCTTATTTTAGGCTACACTGTAGTCACAAGCAATACATATACAATACATTAACAGTCGGTCAGAGTAGTAAAACACTTAGAGCTACCAGAATATTATGTCACATGTCCCCAGCTTATATGTCACATATTTCCTCCCTTGAATCGATTTAGAATGGATATCCGAGATTGTTTCGTTCAAGTTTAATATGGCCTCACGGGACTTCCCCGTGACGGCTATAAGATCTGTTATGAGTATACCTAAACTCTAGTAAGAAGATCCAATATAGATCTGCTCTGTTTGTATAAAATAATTAATTATCTATTCTGTTATCCCACTCTTTTATCGTATATTGACTTTTTTGTTCTTCAGAGGAATAATAGGGGTCAATATACTTCCGCTCATCCTTTCCATAGGTGTAACTATGGAGCAGATTTAGTTTTTAAGAATATCACACTAACAGGCTTCAAAAATTTATTATTGTCAATTTTATGATTATAAAGGAAAGTAAAGACTTTTAAATTCTAGACTTTGAAATTTTAAAAGTAATTTTTACTGTTCCGTACGGAATATTTATGGGATCACTTTGATGCCCGTCTGCCCGACCCGATTTTCTCCGAAAGTATTTCGCATAAAAAGTTGAAATTTGGCACAAATATAGGAATTGATGGCACACTCGGACCCGTGTAGTTTTGAAAATTAAATTTTGAAATAAGAGGTTAGTTTTTGAGGTGAAATTAGCAGTAGAAAAAAAATTACTAGGTCGTCGGGTGAAGTGTCAAATGAAAGCTTGTGAAAACACGAGTTCCAAAATATATGATGCGATATAATACTTGCGCACAAGAAAACTATGTTCCTTGACAATATGGTGGAAGTTTTGTTAATATACTTTTCAATACATTACTGTTCGTACGTTGGGTCGTCCTGTACCGAGTCAAAAGAATTTTATGTTATTTATTTATAATTAAACAAATATTTGGGTAGTAAATATTTGTTTTACACTTTTATTACTAGATTCTAGATTGAGCTGGATTGGCTATTAGGTAGCTAAGATACTATAAGATACTATAATTATACATTTTGATATATACTAAGAAAAAACGTGAAAATACATATTGGATCTTAAGATATATACATGTCAGGAACCTAATTAACAAGGTAAGGATTTTATTTTATTTTAAAAGCAATCACCGTACGGAACACTAATTTCGCAAGTCCGACTTGCACTTGGCCGCTTTTTTTTTATTTTTCTTATACTACTAAACCCTTGGTTTTCTAAATTGCTTAGTTAAATCATTTGGTCGACGATCACTAATCAAACGGACATGAGGCGTAACAATCATTAACTGGCTGTTCCGCGTAACAGCCTATGTATAATAGTGGCACAGACTTTGTCACATTAGACTTACCTTTTTAGAATAATAAGTCATTTAATCTTTCACCTATCCAATAGCAAATGCATAAAAATAGAATGATGATTAATAAAAAGTGCGTTGACTAAAAACAGGTTGCAAATTTAAGGTGCAATTGAGTAGACGTACAAGACAGATAAAAAGTTGTGCTGGGAAATATTTATTTATTACTAATAATTTGGTTTTATATAGTCGTAAATAGTTTCGATAAGAACTGCCTGATTCACCGAGACAGTTTAATGTTTAACACAAATCTAATTCGATAATTAGGAGATTAAGTTTCCAAAAGCAACTGTAAATCAACGATATTTATCTTGCTGTTTAGTATAAGATCAAAAAATCCCTTTGAATTTATGATTAAACCGATAAAAATGAAATATTAGATTAAAATTTTAAAAACTAAATAACCGGCCAAATGCAAATCGGACTTGCGCAATTCATGTTCCGTACGATAATTGCTTTTAAAATAGAATAAAATTTTTGTTATGGAAGTATAAAATGATCAGTAACTTTACAAAACAGAGCCCAAATAAGTTTTAAACAAAGTTTTTTTTCCAATCTTTACTGAAAACTGATGACCCAATCTACACCCTGTAGAGAATATTCCAGAGTTTTTTCAAAATTTTTCAATCAGTACTTTTGGAGATAAGGGGGGACAGCAATTTTTCGCAATTTTTTAAAAATAATACAAAGAAAAATGTTTACAAGCGTTACATTATATATATTTTTGAACTCGTGTTTTTACAGTCTTTTTTCATTTGACACCTCACTCGATGACACTCGATTTCACCCCCCGCCAAACTAACCCCTTAAGTTAAAATGTAACTTTCAGAACTACACAGCTCTGATAAGGCCATCAACTCCTATACTAGTGCCAATTTTCAACTTTCTATGTCAAATAGTTTCAGAGAAAATCGAGTGTGACAGACGGACAAGCACCGAAGTGATCTATCTTATAAGTGTTCCGTACGGAACACTAAAATTATTTCCTACTTGTTCCAAGATGGTAATTAGTAAGGATTATTATATAAAGTTTTCTTATAAAAATGTTTATTTGGTGATATTTACAATACAATGTATGACACTGTCAAAAACAAAAGTCCACTGAACAGCTGTAAGTTTTATTTTTGATTGGAAAGCTGTGACAGTATATTGGAATAATTATTTGTGATTTGAACATGCACTAGCTCAGTATAATTCGGAACTGATTCCAAACTAGTTCAACGTCGAGTTGAAACAGAACTTTACTTTTATGTTTTTAGGCAGTATGATCTAAGAGAACAACATGAGTGCTCTACTAACAAAGCCAATTTACTGATCAGTTACCAAGCACCTTATGAAGTAAAATGTGTTGCAGCAAATCCAACAAAACCACATTACATCGCAGTTGGAGCAAATGATGTTTTCGTCCGTTTGTATGACAGAAGAATGATTAAGACATGTCCTATAACTCAGGTAAATTTTAGAAAACAGTTCTAAATTTTTATGTATGGATTTAATACCATAATAGAAATAATACGATATGGAAATGAAATCAGTTATAAAAAAAAATATAGACAAAAATTATAAAATTAACTTTGCCTGATTTAAAAATGATATTTTTAGGCAAATATAATTTATAAAAAAATTCAAATCGTACGACTATTTTTGTATTGATGGAACTGCATAATTTTATTAGAGGTGATAATACTCTTGCTACTTTCAATCGTATGTTTTCTTCCTTTTTTTCTATAGGTTGTGTGTAAAACTAAGTTATTAGAATGTGTATATTCTAAATAATAGACTGAACTAATTTCATGGTTGGTTCTTTGTGAAATATAGTATGTAGTTATGAGAATTTAAATGACACTTGGTATCGTTTTTTTTTATGGGTCTAGCACATGTGCTACAGGGAAGTCCCTAAAGCGCTCCAGGAGCGGCATGTGTGCGGAAAAAAATGATTCACGTTGTTCTTGAATCGCTGTAAATTGTATTTGGTGGAAAACACAGCCCTGGGCAAATTGTTCCAAAGGGATGATGTTCTCCATATAAAAGACTGCTTGAAAAGGGTTGTACGAGGAGTAACAAGCTGAACCTCACACGGATGTGAAGTATCAGCACGACGGGTATTTCTAACATGCACCGCTCTGGGAGGAATTAAGCGGGCAACATCCTTCGAACACTTTCCATGAAAATGCTTGTGGAACAGAGTCAAGTCGCCAACTGTTCTTCGATGTTCCAGCGAATCAAGGCCGCCGGTCAGTTCCGGGTCTCCAATTAGGCGAACAGCTCTTCCCTGAACATAATCCAACAAATGCAGTGTGTGTTTGGGAGCGGAGCCCCAAACATAGAAGCAGTATTCCATAGTCGAATTTGAGCTTTGTAAAGAATTATCAATTGTTGTGGAGTGTAAAGCTTTCTGGTTTGAAATAATATTTCCAACTTTTGAGAAGCTCTCCTTGCTATGCCTGCAACATGTTCATGCCAGGACATATTTGCTCCCAAATTAACGCCCAACAAATTGAGTGACGATGCTAGGCGAAGAGTGCGCCGACATGACTATGTTGGGTTCAGTAACATTAACTTTTTTAGAAAAAACTGCCGCCTTTGTTTTTGTAGCGTTAAATTCCACATGGTTACTGTCACCCCAAGATAGAATTTCCTCCAGGTTTTTGTTAAGTTGAATGACCTCCTGCTGTCTGCAGATATTCGCCTGAGTAGCCAACGTCCGAGCGTTCAAAGTGAATGAAGAGATAAGCGTACTGTCATCTGCAAAGCTGTAGTTGTAACAGGTCTTTTTCAGCAATCGTTTCATGAATTATATTTTCTATCTCTGATATGCTTTGATCTACTTGACCATTCTAAAAGAGATCTTAATTCATACTAATATACGAAACAACATATGCTATAACTGAGGTGTAAAATGTATAACATTGTCAGGAACTAGGGTGTTTCCAAAATATATTTGGGTATGATTTTGCATAATTGAATTTTTATGTTTTTAAAGTCTTTCGTTTATTGACCAGCCAGTTTGTTCTAAATGTCATAACTATTAAATGTAATTTCATACTCTCCTGATTTATCACATAAGTTTGGTTTTTCTTTATTTTTTACTATCGAACTCGATATATTTGAAGTAGATGTGATGAGTGACCCCAAAAAGGGGCTCAATGTAAAGGGCCCTAAACATGAGTTAATGGCTAGGAACGAAAATTAATAATGCTCTTTATTAAATTTTTCTCATTTTAAATGTTTACATATGTTTCATCATAAATTTTTTAAAATTTTTTGTTACAAGCTTGATTTTAATTGTCTGAACTTATGAAATTATTTTGCTCTTTTAGAAAACTGTTTTGGTATTGCTTATTAAAATTGTTAGATCTTATGCTGTTCCATATTTTTTTAAAAGATATTACATTAATTCGTATCAACAAACTGTTGAATTAAACATGAGTTATTCAGTACTTTCGGCATAATTTAATGGTTTTCAAATTTCGATGTTTCAACCCACTCTCTTCATCAGGGCTAAGTTATTTAGATAACTTAGGTAATAGTTAAAGTTAAATTTTATCAACAAGGAACATGTCAAATTATTTTACATTTTTTAGGACAACTGAAAAAAACTTTTGTCCCTGACTCCTATATTTTTAAAACATATTTATATATAAAGAAACAAAATTTTCATTTCAAAATTATCTAAAATTGTTCCGATTTTAGATGAATGACAACGAATTCGTCTATCCACCAAGGCAACGTCTGTTTGACAAAAATTGTGTGCAATATTACGCGCCTGGTCATCTGGCCATAGACAACTCGAACGTAGTAAACTTTAGATTTGCCGCAACTTATGTGTCATTTAATCCAGCTGGTTCGGAAATGTTGGTAAACATGGGCGGAGAACAGATCTACTTGTTTGATGTCAATCATGAAAGACCAGTGAACGAAATTAGAACGCCTTCCATAGCAGAACGAAAAAGGAAATTTAATAAATATAAATGCAGGTGTTGTCCTGTAAGTATTGTAACACTCATTATTATTTATTTTATATTATTATTTCTTATATATGTATATATATACAGTCGACACTCTATATAGTGAAAGACCAAAATGTTGACCGAAATTTCCCTATAGAGAGTTTTTCACTATATAAAGAAAAAATCCGTATGTATATATATATATATATATATATATATATATATATATATATATATATATATATATATATATATATATATATATATATATATATATATATATATATATATATATATATATATATATATATATATATATATATATATATATATATATATATATATAAATATATATAAATATATATATATATATATATATATATATATATATATATATATATATATATATATATATATATATATATATATATATATATATATATATATATATATATAATATATATATATATATATATATATATATATATATATATATATATATATATATATATATATATATATATATATATATATATATATATATATATATATATATATATATATATATATATATATATATATATATATATATATATATATATATATATATATATATATATAAAGTCGTAGCGATTCACGGTTGTAGAAATGTGTAGAAAGGTTAATCCCGGAATACATCCGTTCGTTTGTTATATTCTGGGTAGAACTTTGCAGACGTTTCAGCAAGGTATCACTTGACAATTTCAATGCTTACTCGTCGGAGTACAGTGGCTTACTAGGAAATTACGTTTGTATTTATATCTGCCCTGGAGATTATAGCGGATCTGATTCCAGAGGCTTCCTTTCCGGTCATTTGTGCTCTGTATGTCGATTGATATATTTCTTTGGTTGCTATTTTTCCCGTGGTCTATTCATATGATCCATGCACCCTGGTTTTCCAATTGGATGTCTTTGGAATTTCTTATGATATCTTATTGTCCTTGAGATTTGTATACTGCTGATATGTTGTGTCTAAACAGAAGGCGTCCAATCTTGTCGGTGGTCCTGTTAATGTATGATAAAATGGCTTTAGATCTGTTATCCAGGCCTTCATTGGATTTTCTTGGTGGATTTTGTGACTTTATGACTGCGTTTAGTGTATGTTGTTTGTAACCATTCTGTTTTAGGGCTTGGTGATCTTTTCTAGCTCCTCTGGTTTCTTAGAGTTGTCTGTGAGATGGAATGACCTAGAAACTAATATATTCGCCACGACCTGCAATTGCGGGGGGTCGTATTTGTTTCCTATATACCGTATGTTCCAAATACCCGACTTCAGCTTTGGTGACATGTACATCTAGGAAAGGCAGCTGGCTGTCTTGCTTCATTTCTAAGGTGAGTTTAAATGGTCTAGGAAGTTGGGAAGCTGATCTCTACTGAAGGGCCATATGACAAATAGGTCATCGACATATGCAATTCATCATCATCATTTGCTTATTCCATCCAAGGTCGGATGTAACCCTCCCCAAGTTGTCTCCAATGAGCTTTGTTGTTTTTTTTCCATCCAATCATGTCTAATCTTTTTGTCTGTGGTCTCCTTCTGCATCTTTTATCTTCTCTAGGCCTACATTCAACTATACAGCGTGTCCATCTGTTATCATTCATCCTTGCGATATGCTCCGCCCATTCCACCGTAATATACATATTCGTTGTATTACATCTGTTACCTTTGATCTTCTTTGCATCTCGATGTTACGAATACGATCTTGGAGTCTAATATTTTGCATTCTCCTCTCCATTTGTCTCTTGGTTACCGAGAGTTTATTTATTATGCTTTTATTTAAAGCTCGCCTTTCAGTACTATATATTAATACTAGCAGTACATATTAATCGAATACTCTGGCTTTTATTGTATTTCGGAAGTCCAATTTAAATGTGGATTGTAACCTTCCGATCGCAGACCAAGCTAATGAGACTCTTCTATCCAAGTCGGCCTTAAAATTATTTTTTTATATTTCGATTTTTTGTCCTAAATATATGAATGTTTGTACGTTTCCTATTCTTTCACCTTCTGTTAATAGTTCCTGGCTATTATCTTCACTTTCTTTTAAATATTTAGTTTTAGGAAAGTTTATTTTTAGACTTATTTCTCGAGACTTGTTATTTAATTCCATCAGCATTTCTTGTAATTCTTCTTTTGTGTTGGTGATCAGAGTGACATTATCTGCGAACTTTCAGTGATTTATTCGTACACCGCCTATTAGTATTCCTTTATTTTCCCACTTTAAAGGTTTGAACATGTCTTCTAGAGTCAACGTGACTAGCTTTGGGAATGTTAAGTCGCCTTGTCTAATTCCCCTTTTAATTTGGATTTGATTTGCTTTTCTTCAAGCATTATTTGTGATGTGGAATTTTTATATATGTATAAAGAAGAAGAGTTGTGTATCTTTCGTCAACTCTGCTGTTACTTAAGGCATTAAGGACTGCCCATATTTCTACCGAATCAAATGCTTTTTCATAGTTAACCATTGCTATCCACAAGGTGACCTTATATTTATTTGCTTTTTCCATTAGTAATCTAATTGTTTATAGATAGTCCGACGTGCTGTATCCACGTCTAAATCCCACTCGTTCACGTTGTTGATAACTGTCTAATTTGTTCGTTAATCTATATGTTATGATTCTAGTAAGGATTTTATATAGTACCGATAATAGGCTCATAGATCTGTAATTCTCCAATTTAAATTTGTTCCCTTTTAAAATTAAGCACAATCAAGGCGTTTACCCAAGGTTTACTTTCCATAAGGCACCTGTTAAATAGGGCTTGAACAGATTATATTATCGATGCCCCTCCATACTTTGTCATTTCTATAGTTATTTCATCGTCCCCTGGTTCTTTGCTGTTGAGCATATATTGTATGGCGTTCATTATTTCATCCGTTGTTACAACGGGAATTTCTTCAGATTTGTATATATATATATATATATATATATATATATATATATATATATATATATATATATATATATATATATACACCAGGTGTACAAGTATGAAATGCGGATTTTTTTTCTAAAAAACATGTAAAATTCGGAAGAATGATAAAAAGTGCTTTATTCAAAGTATGCTCCATCGCTTGTTATACATTTTTCCCATCTTTCGGGCAATTTGTGAATACCACGCCAATAAAAATCTTCCCCTTTTGCTGCGAACCATTCATCGAGCCATTTTTTCACATCTTCGTACGAACCAAAGCGTTGTTCAGCAAGTGCGTGACCCATCGGTGCAAACAAGTGGTAATCGAAAGGAGCCAAGTCTGGTGAGTAAGCCGCTTGCTGTAGAACTTCCCAGCTGAGTGCTTCCAACGTGTCGCGAACTAGTTTTGCCGTATGTGATGGAGCCATGAAGAAAAAATGACTTTGTGTTGCCTCTTTCGGTATTCTGGCCAAGCAGTGAACGGTTCAAATCGGTCAATTGTTGGTAATGTTTAGTATTACCCGTCGCCAAAGCGATTCGGTCTTGCGGTCGATGTGGATGGTGCGCCTGGGTCTACCCATGATTTTTTGCGCTTGGGATTCTCAAAATAAATCCACTTTTCATCCCCTGTTACTATACAATGCAAAAACGACTTCCTTTTGTACCGAGCGAGCAAAATGTCACACGTGTTTTTGCGCTTTTCCATTTGCCTGTCGTTCAACTCATGTGGTACCCATCTACCGGTCTTCTGAATCTTTCCCATTTCTCGTAGCCGATTGGAAACAGGTTGTTGACTAATGGCCAATTGCTCGGCGAGTTATTTTTGTGTTTGCGAATCATCTTCGTCCAACAGTGCTTACAATTCCACATATTCGTGTTTTTTTGGCGGTTTTCCACGTTCCTGTCTGCAACATCGAAGTCACCACTTTTGTAACGCCGAAACCATCGTTCACATGTATCTTGCGATGGAGCACGTTCACCATAAGCTTCTCGAAGTAATCGGTATGATTCAACAGCAGTTTTTTTCAAATGAAAACAAAATATTAATGCTGTCCGCGAATGCTCTTTATTCGGTATAAATTTCGACATATTGAACACAACACTATACACACACTTTTCCAATTTATCACTCGTGCGCGTCTGACACTTGTTGATGACACAACAAAATGGCGCAGTGTCAAATCTTTATAGCACAAACTGCATTGGTGCACCATCTGTTGTCTGAAATCCGCATTTCATACTTGTACACCTGGTATGTATATATATATATATATATATATATATATATATATATATATATATATATATATATATATATATATATATATATATATATATATATATATAGGGAGACTGGGATAGAGAGAGTTGTAAATTATACACAATTTTAGGAAGGAAATGGTTATATTAAAAACAATCATCACGCTTACAAAATGGAGCTGTCTGATGAAAAATGTGCCTGTTTTTATATGAGACGCGCTTACAAATGCTTAAGGCGAAGATGGTAAGTGTTAAATAATCAAAAAAAAATTCCGAGGAATCATCTGTAATGCTAAACTCGACTTTATTCTAAGTATACCTAACTACATGGCCCCACACCTTTATATAAAGTATGTTAGAGCAAAGCTTCGGATTCCACGTAAATTTAGACTAACTACTTTATTATTGTTATTGTCACAAAAAAGTTCTTCTTTCTCACATTTTGTCAGTGTGGTTCCATGTTTGGCTGACGGGCCCCAGCCAAGTCAGCACAAACGCTATTACCATTGTGTAATGGGATGTAAAGGAATGACCTGACAATGTTACATGTTTTCAAAATCACTGACTTTTGAATATTTATGTGTCTATTATTCTTATTATTAACACCATTTTAATGTGTCATACATCTGTTTCCAAGTGTAATACATAAATCGTATTAAATAACTGATATTATATATGTTCCATTCTGGAATCAATATTTTGACAGAGATATAACATACATAACGAAACGTTAACGATTTTGTAAAGCAAAAAGTTTTATTTAATCTTAAACCCACTACTGACACTGGTACAATTTTGGTACAAATCGTTGTATTGTTTCTCAAAATATTCGTACATACACCTTGCATGCGTTCGAATTAATTCTCTAAACATTTTTTCCACTCTGAAGTTGGTACCTCAAAAACATGGTTTTAGAAGGATTCAACCGCTTCTTGAGGTGATAAAAATCGCTGTCCACGCATTTTTTTATGGCCTTCGGGAACAAAAAGAAGTCATTTGGCGGTAAATCAGGTGAATACGGGCAATGAGTCACTAATTCGATGTTTTTCTCCGTCAAATAATCGATTCTTTGACGTGCTGTGTAAGAGCCGGCATTGTCATGTTACGTTTTCTGTTGTTTTTCCTGATTTGATCAATGACTTCTAGCAAACAAATTGTTGTATACCATTCAGCATTAACTGTTTTTTGATCCTCTAAAGCAATGGTTGCAACATGTCCAGAATAACCAGAGAAACAATCGTTCATTTTTTTTGAAGTGCTTCGCGAACGAACCACTTTTGTTGGATTCGGTTCATCTTGGAACACCCAAACAGTTGATTGTTGCTTAATTTCCAGCTCGTACGAATATATCCAAGTTTCGTCTTCTGTTACGATATTGTATACGGATTTTGCATGTCCTCGGTCGAATTTTTTGAGCATTTGTTTTTGACTTTTCGGTCAAATTATGCGGAATTCATGGAGAACAGATTTTTTTGACAGCTAAATGTTCATGTAAAATCGAATGTTCTACAGTCTTCGATATCCTTTTCAATCATGTTCCGCATCGATATTTTTTGGAACAATAACCGATTTTGGGCGACCTTCACGAAATTCATCGCCAACGGAAGCATGACGAAATTCTGCAAACCAATGGTAAACAGTCTGTTCTGATGGTAATTTATTACCAAAAGTTGCACAAAACGATTCGAGGCATTGTTGTTGAGTTAGGCCTTTACGAAAATCGTAAAAATCATCGAGCAAAAACCTTCACGTAAAATTTCTAATTGTTCACAAAACTGTTTTTTTTTAAACGCTCACTGAAACCAACTACTCGGCTATTTTCTGAGTTGCCAGTGTTTTAACAATAACAAATGTCAAATTTTGCAACAATGCTACTGTCACATCTCAATATCACCATTTAGCGGCCCTCGTAGTACTTATATTTAGGATACAACTTTCTATAATATTTATTCTTGTTACATAGCTAAATCGTTTTTTTTTTTTTAACTTAACAATCTCAATAACAGCTAATTTACTATATCTTTTTAGGATGGGTGATCTATACAGTGCCGCTAGGGACTATTTGTATGTAACTCAGAATTGGCCTGATCAAGTTAAGGCCTATATTGGACTAATCAAGTGTTTAATAGCTCTTAAGTGGTCTGAAGATGCTCAACAATGGTTTGACTATCTCTGTAATATGAATCTCGATTTTTCATCCACAAATCAGGTAATCTGATATTACATTTTTAAATCTTTTTAGGTACTTCGTCCTTTATAGTTGTATTTAAAAACATGTGACCTATATTTTACATTTTTAAGTCTTAATTATATCTATAATTAAATGTCATAGTATGTGATTTTGTCTATCCCAATATGGTGCTATATGTTCTTTTGAGTACTATAATCTTAAATATTCACATTCATTCGTAAAATGCCTATAAATTAGGTATATCTATAAATAATATATATACAGTGACAAGCAGAAATGTGTGACATATGGGATTTTCCTTTATTACTAAAATTAGAAAAGAAGTTAATTTTCTGGTGGATTCTTCTTCACTTGAAATTCAAAAAATTATTTTGCAGTCCCGATTGACATTTGTTGTTTGGCAAGAAATTTATATTTTCTTAAGTTTAAAGTCCAAAGATAACGCTGTTTATTAAAATATCGAAAACATTTATTAGGAAAAAGCATTTGGAATTACATTTTATGGTAATGTGCAACATTTCAGATCGATTGAACAAAAATGGTATTTTGTCAGCTTATAATAATAAAAATATGATCGCAAGAAGATTTTTATTTCTTGAATTTGAAATACATTGGGTAGATTGATAGAAGAATTTTAAAATTTATTTGTTGATTCCAGGCCATGTTTTCCTTCTTTTACAACTAATAATTAAAAAGTGATGATTTTCATAAAACCATAATTTTTGCATGGACATTATGAATATTTTTACCCTAGAGCATGCAGTTTGAGGTTTTTGTTTTTTTCTAAGGACACTGTAGCGTCACAATTTTATTGCAAAAAAAAAGAAAACTAGAATATTAATATTTACTAAAGGTAACAGAGGCTTTGATGATACAGCACACAAAAAATAAATAAATTGCAGACACTTCACAAATTAAATTAACAAAACACTATAAACTTAAATAAAAAATATATATATATACATATATATATATATATATATATATATATATATATATATATATATATATATATATATATATACATATATATACAAACCCGAGCGTGCCATCTCTGAACTACCAAACTAGGACATGCTATATTTCACTCCTTATTAAACCTAGCCTGCTAGCATAGGTGAGAAAGTAATCACAACAAAGCCGTAATAGCAGGAGAGATTCATGAAACGTACACTTAAAAGTCCCAGTAGCCACAAACCTCAAGTCATCTGGTATGAAATGCCAAAACTTTTAATTTAGGATCAAAGCACCAAAAGAAAACGAAAATTCGTACCCTTATCACTATAAACGAATAGGGCACTAATACCGCTATTAAGTGTTCAGCAGTAAGCGTTAAAATAGGGTACTAATACCTTTATTTGATTAACAGTAATTTTAAGAAACATTTTGAACGGGTTTTAGGCGCCCGTACTTTTAATACAAAGGAAAGAACGGTAAGCTTATAAATTGTTCCCTTTTTCAAAGTAATACGTTTTTGTGATAGACTGTTTTATTTTTGACCCCGAAGAATTAGAAAAATGAATCGAACAAGGAATTTAACTGAACACGAGGTAGTGCGAGCCTCAGTTTTATTGGACGAGGGATATTGTCAGAGTTATGTTGCCAATTTGTTAGGCAAACATCGTTCCACAATAAGTCGTATGGTAAGACGCTTGAATGAAGTAGGAACTTATTCTAGAAGGCTAGGGCAAGGGCGAAAACGATGCACTAGCGACCTTTTATAAGACAATATGCTTTAAGAAACAGAACTGTCACTAGTTCTATAATAAGAAACGAACTCGAAGCTGTTCGCAATGTCACAATTTCTTCTAAAACAGTTAGAAGACGGTTAAATGAAGCTGGATTAAACAGTAGGAGACCAGCCACTGCGCCCTTGCTTACTAGAGAGAACAGAGTTGCCAAGTTACGTTTTGCTCAAAATCACGAAAACTGGTCTGTGGATGATTGGAAACAAGTTTTCTTCACAGATGAAACTAGGATTAGTCTAAAACATCCAGATGGTCGTGAGTGAGTATGGCGAAGACCAGGAGAGAGGTTTGCTCCTTGCAATATCTCTGCAAGGATTCCATTCGGAGGTGGCTCTGTTATGTTCTGGGGTGGCATCTGCTTTGATGCTCGCACAGAGTTCCTGTCCGTACGAGATCCATGAATGCTGACTACTATCTTGAGAATATTGTAATAGAACATGTGATGCCTTTCGGTCATTTTGTGGGACCCAATTTCCTGTTTATGCAAGACAACGCTCGACCTCACGTGGCTAGGGAGGTACTCGATTATCTTAATCAAGTTGATATACCGATTATGCAATGGCCATCAAAAAGCCCGGATCTGAATCCGATAGAACATGTATGGGATCACCTTAAGAAAAATGTGAAACGTCATATACCTGCACCTAGAAACCTGAGGGAACTTGAAAATGCAGTTATCACAGAATGGGAGCAAATTCCTCAAGATTTTATCCAAAATTTAATTAGAAGCATGCCTAGGCGCATAAACGCTGTCATCCGAAGTAGAGGAGGCAACACACGCTACTAATGTCCCAGTTACACCATTCATTTTGCTACTAGTGCCCAGTTTATTTTTTTCATTATTACATAATTTCAACGATTTTGTTATTAGGTCTAAAGAATAATTTTAATTCGAATCTTATAGAGAAATTTGGTAGCTAATTCACTTTTAAAGTATCCGAATAAGTTTTTTCTAACTTTTAGTGTAACCAATGTTCATAAAAAATTATTAAAATTAATTCATTATAGAGATTTGTATGATTTAATATACATTCTGTATATATATATATATATATATATATATATATATATATATATATATATATATATATATATATATATATATATATATATATATATATATATATATATATATATATATATATATATATATATATGTATATATATATATATATATATATATATATATATATATATATATAGAGTGTCCCAAAAGATATGGACCAAAATAAGGTCACAAGTTCCTATAAAAATGTATTCTATCTCCCCCCATTAGGGAGCTACAGTCACCCAAATGGGGAGCCTGAAGATGGGTTTTCATTGAATATTTTAGAAACCGTTAAAGATAAAAACATGAAAATCAGGTTCTAAAGTAAAGAATAGGAATCTTACCTTATAATCGTCGATAATTCAACCGGTGCGTCAAAAGTAAGTGAGGGCGTGGTAATAACTTTTACTGCATTTTCGCGTCGGATTAGGGAAGCTTGAGATCTTTGGCGAAAAAAAGGTACTCTTAGTTTAACACGATTAGATGCGCTAATTCCGAGTTAAAATCGATAAAGCATTTTCATGTCAGAAAAAGAGCCCATTACCTAATATTATTACGGTTATTAGCAATACTTCAAAATATCCAGATATTTTTAAATGACCATACAACTAAATAATAATTAAAGAAAACATAATCATCAAATGAAGCAAAAAACTTATTTTTATTTATCAAATCAAGAAAACAATCACAAAACACCGCTAAGAAAATCGGAAATATTAGTTTAAAGGAGAAATAAAATCCATGCGTAATTTCAGCTAGGGAATATGTTCGATGTGGACACCTTATACAGTTATGCATTTCCTTAAGTTAGTGAGGAAAGCCCTTTGAACTCTAAATAACATGCCGGGATTATTCCTTATTTCAGCACAGTGAAAGAAAATTCTTTCTAACAGCTCTTCTCTAGTTTGTACAGGAGTCAAATAAACAAGATATTTAAGGTGGCCCCATAAAAAGAAGTCTAAGGAATTTAGATCTGGTAATCGGGGTGGCCATGGTAATGGCCAATCCAACTATTGGGAAACTGCGTTAACCATATATTGTTGCGAATATGTAACGGAACTTCCTCTAATAAATTATTTAAATCATCTCGAAGAAATTGCAAATATTTCTCACCATTTAGCCGCCCGTCAATGACATATGGTCTAATCAAATAATTCCCGTTAATTCCCATCCAGACATTTATCAAAAATTTATGTTGGTTTTTAGTCTGAATTATCGCCCTCATCCCATAAGTGAAGATTATGGGAGTTTATTACACCATCCCTAGAAAATCCCGATTCATCTGTAAAAAGCACTTACAAATGTATTATCTTCTCGTCGCTTTTGTAAAAACCAATTAGCAAAATCCACTCGTGCAGGATAATCATCGGGTGGCATAGAATGAACTTTTTGGAAATGGTAGGGATGGAGTAATTGCTCTTGAAGTACCCTATGCACCAACGATTTGCAAGTATGAAGTGGTGCTGCCAATTTCCTTACACTATTAGGTGGATCGTTCGTTATTAGCTCCAAAATATTTTCTGCCATTTCAATGGTACGAGCAGTTCTTGGACGACCTACTCCTCCAGGTTTTGGTATAAGACCTTAAAGATACCCAATAATAAGCAAGTTCTGCGATCAGGCAAGTATCGATCAGGAAATTATTCTGTGTAAAGGCGAGCCGCTTCACTAGCGTTACCAGAAGCTAAGCCATACATTAAATGCATATCCGCATACTCGACAAAAGTAAAGTTTGGCATAATGAAATCGACTACAGTTTTTTGAACTTTCAGATTTGACTTGTGTGTTGACATTTGATTAATTATCGTTGCACCTGGCAGAAGCCAGGTAATAGGCTCCTTTTCTGACATGGAAATTCTTTATCGAATTTAACTCGGAATTGGTGCGTCTAATCATGTTGAACTAAGAGTACCTTTACTTTAGAACCTGAATTTAATGTTTTTTATCTTTAACGGCTTCTGAAATATTCAATAAAAACCCATCTTCAGGCTCCCCATTTGGGTAGCTGTAGCTCCCTAACGGGGGAAGATAGGAGACATTTTTTATAGGAACTTCTGACCTTATTTTGGTCCGATCTACTAGATCCTTGACCATACCTTTTGGGACATCCTGTATATATATATATATATATATATATATATATATATATATATATATATATATATATATATATATATATATATATATACATACAGTCGACACTGTTTATAGTGAAACTCTATATAGTGAAAAACTCTTTATAGTGCAATTTTTTCAAGACCTAGAATATTTTAATGAAATTTCATGTAAAAAGCCCTGTATATAGTGAATCTGTAAAATAGTAACACTGTATATAATAAAATTTTTACCGGAATTTTATGTATACATTTTTATGCATTTATTGAGATCTTGGCCACTTCGGGTTTCCCATTTTTATCTAACATTAGCACGAATTCCATATTTATAACGCATTCTTTTGAAAAGGTTCTTAACGCGTTTATAACGCCTAATGGTTGGCAATAAATCAGGTAGATTTCTGTGAGAAACCCGGGTAATAACCCATTTTATAGAAACCCGGGGAAAAACCCATTTTATAGTCGAGGCCTAGTAATTCGCAAATTCAGGTTCAGTTTCTTTTTGTTTAAGAATCAAATAAGATGTCCAAGCGAGTGTGTTTAAGTTTAGCTGAGAAAATTAAAGTTTTGGAGGAAGTTGATAAAGGCTGCAAAAAAATTGATGTTGCTGCAAAATTTGGTGTTTCTCCAAGTTGCGTCTCTCTGATAATAAAAAGTCGCGACAGTATCATCAAAAAACCTAGTGTTCCAAGCAGTCGAAAACGAGTACGGGTGAGTACTTACGAGGATGTAAATGAAGCAGTTCTACGATGGTTTTCAAGTGGCCCGTACGCATCAAAACGTACCAATATCGGGAAATTTAATAAAGCAAAAGGCTCTACAATTTGCTAAAGAATTTAACTGCGTTAATTTTCAAGCTAGTGAAGGGTGGTTGAGTGCCTGGAAAACTCACAATTCAATTGTTTTCAAGACGGTGTCTGGCGAGAGTGCAAGCGTTAGTCAGGAGGACTGTGACATTTGGACTGAAACTGTTTTAAAAAGTGCATTGAAAAAGTACGAGCCAAAAAACGTTTTCAATTGTGATGAAACCGGTTTGTTTTTTAAATGTTTGCCAAATAAAACTTTTGCTTTTAAAAGTGATAAATGTTTTGGTGTTAAAACAAGTAAAGAAAGGGTGACACTTATGGTTGGAGCAAACATGGATGGCTCAGAAAAACTGAAATTACTGCTCATAGGTAAAAGCAAAAATCCCCGTTGTTTAAAAGGAGTTAAATCTCTGGAGTTAGATTACGCCAATAAAAAATATAATAGTCGTCTGTTATATGGCCTGAAAACTATGACGCACGGGTAAAGATATAACGTACGGACTTTATGTATGTATGTACTACATACGAAATAAAAAGAATACAAA
>CM032454.1:122086944-122249907 GCA_019049505.1 Pachyrhynchus sulphureomaculatus
AAGTGTTTGGTGTAGTGGTGATATATACTGAGTAATGTCATTGTGCCAAAGATTCCACATTCCAACATAATTTATCTGGTATAAAAAAAAATTATATGGCTTGACAATATGGTGGAGGTTTTTTAATATACTTTTCAGTACATTACTGCTTCCACGTCGCTTTACCGAGACAAAGTAATTTCAATTTATTCGTTTATAATTAAACAAATATTTTCTTTTTTTTTTTATCGTTCGCCTCCCTGCCTGAGTCGACATTTTACCCTTTTTCATGTCGTAAGGTTATCGGCGAGGCGGTCGTAATACCCGTCAACACAGCTTTCAAACAACGCGGTAGGGCTGCCACGGACGTTATTGCATTTCTGTAGACAACTATGTACGTGACCAGGCCAAATATACTTAAATAAATTAATAAGTAACCGACCTGCCGAGATTGGTACCCGAGACCTTCTGTATCGCAAGCAAATACTACACCATAGAGCTACGGGCCGCCAGGTAGTGAATATTTGTTTTACACTTTTATTATTAGATTGTAAATTGAGATAGATTGATTTATTGGCTATTAGGTAGTTAAGATGCTCTAACTCTAATACATTATTGACTAAGAAAAAACGTGAAAATACGTATTGGATCTTAAGATACATACATGTCAGAGACCTAATTAATTTAGCCTAGGTTAGGATTTTATTTTAAAGGCAATCACCAGACGGAACACTAATTGCGCAAGTCCGACTTACACTTGGCCGGTTTTTTTGATGTATATTTTAACTGAGTTATTAATTTAACGGATACTAAAATAAAAATTACGTTACCATCTAATAGAACGTTCACTTTTATTATACTGACGATTTATTTTGGACATGAAAGATTTTTCTACAGACGCAGTCGACGCGCTGCAAGGAAATCTCTAAACCGCCACAAAAGCAGCGCGTGTGCGGAAATAGCGTTTCACGCTGGTCTTGAATGGACAGTTTATGCTAAAGGGATTCTTGAAACTCCATGAATCTAAAAAAGTTCTTGCATATATTGTTAAAATGGCAATTGTTTCGTTTACTTTCTTCAAGGGTTTATATTAATTTTTTTAAGTTCAAGTTGAATTTTTCTTCAGGAGAAGATGGAAATTATATCTGTGCTGGTTCAGATGAAGGAATTATTTTTATATGGGAGAGAAAAAGATCATCAATTGTTACAGCTCTATTCGGCGATGTCTCGATTGTTAATTGCGTCCAACCCCATCCTAGTGCCTGTTTCATAGCTTCCAGTGGAATTGATCCCGTTGTAAAGTTGTGGTCGCCTATGCCAGAGGTAGGAGTTTTTTTATTTATTTTAATTAGTGAGTGCAATATAAATATTGCTTAAAGATCTTTAACAATTTTAAGACAAAAACAATAGATTTTTTCAATTAGTTACCATATAACTCAGTGTCGGGCATATACACTGGTGAGCAAAAAAAATCGACACTCAAACGATTTTGCTTCATTTAATCAACCGATCGTTGAATTTAATTTTCAAACAGTGGTATTATGTTTGGTGTCATTAGAATGCTGATTTTCTACTCTTTCCAATAATACCAAAAACATTTGGATTTGCAAAAAGTTTTACTGATTAAAATGGTTTTACTCAATAGAACCGTTTTTGCTCGCTCAGCATCGTACTCATTGCGCGCTATTCATGCCTATAAAAACACATACAATTGCATTTTCCTATCACTCCTTTATCCGAACTTGAACCGTCAACATCCCTGCTATGCTTGCTTACTAAGAACGTCATCGGAAAATGAATACCACCCCGGAAGAAACGCCAAAAGTCATTACTCTATTGCAAGAAAGGCATAGCCAATGTGTAGTCGCTGCGCAACTGCTCCTGAGCCAGTAAACTCTCTTCAGGGTCTACAGACGTTATCAAGAGACTGGCGCCTTTACACGGAGATCAGGATCAGGAGGTCCAGTAGGAGCTGCGACAAGTTTGTGGTCGGGCTGACAGTCATTGGACAGTCAGAAGAACACTTAAAGAAGCTAACCTAACTCCGAAGAGACCAGCTAACGGACCCAATTTACCCGAGAACATGTCGACTGGACCTTAGAGCAATGGCGTTCCGTTTTATTCTCCGACGAGTCCCGAATCTGCCTACATGGCAATCATGGAAAAGACGAGTCTGTAGGAGGCCTGGGGAGCGCTATGCGTAGTGCTGTATAACTGAAACGGTCACTTACGGAGGAGGCTTTGTCATAGTGGGGGGAGGCATCTTATCGGATGCGAAAACCGATTTGGTTTTCGTGACAGATGAGACTCGTAGCGGTGGATTAACTGTTTATCGGTATATCGAGGAGATCCTGTAGGAACACGTTCCGTATGCTGAGTTTGTTGGCGATAATTTCGTGCTAATGGACGACGATGCGAAGCTACATGCTGGTGCATCGATGCGGCAATACCTGGCGGAAGTGGGAATACTCACATTAGACTGGCCTGCGCGGTGTCTTGTTTTCAATCCAATCGAGCACATGTGGGATGAGCTTAGGACAGTGGTGAAAAAGCTTACCTGCTCCACGAAAAACCAGCTAGAAGCAGTAATAAGGTTTTTATCAATAAATTTAATTGTTAAACTTAAAATTTGTTTAATTTTTCCTTTCTCTTACCCCTATTTTCAATACTTGTTCTCCTTGTTTCCTCTTTTTCAACGATTTTAATCAGTAAAAAGCATGAGGTGTGCTATGGAATTTAGTATCATTAGAAAAAAAAAAGTAGAATGGGCTTTTAAATGTTACTAAAATCCGTACAAATATATTAACACTAAATTCTAGAATCGGTATTAAATGAAGCCAAATAGTTTAAGCCGATTTTTTTTGCTCACCTGTATATGTTACAATATATAGTTACTTACATATAGGTATTATATTTACTATTATTTTCTCATTTTTAAAATTTTAAATTTTTGACGTAGAAAATGAAGTACTACTCGAAGAAAGAATATCGGTGATAGTGAAGTGTTGATTCAGGAATACATCCGTTCATTTGCTACATTCTGATTGGGAGTTTCCAGGCGTTTCGCTTCGCATTTTCAGTGCTGACTTGTTGGAGTTCAGTGGCTTACTAAGAGCTCGCGTTACTGCTGGATGCTTTATTTCTTCGCCGGAAGTTGTAATGGTTCTAATTGGGCGTTTCCGTGTCATCCGTTATTTGCATTGTCTGTAAGGTAGATAGATTTTTTCTTAATTGTCGTTTTCCACGCTTTGGGTAAATTTAATGCATCACCTTTCTTGTACAAACTTTCCGTTTTTTCGGTTTGGTGGCTGGGATTATTATTATTATCTTGAAGTTTTTCCATATTGGCTATCTGTTTGCAGCTATTGAAATCTATTATGTGACCTGTCTGGAGTTGGTGATGAAAAAGAGCAGATGTATGTTTACTTTTAATAGCTAATTTATGCTTTTTTGGTCGGGCCGAAATTTTCCTGTTAGTTTGTCCGATGTATGCTTTGCTAACAACTTCCACACGATATGTCACCCATCTAGGCCAAATCAGAGCTCTTCAGCTAGCCTCGGTGAAGAGGCAATAATAACACAATCACGACATAAGCAAATACTTCAGAAACCACATCTTTAAAGGCATTAGTAGCCAACGAACCTCAGCGCCATGTAATGTTAACCATCAAAAGTTTCAGTACAAAAGCAAACCCCACGGTCGAAAACATAAGAATTCATACTGTGATCGCCGCAGGAAATGCCGCTATTAAATGTTTAGCGATAATTGTAAGAATAAAAAGAAATACTGCTAACCTCGATTTAAGTATACATTTGGCGACATATAGAAACTGTTAGCATGAAGAGAGATTTTAAGAATTATAAGTTTTTTTGGCAATGTACACCATACTAATTTTATATTTAAGATTCACTTTTATTTACAGGATGGTACCGTAAACTCACGCGTTGTTAAAGATATTAACTCTGTCATAGAAGCCAACCAACAGCGCATGGCAATGGATCCTTTTGAATCACTGTTGGTGAATATGGGTTACCAAATACAAGGTACTTATATAAACACAGGTAAGTTATACTCGTGTTTATTATTAAGGGCACTTCAAAATGTTATATTATCCAGATAATGAACGAAAAAAACCATCTTTTTTTAGTGGAAAGTGAATAAGAAAAGCAGTATTCCAACTATTGAAATATCGTTTCATTGGATAATTTTTGAACTAATATCTTTGACATCTAGCTTCATTTCGATTCTGTTAATGTGTATTCCTTATATTTGCTCAATCTTCAAAACTTTTCAGAGGCGTCGTTATCGCCAAGTTCTCGTACTGTAAGTTAAAAATGCCTGCCTGTTATGTACTTTTTTTACATTTATACAATCATAAAATTGAAAATAATAAATCACCTGGAGAGGATACAATCTTGGTAGAGATGTTGAAAGAGGGGCGTCCAGAAGTAGCGAAGAAATTCTGATCTTTTTAATTTAATGCTTAATTGAAGGTAACAGGTAAATAACTGGAATGCCATCGTTATCTTGCTACACAAAAAAGGAGATAAGTTAATTTAGAAAATTACCGACCGCTCAGTCTACTTTTGCAAATCCATAAATTGTTTACAAAGATTTTAACAAATATACTGACTGATTGTTACCAACCTCCTGAACAGGCTGGGTTCAAGAAAGATTATAGTACATGCGAATACCTACTGACCATGAAAGTGTTGCTGGAAAAATCATTCAGACGTCTGCCCAGCTTTTGTGGATGTCCACAAAGCATTTGATATTGTGAAACATTGGGCTTTGAGAAATGCACTTAATCATGTCAGAATCGATCTTAGATACACAGATATATATATATATATATATATATATATATATATATATATATATATATATATATATGTATATATATATATATATATATATATATATATATATATATATATATATATATTATATATATATATATATATCAGGTTTACAAGTATGAAATGCGGATTTCAGACAACAGATGGTGCACCAATGCAGTTTGTGCTATAAAGATTTGACACTGCGCCATTTTGTTGTGTCATCAACAAGTGTCAGACGCGCACGAATGATAAATTGGAAAAGTGTGTGCATAGTGTTGTGTTCAATATATCGAAATTTATACCGAACAAAGAGCAGTCGCGGACAACACTAATTTTTTGTTTTCATTTGAAGAAAACTGCTGTTAAATCACACCGATTACTTCGAGAAGCTTATGGTGAACATGCTCCATCGCAAGATACGTGTGAACGATGATTTCGGCGTTTCAAAAGTGGTGACTTCGATGTTGCAGACAAGGAACGTGGAAAACCGCCAAAAAAATACGAAGATGTGGAGTTGCAAGCATTGTTGGACGAAGATGATTCGCAAACTCAAAAACAACTGGCCGAGCAATTGGGCGTTAGTCAACAAGCTGTTGGCTACGAGAGATGGGTAAGATTCAGAAGACCGGTAGATGGGTACCACATGAGTTGAACGACAGGCAAATGGAAAAGCACAAAAACACGTGTGAGATTTTGCTCGCTCAGTACAAAAGGAAGTGGTTTTTACATCGTATAGTTACAGGGGATGAAAAGTGGATTTATTTTGAGAAACCCAAGGGCAAAAAATCATGGGTAGACCCAGACGCACCATCCACATCGACCGCAAGACCGAATCGCTTTAGCAGAAAACGATGCTATGTGTTTGGTGGGACCAGAGGGGCGTGGTCTATTATGAGCTGTTAAAACCTGGGGAAACGCTTAATACTAAACGTTACCAACAACAGTTGATCGATTTGAACCGTTCGCTGTTTGAAAAAAGGCCATAATACCGAAGGAGGCAACACAAAGTCATTTTTCTTCATGACAATGCTCCTTCACATACGGGAAAACCAGTTCGCGACACGTTGGAAGCACTCAACTGGGAAGTTCTACCCCATGCGGCTTACTCACCAAACTTGGCTCCTTCCGATTATCACTTGTTTGCATCGATGGGTCACGCATTTCCTGAGCAGCGCTTTGGTTCGTACGAGGATGTGAAAAAATGGCTCGATGAACGATTCGCAGCAAAAGGAGAAGATTTTTACTGGCGTGGTATTCACAAATTACCCGAAAGATGGGAAAAATGTATAACAAGCGATGGCGCATACTTTGAATAAAGCACTTTTTATCATTCTTGCGAATTTAACATGTTTTTTTACAACAAAAATCCGCATTTCATACTTGTATACCTGGTATATATATATATATATATATATATATATATATATATATATATATATATATACATATATATATATATATATATATATATATATATATATATATATATATATATATATATATATATATATATATATATATATATATATATATATATATATATATATATATATATATATATATATATATATATATATATATATATATATATATATATATATATATATATATATATATATACATATATACATATATATATATATATATATATATATATATATATATATATATATATATATATACACACATACATATATATATGTATATATATATATACATACATATACATATATATATATATATATATATATATATATATAAATATATATATATATGTATGTATATATATATATATATATATATATATATATATATATATATATATATATATATATATATATGTATATATGTATATATATATATATATATATATATATATATATATATATATATATATATAAGAATGCAACTTCTCCTGTTCAAGTCTGAAAAATCTACGAAGCCTATCGCTATTAAAAGAACCATATTGCAAGGTGATACTCTCTCTCCAAAGCTGCGTACATTAACTCTAGAAGACGTATTCAAGAGCTTGCACTGGCGCAATCAAATTAGATTGATTAATGGGAAAACACAATCATCTTCGGTATGCGGATAATATTGTTTTAATTGCAGATAATCCCGCTGAAGTGCAAGCAATGTTGACGGCCTTAGAGAGAGAATTATCGACTGTTAGCTTGAAGATGAATTTGCAAAAATCCAAGATAATGTGTAAAGAAGACCCGAACATCATGGTTGAAAACACTACTCTGGAGAATGTTGATGAATAAGTATACTTTGGCAATAGAATAAAACTGGGTTACAAAATTCAAGCATTCAAGATTTATCGAAGGAAAAAATTGGCTTAGGTTGCCAGTCCTAACTTACAGGGCCCAAACATGGATACTTACCAAAAACTCTATGGATTAACTGAAGATAACACAAAATGCTATGGAACGACAAATGCTGGGTATATCCTTGAAAAATCGTAAAGGCAACACTTACGTTAGGTCAATCGCAAAGGTTAGAGATGTCGCAGAGACGGTGGCTCAACTTAAATGGAGCTATGCTGGCCATGTTGCTAGATATACATATGATAGATAGTCCCAATCTATATTGAGATGGAGATCATACACGGTTTTTAAGCGATCGAGGGGACGCCCTGCTAAGCGTTGGACTGATGACATCAAACAAACGGCCAGGTTTATGTGGATGAGATAAGTGGAAAGATATGAGGGAGGCCTATATCCAGTAATGGATCGATAAAGGCTAAAGAAGAAGATACAATCGAAAGGTTATTTTTTATTAGTGTACATGGTTTTTCTCTTAGTGACCTACTGTTATGTTTTAGAATTTTCAACTTTAATAATATCTGTGTGTAGAACTGTTAATGTTCCTGATTACCATATACTTCAATAATTCAGGGTCAGGAAGTTTTCTCTGGCATTCAGGAAAAAGGCGGGATTTGTAGTAAATTTGTCTAAAAATCTTACGGTACTTAGAAAAACTTATATGAAATAAAATTCTATAAGAGTCTATGTTACTATCAATAAATTAAAATAATATCAAGAATCTCACCTGCAAATATTATCCTTATATCTTCAACCTAGTCATGTTTCTTCTTAGGGTCGTAGATGATTTGACTAGAAAATTAGCGAATAAGAGTGAAACTTCCAGATCCCGAGGATGATATATTTAAATACTATTACTATATATCTTTATAATTCATTAAAAAAAGTTATTGTTGTGTTTTTAATTGCCTTATTCTCAGTTTTTTATGCCACTGCTGCTTATTACAACAATTCCAGGTCCTTTTGGTTAGTCGCTAAAGCAGTTAGTCAAAATTTCATCAAAGCCACCATACCACCACTTACATGGCCAGATAATTCTATTGCAACAACACCTGTGGAGAAGGCGAACTTGTTGGCTAAACTCTTTGCTTCACATTCTACTGTCGATTTCCAAGGAAAACCACCACCTACTATTCCCATAGTGCAGTCGAGGATGCCCGATATTGTCTTCGGACGTATCATAAAACATAGCTTAATGAAGCTAGACACCAAAAAAGCTTCTGGCGCTGACGGACTACCTGCCATAGTACTCAAAAACTGTGCAAGGGAACTAACACCAGTTTTTTTGTAGACTTTTCAACCTATCCTACAGAAAGGGAATATTTCCTTCCTGCTGGAAATGGGCCACAGTTTAGCAGATACCTAAAAAAGGCAAGAAGACCTTGCCAAATAACTACCGACCAGTCGCACTGCTTTCAATAATATCGAAAGTCATGGAAAAGGTTATCAATCAGCATCTTCTAAAATATCTTGAAGGATCCAACATTATTAACGACCATCAATATGGCATTCGGAGATCTTCTAACTTATGTAACACATGTTTGCACCAACGCAGTTGAACACTTTGGAGAATCTCGAGCTCTTGATATATCCAAGCTATTCGACCGCGTTTGGCACGATGGATTGTTGGCTAAGCTACGCTCGTCTGGTATGTCTGAAAAGTTCTGTTTGTGGCTCTTATGTTTCCTCAAGGGGCGTTCTTTACGAGTGGCAGTCGACGGATTTCTTTCTAACACCTTCACTATCAACGCCGGTGTGCCCCAAGGTCCATACTGTCTCCTACTCTCTTTCTCATTTACATTAACGATCTGCTAGAATAAATCGAGAATCAAATCTACAGCTTTGCAGATGACAGTACGCTTATCTCTTCATTCACTTTGAACGCTCGAACATCGGCTACTCAATATCCGCAGACAGCAGGAAGTCATTCAACATAACAAAGACCTGGAAGAAATTCTGTCTTGAGGTCACAGTAACTAAGTGGAATTTAGCGCTACAAAAACCCATCCAGCAGTTTTTTCTAAAAAAGTTAACATCGTCACTCAATTTGTTACGCGTTAATTTAGAAGCAAATATGTCTTGGCATGAACATGTTGCAAGCATAGCAAAGAGAGCTTCTCGAAAACTGGGCATATTATTTCGAACTAAAAAGTTTTACATTCCACAACAACTATTAATCCTGTATAAAACTGTTTTGGGGCTCCGCTCCCAAACATACACTGCATTTGTTGGATTCTATTCAGAGAAGAGCTGTTCGTCTGATTGGAGACCCGGAACTGACCGGCGGCCTTGATTCGATGGAACATCGAAGAACGGTTGGCGACTTGAGCCTATTCTACAAGTATTTCCATGGAAAGTGTTCGGAGGATGTGGCCCGCTTAATTCCTCCCAGAGCGGTGCATGTTAGAAATACACGACGCATTGATACTTCACATCCGTATGAGGTTCAACTTGTTACTCGTCGTCGTACAACGCTTTTCAAGCAGTCTTTTATATGGAGAACATCATCCCTTTGGAATAATTTGCCCAGGACTGTGTTTCCCACAAGTACAATTTACAGCGATTCAAGAGCAACGTGAATCGCTTTTTCCGCACACGTGCCGCTCCTGTAGCGCTTTAGGGATCTCCGTGCAGCACGCGTGCTAGACCCATAAAAAAAAAATACAATAAAATCAGTAATTTTTCGTTGGTACAATTTTACTTGAAAAAGAAATGGTGTTTATATAATTGTCAAGGTCACAAAAACTACTCCATATATGTTCAGGAACTTCACGAGATTCCAAAAAATTGCAAGTTTCAGTCATTTTCTTAGTCATTTCTGAAATGGATGTAACATAAATATTATCTTCTTCCCCAAGCTCGTCTTCGTCGTCATTATCGCTTAAAATCTTTCCATAAGTCACTGATGTCACAATTTGATCATCAGTTAATATTTCTCCCATCATTAATTCATTGTCAGCACATACATATTCTTCAAAATCTTTTGAATCTCGATTTCCATTGTACTTTGTTGAATGTGAGCATCGTAAACAAATTCTAGACAATCACTAGGATCTTCTCGATGTTTTTCAATCCATTGAGTCAACGGTAACTCATCATCTGAGTCATCTCTGCATTCCTTCCTTAAAAATCCGCCATGCTTAAACCAGTTTGCATTGGTTTCTCTACTGACTCTTTGCCAAGCCATATGGATAAAGTTTATAGCGTCCAAGAGAGTTACAGAAAAAATGTTACCCTAATCGATCGTCTATAACATTTTCATAAAATCTTTCTATAATGACATTTTAAAGAATGTATCACACCTTGATTCATAGGCTGGAGCTTTGTACTTGTGGAGGCATAAAAACCAATTTTATTTGCTGTGGATCAATTTCAGGGGGCGCTGGACAGTTGTCCATCAAAAGTAATATTTTTCTATTTGTGAATTTTAATTCTTCCATTAGATCAGTATTTTTAAAAATTTCTGATTTCATCCAGGCTTTACTATTTGATTTGTACTTTACTGGTAAATGTTTGTTTTTAAAACATCTGGGATTGGTGAACTTTCCTAACACCAACAATTTTCTTTTCTCTGTTCCAGACCTATTTGCAGTTACCAACACAGTAATCTTTACTTTTGATAATTTTCCACCAGCACAATTCTCTTCGACAAACTCTAATGTCTTATCACCCATTTCATCCGCATTAAAAATATTTATAACTTTCTCGAATTTCCAGCCATACATTAGCCAACCACTGATCAACAACAGTCATATCCACTCCAGTGGTTTCTCCTACTATCTTACCCCCCACTAATATTATGCCGCTTTTTAAATCGTTCAATCCAACTTCGATGTTCTCTGTTTTCCTTCCCAATTCACTATCTTTTTCTTGTAAAGTATAGCCGGTAATAGGAACATGTTCATGTCGTTTTTGACTAAACCATTTAAGGAGTCCTTTATTGACTTGGTCATGTGTAGACTTTCTTACTTCTTTTATCATAGATGGATAAGATTTCTTGCCTCTTCTTCCATACGGTAGAATATATATATATATATATATATATATATATATATATATATATATATATATATATATATATATATATATATATATATATATATATATATATATATACAACTTTGGGTTTTGCTCCGTATCACCGTCTTGAAAACGTTACACGATAAAACAACCGGTCAAGTGCAAGTTGAACTTGCGCAATTAGTGGTCCGTACGTTGATTGCTTTTAAAATAAAAAAATTGGTTACGGAGGTATAAGATGATGAATGATTTCACAAAACATACCCCAAATGAGTTTTCAACAAAGTTTTTTTCCCCATTTTTACTGAAATTTTTATTTTTTTTATATACCAGATAAATCATTAAAGGTGATAATTTTCTTTCAATTTATAACCTGTGGAGAATATTCCAGAATTTTTTCAAAACTTTTTGATCAGTACTTTTCGAGATAAGGGGAAGCAGCGATTTTTCATGATTTTTAAAGAAAGCTTGCGTTAGTATTACATTGTATATATTTCATTTGACACTCTACTCGATGACCTAGTATTTTTTTCCGATTTCACCCCCAAAACTAACCCCTTAAGTCTAAATTTAACTTTCAAAACTACACGGCTCTGATAAAGCCATCAAATCCTAAATTAGTGCCAAATTTCAACTTTCTGTCAAATGTCAAATAATTTCGGAGAAAATCGGGTGCGACAGACAGACAGACGGACAGACATCGAAGTGATCTTATAAATGTTCCGTACGGACCACTAAAAATGACTCCATATTAAGTGTGGCGTATCATGATTGCGCAGCTTCACAAGGAGACTGCTAACATGGCGAGTATTTTTCATGTGGGTCCATCACAGAACTTGAATTGCATTAAAATTTATTAAAACAAATGAACTTTCAAAAGTTAATCCTCAAAGTTCTTTGTTTTCAGTTTCCGGAGTCTTGCCTAAATTTAAAATATAAGCAAGAAAAACAAATGTTCAGAACTGCCAGTTAATAAAGTACCAGGCTACAACTACGATTACCACAATCACTATTCTCAGTGATCTTCTATCCTGAGGGGCATTTATTTTATTCCCTCTCTGGGACATCCGCAGGGACAACCATCTTCAATGCTGCCCCAAACTGAACTGTCCCCGTGCCCGCCGCTTCAGGCATTTCTGACTCTATTTCCTTCGAATCGCCATGGCAACTTTACACACTACAATACTGGTCAGCTAATGCGCACCAGACGAGTAAAACATTTAATGTTGGCTGGGACGCTAATAAGTCGGGTACAGGATGCATTCCACTAGCAATAAAGGATATATTTTATGAGAAATATATCACTTGCATATGATATAGATACTGCAAAGGCATCAGCCAGTTCAAGAAATTTAAAGTCAATAATATATGTTTTTTGGAAATGTTTGTACTTCGTACTATAATTTCATTTAAAAGAAAATTTTTAGACACACCAATGTAGAAGCGTAGTCTTTTCTTCACTTTGTCAAGTGTGGTTTGAACTATCTTCTCTTCTATTCTTCTCTATTCTGCTGTCAGAAGAAGCGTTCAAATCAGAGGGTGATGAGTTGGGACGTGTCACAAATGGTGTATACAGTAAAAAAATCACTGTGAGATCTTTGTTCTACGAAAAATAGCCTTATGGGAGTCTTTTCTACGCCTAATGATGGTTTTTGTTTTTTACGAGTTTCCTGTTTCAGAGATTAGATTGAGATTGACCTTTTCTCTAATTCAATCATGGTCTGAGTAGCTTTGCTTCTGCACCAAGCTTTCATGAGTACTTGTACTGATTTATCAGCTGTTGTAGGCTCCCTATGTAATTTCTCATCAATTTGAGGTATGAAAAGAAATATAATTTTAACAATAAAATTACTTAATTACTTTGTTAACTGACACTAAATATATTTTTGTAAAGAATTACATCTGCGTTATCGCGATTTCGGAGTACAACTACATTTTCAAACGCTTAACTAAGACTGAAGACTTTATAACGCAGTTGTAAATCTTTACAAAAATATATTTAGTGTCAGTTAACAAAGTAATTAAGTAATTTTATTGTTAAAATGTACTGTCACAAAGTAACGGACCAATCAATCAACTCTTTAATATAATTTTAGTTTCTTACACCATTAAAATATTTATTTTATGTTGGGCATATATTAAATCATGGTTTTATCGAATAAAGATAACACAAACAACACAATTCAAACTTAATGCAACCTCTCAGCATACTGTATAATGGACTACAATAGTGTATGTTTTTGTGGCACAGTAATAAAATATTTATAAAAGTTGGTTACCTGACTTGTCCCTGGAAGATCATCGCTTAAAATAACGTTAGGTTTGTAACTGCTTTCTTCTCATTCTCTTCCATATTCTTCTAACCTAACCATTCTTTGTCTTTTGCTAGCCAGTGGTCGAAATGCACTAGTAGATGTTCGCTTTCTTGGGTCAGGATGACAAAATTTTGAAGATAAGCAATCTAGTTTTATTCTGATTTGTGATATCAATCCTTTATATGATTTTCCACGTAGTGTTCCATTTTACTTGAAAACTGAAATAATAAATATAAATGAAAATCTAAAAGAAAATGCCAGCAAACAGAATTTCTTTTTAACTTAACATCAAATTGATCTTTTGTAAAATATCAAATTTTAATAAATATACGAGTTTACTTACATACATCAAAGTGATCTTCAAAAATAAAAAATCTTGTTTTTTTAGATAAATCAGCAGGATTCTTTCGGCCAAACTGTAACCGCTTTTTCCTAATATTTTCATTGTTTGACATGTAAATAAATAATTTTTTTGTGTTATTATTGACGTGTATGTTCGCAATGAGGAACCGCACCAGAAGCTTTTCATCAGTTTAATACAGACTTTACAATTATTTGTAAGAACTCGCAGGGACGAAGTACAGTTTTACACATATTTTCTAAATCTATCAAATATCCTATTATTTCGGTAGTTACTTTTGGCTGGGAAGTCCTGTATACTTTTATATGTGAATTGTGTTTATTAAAAATAAATAATATCAAATTTCTCGTTTTAGGAAATAATTATAAACGTTTATGTATTTTTTTTAGGCGAGGGTAACTTACAAGAAGTTCCAAATTGCCGGACTTGCTAACGATAGATTAACTTTATTTTAGAGCCTTTTTACAAAAAATAAAACTTATTGTATCTTAATGAAGCCCTATATTATTTAGCCTGATTAAATAATGTATACTTTATTTACATTTCAAATTAAACATAAAGTCCAACTCGAATCATTAAATTGATTTGGCAAACACATTCAAATAAACACGATAATATTTGACATAGTTCTTGCACTATCTAATCATTATGAAATTAACCCAAACCTCAGTCTATCTTTATAAGTATTTATAAAGTATTATATTTAGACTTCTTCTCCCAATACTCTGTGATGGTAGCGCGAAAACGTACCGATAAAATTTAGCTCCCACCATAGAGATGTTAGAATAGAGGAGAGAAAGTATATAGCCTGCTGTAAGCGAAAGCGTATAGTCGTTAAAAAGAGAAAGAAATAATGAGTCATTCTGTCTCTCTTACTCGGCGCACGCCCACAACACTAAGTTAGAGTGCATACCCGCACGAGAGTGATGTGGGCGTGTGCCGAGTAAAAGAGGCAGAATGACTCATGTTATTTATTTCTCTTTCTATGGGCGCCACGCTTCTCGTGAGATCTTACCTCTTTTATTGTAATATTTTTATGGCTCCCACACTCTCAAAGCGTCTTCAAATCATAAGCTTCGCCCACTAGTCTTGGCCTCGAATGATGCAGTCTGTGTCAACTCATTATGAGTTGTGAAATTGTCAAGTCAATTTGAACATCTCAGATTTATTTAATAACCCTTTTAAAATATACAAATGAGTAAATATATATGTCAAAAATGAAATATTGGAATTAAAAAAAAAGTTAATCTGGCAGAATAATATGGGCAGTAATAATTATTTGATTTTGTATATACATATATGACTGAAATAATTTATTTTAGTTGCTCTACCGGTTTGCCAGGTTTAGTTTAAACTGTGATATAACCTACATTTTTAATGATATTAAAATTCTTACATTAAAATTCAGTTATTTTTAGTAGAGACCAGCTCAATAAATCTAAATAAATAATATTAATTTAAAGAGTTATTATAGATTGAAGTTATATTGTGAGAAAAAGATTAATATGGGTGTAAATGTACATTATAATGTTGTATAATACACGGAAGTTATATTAAGGATAATAGGGGCCTCCTTTTTATATCATAGAGGTCTTTAGTGTTTTTTTTTATTGTTCTAAATAAATGATTTAATAATAAATGATATAAGATGTAGTACTTCATTTATTATATTTTTTACAAATATTGTTATACCTTTAAAAATTTTATTTGCAAATTTCTTACCTTTTTCTTATACCGATTTAATATTTATTTTATGATGTCAAATAAAACCCTATAAAAACAGGAATTTAGAAATATACATTTTGTGTTTTTCCTTTTATCAAAAACTTCGTTGTATCTCGCAAAGTAATAGGAAATTAAAAAAAAAAATGACAAAATTATCCCAATGAACTCTATATTCTTCTCTATCCGTTTGCAAGGCGAAGTAATAAATCATGTAAAATTATGCAAGTTAACATCACGCGATAGTACGAGTCTCGGTACCGCACAGTACATTTTACGCAAAAAAGTTACAAGATTATTTGTACCGGTAGTATTATCTTGGACTAAAATTTATGGAAACTTAAATGGAATTATGGCATTTTTGCCTTGAAAATCTCGAGAATGACCGAGCAGTGGCGTATCGACTGATTTCTTTTGTATTAATTATAACTATAATAAAGGTTGGTTATATTAAAAAAAATATATTACAAAATATTACAGATATTACAATAATATTACAAGAGTAAAACTAGTATTAAACAAAATTGAGGAATTATAAGATGACAGAACGGCGCCCATCAATGCCAGATGATTACCTACCTGCATAATATATGCATACAAAACAATATGATAGTTCAGATAAAATCAAATCAAATTTATTTATTAAAACATATAAATTTATAAATAAATAGGAAATTATTTACAAATAAACAAGTTTTAAAATATAAACGGACCTAGGTGCATACTCCTGTATGTGCCTTTACAAAACACTATTTAACGCCTAAAATCTAAAAGAAAACAAATACAAATGTCACACAGGGAAGACCCAATAACTGTATGTTGACTGATGTTTTATTTTTATTAATATTTATTTATTTATTTATTTATCCACGGGACATGCCCATTTAAGAGTGAGGTTAACAATTAAAACTTTATCATTTATAAAATAACACTTTAAACTATAACCTAAATTTAATGACAAAATAAAATTATTATATCAAGTAGTAGTGCTATGTTAATCTTAAACACCTTCTATATCCGACATGTCAGACATATCCGAACTAAAATCTGACATAGCATCATCTGTACCTAATGGTATAACAAGTGGTTCTATAATTTGGTCCATTGATGAATCTAGTGTCCACATTTTATCTTCTTTAATTACGCGTTCAACACATTTTTGCCAGTTTTCTGGAGTGACATTACATATTGCTTTTGCAAATAGATTTTTAAGGTCTGTTAATTTGTAGGTCACATTGTTTCTAGCTACTTCGCTTTTTAATTGAGCCCAAATAAGCTCTATAGGATTAAGTTCACAGTGGTATGGTGGCAAGCGAAGAACACTTATATCCCGGCAATTTCGTCGATAACGTACTTATTGTACTTATCTTTGTTTATTAAAGCTTCATGTTTGACTAATTGTATTAACTCGCGTTTAACATTGTCATCATAGAATATATTTTGCTGAGTTAACCAAGACTGTATATCACGTTTAAGTCATCCCATCGTCATCCCAACTTTTTTGGAATAGTAACTTGCATTATCCATGACAATTATTGAGCTTCGGGGAATCAAATCTATCATCGGCGTAAACCATTCTTTTAACACATCAGAATTCATATCCTCGTGGTAATCTCCTGTTTTTTTCGATTTGAATGTAAGCAGACCGCCATTAACGAAACCGTGGATACTTCCTATATGTGTTATAATTAATCGGCGTCCTTCTCCAGATGGTGGACCGAGACCGGTTGACCAACCTTCCTTAAAAGCTCGTCTTGAATTCAAAACGTTTTTGTCCTGCCAAAACTTATTTACGGTGTACCCTTCATTTATCAAAGTTTCGTCTAAATAATAAATATGTTTTCCTCGAGACCGATCATGTCGAATTTTTCTCAGATAATCTCTTCTCCAGTGTACGATTCTCTCCTTTCAATTAACAAGGATTTTCTTTGAAATTTTGCCCAACGAAAATTGATTGATTTTAAAACGTCCCACAACTTGGTCCTGCCCATCGTTGGTGGTGGGTTAGGTTCAACACTCTAGAATTAAGTCCAAAGTTGGGATTTTTTTTCAATGAAAAACCCATGAATGATTCTTCGCAGGGAATCTTCTGTCAGCTCCAGCTTTATTTTACTTGGTTTTAGCTTTGGCGCAGCAACTCCTGCCCTTTCTTCCTTCAAAATTCGATAGATAGTTGTTTTTCCAACTCCGGTTGTTAGGGAACACTTTTGAACACTATCGTCGACACTTAAATTAAGGTCACTTTTGATGTAATTCAACACATTCCTAATTATGACCTTTTCATTTAAGCTTAAAGCCGTTATTTTTTGACGTTTTGGGGAAGACATCTTTAATGTTCTGAACTGATGCACTACGTGTTACGTGAAAAATAAACTGAGAGTATACCCTCGATACGGTTTATAATCCAAATTAACCCCATCAGGTAAACAACCCGCCTTTAGTTTATTACCCATGGGTCACTTTTATTACTAATTTGCATAATTTTACATGATTTGTTACTTCGCCTTGCAAACGGATAGAGTATAGAAAAGAAATATCAGGAGCGTAGTTTATAACATAATTTTATAAAGTTCATTAGCTCCGCTCACCCAGTTCAGCGCCACTATGCTGTACTGCTGTCTTCATAGGCAAATAGGGTCTTAATGCCGCTAACAACTGTAAAAATAAAAAGAAAAATTTAAACAGTAACAGCATCTTTATTTCTTCGTCACTGAGCTTTGCTGTTGGACCAAATGTTTTAGCGATTTCATATCAGGTGGCGCTGAGGCTTGTTGGTTACTAATACCTTAAAAAATAATTTGGAGACATTTTGGTAAATACTATTTGCGAGTCTCACAAAATTTTGAATTACCTATATTTTTGTTTAATGATTAGGCAGACTAAATATATTTTTCTCTAATACAGGAGTTATCAACGAATTAGAGGTCAATTTTACTTTAAAAAAATGTAGTCAGACTAATAAGTGATCTGGTTGGAATTTTAAAATAATGCTTTTTGAAGTTGTATACATATATACATATTTTTAACGCTTACTTTTTTCTAAAGATCTCTATGTTTAAATAAATTAAAATTACTTTAGTCATAAACAAATGAAACTAAGACATTTAATGTAAATTGGGAAATAGACAGCGCCAAGCTTGGACGGGAAATTCATTCAACGTCGAGCAGAGACATTAAGCCAGCCAGTTACCGCTTTCCGTTAAATCCTTCCAGTTTTATAACATTTGCATTCCAGAAGTTGTCCAAGTTGGGAGCGTTCAAGTTATTTCAATGCAGTAAACGTCTTCGTTTCATTCCTTTGACTCTAGTGAATGATTGTTTTATTGTTATCTAATAAATTTATATTAAATTGATCATATATTTTTATTTTTAATTCCCGAACCATTTATTGGGTAAACGATAAAATAAACTCGGTTTATTTTAAATTTATTAAAATAATTTTATTTTTAACAAATACATATTATTATATCTTCAGAGATTTTAATTTTAAATACATAGTAACAGTTTAAGTAAATTATTAAACATAAGTATTAATATTATGGCAAAATTACTACGATACTAATACCTATATGTATATATATATATATATATATATATATATATATATATATATATATATATATATATATAAAGTGTGAGGTAAGCCCATCGATATCTCGCCTATAAGTCAACAGACAGGTAACGGATTCAAAAGTAGTACTTTAACGCTACTGCATCGATAAAACATCCCACTCCAACCAGTACTAGCTGGAGAAAGTCTAGCTGGTTCCAATTTTTAGTAAGATAAAGGTAACGCGTTGTGCAAAATGAACATTATTACACAAAATAGAAAATGAGTATCGTCTGTCTAACCAACGACTTAGCCAAGTTCAAAGGATGATATAGATATAGATACAAAAAGGTTTTTTTTTTAAGAAAAACGAAATCACGAAAGGTGGAACCACAGTAAACATAAAACACAGTAGCGACGATCAAGAAAATTTTTAGGTTCTGTTTTTTATCACGCATACGTCCCCTATCGTACCAACAATATGGCTGTCAACGCGGTCGCGGGTTGTGTTTACATCTGGATTATTTTTATAACGTGCTCTGAAATTCATTATTAATAATTTTCAAATAAGTAAATGATTATAAAAAAGATGCAAAAAAGGATATTTTTGTTGTGCGGTTAGTGCTTGTAAAAATATATGTGGTATCTCCGAAGGAGTTAGTTTTTTTAGATTTTCCAAAAATCCTAAAAGGTAGTTTATTCATAATTCTTTATTTCTATTATGCAATATATTATATAACGATTATGACAATTGTGTTTTCATATTAGAGTTACGTTTTATTTGTATAACAATTAAATGTTTAAGTTCAGAAGAAAGACGATTTCGTCTTAAAATGATAATTATAATTATTTTCAATCTCTCCAGAATACTGGAATTTCGTTCAATTATAAGGAGCTTGATTGTTGACATTATACGCGCAAAGCTGAAGGTATGCAGAGATATATTCTCAAAATGAACATTTTTCCCCCTACACAATACATGTTATCTCATAGTTGAGAAATATAAATTTTACAATGAGATTTAAATGAATAACTTGCAAAAAGCGTTAAAGCCAAATGTATTTTCTCCTTGCCTTTTTCCCTATTTTTTGTATATGTATTTTAATAAGAACTTGATAAGAAAATGTTTTTCTAAAAACAAACAACTTTTCTTGTTTTTTTCTTCCTTTCGATCAATAAAATTTGTTTTTATTCCACAGAAGAGGATTTTTCTTAAAAGAAGATATTTGAATAACTCGCGGGCATCATCCACCCATTACAAACTCGAACCGTTTGAGATCAAAGGTGCCGAGTCGGACTGTCGCTACTGTGTTTTATATTTACTGTGGTGGAACTATTTATGGGAGGGGGTCACACAACAATCGGGGAACGAAACCCATTGATGAAAATTTTACAGTGGACCTCTAAAAGCTTAAATATCTCCTAACCTAGTAAATCAATGATCGGTGGGAGGAGGGGGTTCCAAAGTTTTATTTAACGTACTTAAACAGATACTGCTAAAATTAATCTGGTTTTGGTTATAGTAAATATTTTATTTGAGCCAAAGTTTTTACAAAACCTCTATTTTTAATTACCAATCTAAGAACCTATATATAAATTATTACTACTTAAGAAGTATTAAGATGCCTAAGAAGCAAGATCACGGAAGCAAAGAAACGAATTGGGAAATTCCTATTAACTAATGGTATTTAGCTATTGGGATGCAAGACAGCCGAAATGTCGCTAAAGCTTTAAAAATCCTTAAATTCCAAAAATGGAAGAAGAGAACTATAGTATCTAGGTTAGCGAGGACAGGTTAGTTCACATTAACATATTGATGTTTTGATTAATTTTAGTACGTCTGCCTTAGTCTTGTCCAATTACCCAGTCTTCCTATATATAATAACGACCTGTGTTGACCAAAAGTTTATTAAGTCTTATTATTTATACACTGTCTGTCAACATGCGATTCAATAAAAAATCGATAGAGGGAACCTTTGTCTACACCGCATTTTAGTAAAAGTATCAGTCGATGTCGAGCTTTTCTCGAAATCACGTAGAATCCAAAATGAGTCGCTTATTTGCGCGTGGGTTCGAGGCAGTCTTTCATTGTTCCCATCCAAAGGGGTCTAAAATGGTACATTCCGCGGTCGCTAAATATATTAAAAGGCCAATGTCATTTGTAAAGAAGTAGGTAAATCCTTTTAACGATACAAAAAATGTCGACGACTTGTCCAAACGTGCCTCAATAGGCAATGTTACTCCGAAACTGAAAAAACGAATCGTGTCTTTGTTTTCACGAAATTGACGTTGCCCCAAAAAGCGGCAAAATTTAGAAAATCGGGTTTGAATGTGTCCTATAAGATCATTCGACAATATTTTCGTGCTCATGATGTCAAATTCCGAAGCACGTTGAAGAGACTTTTGCTGGACAAAAATCACGTCGCGAAGCGGCTCGCTTGAGCCCACGATAAGATACTAGAATGGCCTTCACAATCGCCGGACGCTAACCTTATTGAAAACATTTGGTCCCTTGTAAAGAGCAAGCTCAGAGGACAGAATCTAAGGACTTTGACTCAGTTGTCTCGCGAGATTCGAAAAATTTGCGACAGCATGCCTCGAAGATGCCAGGCGATTATTGATGTAGAAGGCAATTGGACAACTTACTGAGGTAATTGCGCCGATGTTCACATTCCACTAATGGCATAAAATGTTCTCGAAATACAGTTTTTCAAGAACACGAATGGTCAGGTTCTTGACCGACTGTATAAAGAAAAGAGGACGTCGCTACGTCAGCGCTACTTTCTAGTGAACGCAAATTATGCTAGCTACTATTCCATTGATGAACGGCGTTTTTAAAATGGCAAATCCCAAAATTTGGAAGGTAACATTGTAATTGATACTTTGCATACAGTTCATTCTTTTTCTTAAAGGTCCATATCCAATACGGACATAGGCGACCCTCTCGCCTTTGCTTGTGGTTGGTGCCTTGTTTAAATGTTCCACAGACAAAGGGGACTTACAGTTTAATACGGGCAGTGGGCCATTGCTTTCCCGAGAGAGGTAGGACCTATATACTATCAGAATTTCGACTTTTTTTTGAACTTTGAAAATGCCTTGGCTTGTTCGGGTACAAGCGAGGCGTCTGCGCTCGTGATATTTTATTTATTCAAAAACTCGAAAAACGGCTGTTTTGGCTGAAAAAAGCAGGTCGAGCTTTGTCCTCCAGTCTGCCTTTTGCAGGTTCCCTCTTATTTTATCAAGAACAAATTAAATTTATTGATTTTATATGGTTCATTTTTGGATCGACGTTCTTTGGGCCATAAAGCTGGGCCCGGTCTCGACTTTTATAGTGTCAACAAATATTATGGTACTTGATTCAAGTGGTTAAACGGCAGTCCATTTTTGAATGTAGCATTTTGGGCCTTATCTGGGCATTCCAGGGACGGGGACCGTAAAATCAACGTTAAAGACTTTTATTTGACTCGTCCGATAGAATGAACAACTAGGCAGACGGTTAGTCGACAGGTCAAAATTTCGGGTCGCCCTCTTCGTCTACTATGCCCATATATAAAAAAAGATTTTGAACTATTGTGTTAAAATTCCGTAGACTACCCGTTTCTTTAAATATTCAATCCTTTTTTAGATGTCCTTGTATATAATTTTTTAAAAGAATACACAATATATAATAGCGACAACGAACGATAATGGATCAGCTAGAAGTTTCAAATACCAGGCAACTAAATTGAATAAGCTGCAATTTTTTGGTTTTTGTGAAAGTGGCTAATAGGTTTTATTTACGAAAACGTTGTCAACAATTCAAAATTTTGACTAATGACCAGGTTAGGATTGTGGTCTTGTAATCATATAAAATATGAATTGTTTTAGGGGGATTTCTTGCGGTCAAAAAATTTATATAAAACGTTTATTATAACACGTACGCTGAAAAGTTTTTGGTCTGACACATAGATATCGCCTTTCTCAAAAAATCTATATGATTTACAAATAAAGCTGAACGCTCTGGACGCCTAAATGAGGTGGTTTTGGATGACCGTAGAGTAAAATTGCGTGAGATAGCTGACATCCTAAAGATGCCAAAAGAACGTGTTGGTCATATTTTGCATGAACATTTAGGAATGAGAAAGCTTTGTTCGAAATGGGTACCGCGTTTGTTCACAGCGGACCAAAAACAACAACGTGTTGGACCTGTTTAAGCGCAATAAAAAGGATTTTTTCATACGATATATGACAATGGATGAAACATGGATCCACCACTACATACGGTAATCAAATCGGCAGTCAGCTGAGTGGACAGCAGCCGGTGAAAGCCACCCGAAGCGACCAAAGACACAACAGTCGGCTGGGAAGGTTTTGGCCTCTGTATTTTGGAAAGCGCATGGAATAATTTTCATCGACTATGCTAAGAAGGAAAAAACCATCAATAGAAAGTTATTGGTGCGTTTGAAAGCAGAAATCGCAAAGAAATGGCCCCAAATGAACAAGAAAAAAGTGCTCTTTCATCAAGACAATGCACTATGTCACAAGTCAATGGTTACGATGGCAAAATTGCATGAATTGAAGTTCAATTGCTTCCTCATCCACCGTATTCTTCAGATTTGCCCCCCTGCGACTATTATCTATTCGCAGACTTCAAAAAAATGCTCGCGGGAAAGAGATTTGGCTCCAGTGAAGAAGTTATCGCCGAAACTGAGGCCTATTTTGAAGGCAAAGACAAATTCTTATATAAGAAAGGCATAGAAATGTTAGAAAAGCGTTGGTCAGAATATATCACTCTTGAAGGAGACTATGTTGATGAATAAAGTCGAGTTTTGCAAAAAAAAATGTGTTTTAAGTAGTTAAACCAAAAACTTTTCAGTCTACGTGTTATATTATTATTTTCACCTCTACTTTAGAAAATAGGGGTATTCTCCAACTTTAAGGAGTGTACAATTTCTAAAATATAAAGATTCTGGAAATGATTTTCCAACTAGGATATAGAATAGCCAAAAAGCCATAAGTAATATAAAAACAATAATAATTTTTAGATATAACTTATCCTTAGAGTATGTTCGAATAACAAAATTTATATTTTGATATCGATGGGCATAAAATTATTGAGACAAAGCATATCATGTTATTTGAGAATTATTCTTTTAAAAAATTTGATAACCGTTAAAGTTACAGAATAACATTATCAACTTACAAAAATCTGAAAGTCCAAAAATACTTCTATTTCCTTAAATACACAAATATACTATATATACTACATCTTTATATTAGTTACTTTACCATGTTCCTGCCCAATATTTGTACTTAAATAAGTAAATAAATATTTTATATACATCATGTGTAGATATGTAAAATTATACAAAAAAGAAAACACTGCAGTAAACAGGGTTAGTCTTACACCTTAATAACTTATTTCGCATCAACGATATTAAGCTAACTTGAACATAAAGTGATTCAAAAAGTCGTTCCCTCGGAGATTAACACAGTCATCTTTGGTTGAATTACGTATTAAGTCACTTAATTGATTTTCATAGAGTATTCTAATAGAACACCTGGAGTTGACGAATATTGTCAAAACTGTTTAAATCATTGCTAGATTCCTACGAGCAACAAGTTTCATCACTACGCCACGGATATCCAATAAGCAAAACGATATATATATATATATATATATATATATATATATATATATATATATATATATATATATATATATATATATATAAATATATATATATATATATATATATATATATATATATATATATATATATATATATATTTATATATATTTTATAATTTACGTGTTCTTGGAATTAGATCATTAAAACTATTCTTGGATTTGTTTACCGTTTATAAATGGACTATCCCAACCACTCAAAAAACTTTTTGAAAATACAAATTCGGTTATGTCACAAATCATATAATCTGCTCTCATCCAATTTTTCCAGGGTTAAAACCAAAACTCCAAATAATAAAAAAAGTAACATAGTCTACGAAATCAAACGTAATAACTGCTAAGGAATATACGTCGGGCAAACAAGCCAATATCTAGAAAATAGAATCAAAGGCCATAAATACAACAAAAAAAAACCAGTACAGCTCTTACAAATCATGAAATGAATAAAAGTCATACCTTTGATTTCAAAAACATCAAAATTATCAACACCGAAATAAATACAAAAAAAAGATAAATACTCGAATCCATACACATTCAGATGACGCCTACTGCAATAAACGAAAAAACAGATGTAAATAACCTAAACCGTATCTACCTACCAGTCATATAAAGTCCTTCAAGTTAAGTGGTTTGTTTGTAGAAAGTAAAAATGTATTTTTGACAGTGATTTAAAATTAACACCCCATACAATGAACTACTTTCTAAGGTAAGGCCCTCATTAATGTATACGCTAAAGTGTCTTAAATTAAAAACTACGAAAAGCTACAAATATTTTAACCCCGAAATACACTACAAACTGATTAATTACTTATCTATATTTAATTCTTCTAATGTCATCTTTTAGAGCAAATTTTGAAGAAGAACTCTTCCGAAGGTCGAAACGTCAATAAATATATAGCAGATCCAAGAATAGTTTTAATGATCTAATTCCAAGAACACGTAAATTATAAAAAATATATATATATACCAAGATCAAAGAACCTTACACTCAACAAAAAAAATATATATATATATATATATATATATATATATATATATATATATATATATATATATATACACATTATACATATACATACATACATACGTGGATTAAAATTCCCGACTCCCAAGCACGCACACACAAAACTCCATTCACAAGGCCTAGCTACATAACAGCTTTACCACCAATAGTGCTAATACGCTCAATGCAGTCACATTCAAGGGGCAGGGGCATATGGATACAAGAGGTGTTTCTTTAGGGAAAAGAAGAGAATATTAAAGGCAGAGCTACTTAAAGAAAGGCTGGGGATTCTCAAAGGACATTTTAAGAGTGAAACTCCTTGAAAAAAAATTCTTGCACTGGACTCTAAAAGATTAGACTCCTCTCAACACAGTAAACTAAAAATCGATGATCGGGCCGGGGGTGGGGGACGTTATCACCAAAAAGAACCAAAAACGTACACCCGGTTTAAAAATGGACCATTTTTTTTCTAAAAAAGAAAGTTCCATTTCTAAGGGACGCATTTTCTACATCCATATCCCTTGGGCTACTTTTTGGTTACCCCGCAGGCGCGGTAGTATTGCGGCGGAATTTAAACTTATAAAAACTAGAAAATAATTAAGTTATGAAAATCGTGTCAACTCAGACAAGAAATATTCTGAAATCACCACTTAAAATTCAGTTTAGTAACGCCTGAACTAGTGAACAAGATCCCTGCTTATCTTTCAAATAATATTTACCTCGGGAAATTCAGTGTTAAGTAAACAAAGATTGCAAAGTTTTCGTTCATGTCAGTTTTTAATAAACATTTTACGCGAGTCACTTTAGTGTAAAGTTATCTTGAAATCGTTGATAGAAACGCAATTCAAAGTATTTATATCTGCCTAGTATGATAACAAATTATTAATATTTTAAATCGTTAGTATCTACAAAATAATTAAAATTAGTTGAAATGTAAAAAATGAATAAAACTATAAAAATGCTAGTAACTTGTAAAAATCTATTACAATTTTTTGATAGAGGTGAAAATGTCAGTCATATTCATATATATATATATATATATATATATATATATATATATATATATATATATATATATATATATATATATATAATTTTAAATGACAAAATATTTTCATAAGATCAAAGAAGTTTTTTTTAATGACCCATGCAAAAGGCGAGTACATTAATATGAATGTCATTTTGCATATATCACACACAATTTATTTTATTATTATTTTAGTACTAAAAAGATACTTGTGTGAAGAAAAATAAGTGACTTTCTGTATTAAAATTTAAAAAAAATACAATGTTTGAAAACGTATAGTTTGTTATAGTCAAACGACTAAATACCTAATACTTGTCTTTTCAAATTTTAAGACCAATATGGTCCAACTATTCATTATTGTCTATCAATCCTTTTTTCTATCTTAGGCAAAGCTATCGGTAAATTTTTTCGTCTGACGGATAGGCCGCTATAAAGTAGGGCTGTACGTTGCTTTGTTGATAGTAGGGCCCCCTGCCCATAGTTGAGTAGGCAGCAGCAGGAACTCTGATAGCACCTACAAAAAGGTATAAACATTGTTAGTATAAGGATAATACAAACTTTTTGCCAGTGATTTCTGCCGTTTTTTTAACGTTAAAATCTCCTAACTACAAAGTATTTTTCTCTGTATACGAGGCTGGTTTGAAAAGTCCGTGCAAAAATAAAAACTACTTATGTGTTTGGGGTAAACCTTTTTTATTTTTCGACATAGTCTCCTTTTAGGCTTATACACTTCGTCCAACGATGTTCTAGTTTGTTGATCCCTTCCGAATAATAGGATTTGTCCAAGTCTGCAAAATATCCATTAGTGTCTGCAATCACCTCCTCGTTTGAATAAAATCTTTGTCCCGCCAGCCATTTCTTCAAATTGGGGAACAAATAGTAATCCGAGGGAGCCAAGTCTGGAGAATAGAGGGGATGTGAAACGAGTTGGGATCCTATTTCCATTAATTTTGCGACCACAACTGCTGAGGTGTGTGCTGGTGCGTTGTCGTGATGGAAAAGGACTTTCTTGTGGGCCAAATCGCGGTTTCAAACGGTCCAATAACGATGAATATAATTCACCTGTAATAATTTAACCCTTTTTCAGATAGTCGATGAGGATTATCCCTTGCGAATCCCAAAAGACAGTCGCCATAACCTTTCCGGCCGAAGGAACGGTCTTCGCTTTTTTTGGTGCAGATTCCTCCTTGGTAACCCATTGTTTAGATTGTTGTTTGGTCTCAGGAGTATAGTAATGTATCCATGTTTCATCCACAGTGACGAAATGACGCTTAAAGTCCTCCGGATTCTTCTGGAACAGCTGCAAACCACCCTTGCAATACTTCACACGATTCCGTTTTTGGTCAAGCGTGAGCAATCGCGGCACCCATCTTGCGGATAGCTTTCTCATATCTAAATGTTTATGCAAAATATTATGTACCCGTTCAGTCGAGATGCCCACGGCACTAGCAATCTCACGCACCTTAACTCTTCTGTCATAAATCACCATATCATGGATTTGATCAATGATTTCTGGAGTCGTAACCTCCACAGGCCGTCCAGAACGTTCAGCGTCACTTGTGCCCATATGGCCAGTCCGAAAATTTTGAAACCACTTATAAACTGTTCTAATCGAAGGTGCAGAGTCACCATAATGTTTATCAAGCTTCTCTTTGGTCTCCTGAGGCGTTTTGCCTTTCATAAAGTAATGTTTAATCACCATACGAAATTCTTTTTCGTCCATTTCTTGAAAATCACTCGACTTCCTTGATTCACACGAATGCCAAACACAAAGAAATAGACCAATATGGCTGAAACTTGGTGTGCGTTCATTCAAGAGATGCTACTAACTAAACATGACCTCGATACGCGCCGGTGGTGCCATCTCTCGGACTTTGCACGGACTTTTCAAACCAGCCTCGTATTTATAAGTGATAAATACCACACTTACTGTTGGATAAGTGACTTTAGTTGAGAACTATAACTTGTTGTATATACATGGTTTTGTGAAAAGGATTTAATATATTAAAATGAGTAAATTCTTAAATTAATAGTAATTGCAGAAAGATTATAACTAACTGGAAAATTTACCCTGAGATTTTATGGTTTCTCAGCATGTACGCCAATAGTTGTAATATATAACACGTCAAAAATAATTTAAATTTGGACTGTCGCTATACTGAAAATGAAAAGTTTGATATTTTACGTTATAACAAATTAAAAGAATTTTTTTTTTTTTTGTTTAAAAAAGATTCTGAAGTTGCAGTAACACTCTTCATTTAAAGGTCAGTGTTTAAAAAAAAATTATTCACTAAAAAGAATAATATACGGACACATTTTTTTATATAAAGTTAATAATTACTACATGCCTCCTAAAAAGTTGTAACTTTTATTCGTACAAGGACGAGGATCTATTTTTTGTCACTACCACACTTTTGGAAATACTCGGTCGGACACAAATACGGTCTAAACTCTAGAACATGGAATAAAAAGACTTTCCACATGAACTGAATATCACAACGGTCAACCACTGATTTTTCTACCATCTGTCGGAACGCAGACGGCGTAGCAGCGGGGTAGCGTTTTCGCATCCCTCAATTTTACCATACGTTATTTATTGGTATAATGTAATTAAACAATTAGTAAATAATCATATGTTATTGTTAATTGTAACATTGACTACTATTATTTAATATTACCAAAAAATAATGATTTTTGTATTTTAAACTCGACACTGATCATGGAAAAGTCAGGTAACTTTAAGAAAAAAAAAATGAGCATTTAGCAATATTGTGAACAAGCGCCTGAAAGAGCTGGTATATGAAACCTTCACATTTTTTTTATGGGTCTAACACACCCGCGATTGACGTTGTTCTTGAAACGCTGTAAATTGTACTCGGTAGGAAACACAGCGCTGGGCGAATTATTCCAAAGGGATGATGTTCTCCTCCTCCTCTCTCTAAAAAACTGCTTGAAAAGCGTTGTACGCGGAGTAACAAGCTGATCCTCATATGGATATGAAGCACCAGCGCGACTTTTTTGTAGCGTTAAATTCCACTTGGTTACTGTCACACCAAGATAGAATTTCTTCCAGGTCTTTGTTAAGTTGAACGACCTCCTGCTGTCTGCGGATATTCGCCTGAGCAGCCGATGTCCAAGCGTTCAAAGTGAATGAAGAGACAAGCGTACTGTCGTCTGCAAAGCTGTAGATTGGATTCCCGGTCTTTTCCAGCAGATCGTTAATGTAAATTAAAAAGAGAGTAGGAGACAGTATGGAGCCTTGGCGCACACCGGCGTTGATTGTGAAGGTGTTAGAAAGAAATCCGTCGACCGCCACTCGTAAAGAACGCTCTCTGAGGAAACATGAGAGCCACGAGCAGAACTTTTCAGACATACCACAAGAGCGTGGCTTAGTCAACAGTCCATCGTTCCAAACACGGTCGAATGCCTTGGATATGTCAAGAGCAACCGCTCGAGATTCTCCAAAGTGTTCAATTGCGTTGTTCCAAACATGTGTTACATAAGTCAGAAGATCTCCTGTTGATCTATGTTTACGAAAGCCATATTGGTGATCGCTAATTATATTGAATCGTTTAATATATTTTAGAAGATGCTGATTGATAACCTTTTCCATGACTTTCGATATTATTAAAAGCAGCGCGACTGGTCGGTAGTTATTTGGCAAGGTCTTTTTGCCCTTTTTAGGTATCGGCTGAACCGTGGCACATTTCCAGCAGGACGGAAATATTCCTTTTCTGTAGGATGGGTGGAAAAGTCTACAGAAAACTGGTATTAGTTCACTTACACAATTTTTGAGAACTATGGCAGGTATTCCGTCAGCGCCCGAAGCCTTTTTGGTATCTAGCTTCATTAAAATACGCTTTATGATACGCTGTCTGAAGACATCTTTGACTTCATTATGGGAATAGTAGGTGGTGTTTTTCCTTGGACATCGACAGTAGAATGTGAAGCAAAGAGTTCAGCCAACAAGTTCGCTCTCTCAACAGGTGTGGGTTGCAATAGAATTATCTGGCCGTGTGAGTGGTGGTATGGTGAATTTGGTGAAATTTTGACTAACTGCCTTAGCGACTGACTAAAAGGACCTGGAATCGTTGGGACAAGCGAGAAGTTTGTTTCTAATTCGTTGATTGTGTGCCTCCTTGGTTTCGTCGATAATTCCTTTGTATCTGTTCCGAGCACAAACAAAGGTGTGACGATTTATGGTGTTAGGATTTTCACGCCATTGTCGATAGGCAATATGTTTAGAAGCAACAGCTTCTTTGCATTTTCGGTCAAACCAAGGCTTGCCGTTGGAGGGGCATTTCTTCGAAAAAGGGATGTAAGCCTCCATACCAGCCAAAAGAACATCGGAAACCTCCCTGGCGCAGTCAGATCGGTTATCGGATCGAAAACAAACATCCATCCAAGGGAAAGTTCGAAAATATTCCATGAGATCTTTCCATTTAGCAGATTTGTAGTGCCAAATCTTGCGCTGCCTAGGCGCCTCTCTGTCACTGATTGGCAGGATACTCGATGTCGAAAGCAGTTTATGGTCGGAAGAACCCAACGGCGGATTTACAGTGACCGTGTAAATCTCCGGATTGGTGGTTAATATTTTTTTTAACATAATTTTACTTTTAATTAATAAAAAAATAATTAACATAATTTTAAATATTGCCTAATTGAAGAAAGGTTGTTTCTTTACTTGACCGCAGGAATCACCAGTAGACAAACGATATCAGAAAAAAAAAATAGTTACGTAGCCTGCATTGTAGCAATAGCAACACCGTAGTTTCTAATTAGTTGGGTCAAATCCAGTACTAACCTTGCTGATATGCAGGTACTTTATGTGGTAATGTCGCAGCATAACTGGGTGGTATAGCATATAGTGGAGTACCTGCCCCTCCTGAACCTTGTGGTGCTCCTTTAACACTACAAGCACAACTGCTTCCTGAACCAATTATACCTGGGGCGACGATAGAACCTGCCGTCACAGGACCGCCCCTGTAATGGTTGCTTGTCATTCTTAACCTGAAACAACAGGAAAAAACCTATTTTAAAAACTAGGAAGATTACTGACCCGTTCTTCTTGTTTTATTTCAACAAAATATGATAAATAAATACTTTTTAATTACAAAAATATTTTTTTGTGCATTCGTTCGAAAAATTATTATGTTCTAATAAATTTTCGAAAGCTCAAGCAATCTTTCTCACACTAATTCAAAAAATAAATCAAGGATAAGAAACGAATTTAGTCAGTGATTGATAATATTTGACATGTTTTCAAATCCCTCTCTAAATGAGGAAATACGCAAAATTGGAACATCAAGAGAGATATTACTTTTGGGTGATCTAAATGGAAGAATAGGAAGGAAAGAACACGATAAAGTGGTAGGAAAATATGGCGAAGAAGTTACTAACGACAACGGAAGAAGAATTATAGAGATATGTGAACAAAACAACCTTACAATATTAAACGGTCACTACCAGCATAGGGATATTCATAAATATACGTGGAGACAAACAACAAGAGATTTAAAAAGTATTATCGACTATATGATAATACGTCAGAGATCTAGATTAAACTTCCTAGATGTAAGAGTCCAAAGAGGGGCTTCATGTGGCAGCGACCACTACCTCGTGAAAGGAAAGATAATCTCACGAACAACACGGGAAAGCAAACTGGAAGATACAAGTACACAGCACACAACAAGTGAAACAACAATAAGATATAATACAGACAGCTTACAAAATGAAAGTATCAGAAATCTATACAAGAGTAGACTGGACCAAAAGATACAACGGACAGGATTTATTAATATAGAAGAAGAATATAAGTATATAAAGGAATGCCTACACGCAGCCGCACTGGAAGCATTAGGGTACCAAGAGAAAAGGGAAAAACAGCAAAAACCATATTGGTGGGATGAAGAAATTAAATACGAAATTGAAGAAAAACGGAAAAGCTATCACAAATACTTAAGTTCAAAAAGCACAAACGACAAAGTAAAATACAAAGAATCCCAAGCTAGAGTACGCAAAATGATTAGTGACAAAAAGAACAACCAATGGGAAAAGACATGCTCAAGACTCAACACTTACATAGGAGGAAGAAAAAAGCACAGAAAGCTGGAGACTTCTTAAAAATATGAGAGCAGAACGGAAAAGAGAGGAATCTTCTCACCAATAACACCAGAAAAATGGAACCAATATTTTACAAATATGCTAACAGAAGATAGACCAGAGTTCAAAAGTACCCAACATGGAAACCCAAATATAGTTATACGAGGATCCCCAATAAGGATAACAACATCAGAAGTTAAAGAAGTATGTAAAACGCTAAAAAATGGTAGAGCTCCAGGACCAGGAAACATCCCAGGAGAGATAGTAAAATACGGAACTGAAAAGCTATTTAGCGCATCAGAAGTACCCGAGGAATGGAAAATATCATACATATCAACAATTCATAAGAAAGGACACAAAAATAATTGCGATAACTATAGAGGAATAACGGTTACAGGATCTATTAGCAGAATATACGGAAAAATACTTAAAAATAGAATAGAAACGGAATATGCGGACGTAGAAGCTGAAGAACAGGCAGGCTTTAGAGCAAGAAGATCCACAATAGACCATCTCTTCTCACTGACACAAATCCTAGAAAAGAAAACCGCATTTGATCAGGAAGTCCATGTCTTGTTTGTTGATCTAAAAAAGGCCTACGACAGCGTGCCCCTAATGAGATTGTGGGAAACACTACAACAGAGTAATGTAAGCACCGAAATAATTAAAGCCGTAAAATCATTATACCAAGACGCAAGAAGTAGTGTGAAAACCAAATATGGTATAACAACAGGGTTCCCGGTCACAAAGGGTCTCAAACAGGGCTGCTGTATATCCCCGACGCTATTTAAAATCTATTTGGAGAGGGCACTGAAGAACTGGAAAAGGAAATGCAGCAGTATGGGATTACCACTGGATGACGATACTACATTGTACACGTTATCATTCGCAGATGACCAGGTAGTAGTCGCTCAGGACATCGATGATATGGAATACATGACACGAAAACTTATGGATGAATATGAAAAATGGGGCCTAGAAGTCAATATTAAAAAGACCGAGTACATGTGCGTCGGAAGACAACAGCAGGACTTGAAACTGGCCACAGGACACACCATCAAACACTGTGCCAGTTATAAGTATTTGGGAACGAGAATATCTAGGGACGGAACACTGGAAGAAGTAATATTCGAGAGGAATATCCAAGGAAGAAAAGCGATTGCAATGCTTAATAGTATACTATGGGACAAAAACATAACCATTGAAAATAAGAAGAGAATTTACAACTCAATAGTGAAAAGTATAATAACTTACAGCTCCCAGGTGTGGCCATTAAAGGAAAGAACAGAAAAAATACTTAAAGCTACAGAAATGGATTTTTGGAGACGAGCAGTCAGAAAATCCAGAAAAGACCGCATACCAAATGATACGATAAGGCGAGCTTTAGAAATAAAGCACGATATAGTGACGAAATCAGAACCCAACAGTTGGTATGGTACGGACATGTACAGAGAATGTCACAAAACCGACTGCCTAAAAAGATTTTAAATTGGAACCCTCATGGAAAAAGAAAGCGAGGAAGACCACGCCAAAGCTGGAGAGCAGGAATCAACAAGGAAGTACTAGAGAGAGATCTGGAGGAGGAGGGATGGAGAAACCGGAGGAGTGGAAATTAGGCATCGGAAGACGGAAGACGTTATAAAACCGATTGATATATATATTCAAAATCTCTGACAACCCTGTACTTTGTTAACTTTAATTTTGACGTAAACATAAGTAACATTTAATAGCTATGGTTAAAGTTATTGAAAAAGTCCCCTATATAGTATCAGAGTATCAATAGTTGTAACGAGTTCGATTATTTCAATTTTTACCTATCCATTGTGAAAAAAACTTACCTTATAATACAAATTATAATTATCAGAATAGCAATAAATGCTACAACTCCACCAACAATTCCAATAATTAAGGTATCGTCATTATTTAAAGTAGATTGACTAGTGGATGCAGTTTTAACCTTTGGCTGAGTTTTTTCGGTTGGTGGCATAGACCAAATAATATCGGGTTCGGTTGTTTTTTTTCTGAAGTCTAGTAGAACCCGTTAAAACGGATGTGGTAGATTGTGTCGTTGTTCGCTGTATCATTTTTGTCGGGTCGCATGTTAGTTCATCATCGCCGATTTCAACAAGAAGTTTTCCTGTAAACATGTAACATTGACTTGACTAATTACAATATAATTTGCGTAAATAGGCACACTTTCATAGTTAAAGTCGCAAAGAAGACGTAATACAAAAGTTTGACTTTAGAGGACATTATTATTCGTTCTATTTTTAATACAATAGGGCTACATATCATGTACGAGGCAGGTTTTAGTACATCTGTGTTGTAAATGAGAAGAATATGTTTCGCCCAATATATGAACTTCTTTATTTTCCATCCCATTCGTTAATTGTGGCTTTTACAGGTTATAGGAAGATAGCTAAGTAGCGGGGTTCACATAGCTCTGAATCGCTGCAAGATGCACTCGGTGGGAAATACAGCCCTGGACAGTTCCTTCCAAAGGGAGACAAGGTTCTCCACATAAAAGAGTTCGTGAAGATGGAGGCACAGGATAAAAAGCTGAATCTCATACGAATGCGAAGTATTAGCGTAACATGTATTCTTGCACAGTTCTAGAAGAATTAAGCGGGTTTCATCTATCAAATACTTTCCATAAAAGTCTTTATAGAATAGATTCAAGTCACCAGGTATACTATCAAGCTTTCTGGTTAGATCCGGGTTTCCAATCAGGCCAATAGCTGCAACTGTATTTTATCCGGTCGTCGACTTTTCGCTTTGGCAGGATGAAAAGGTGTTATAGAGTAAATATCAAAACACATTTACTCAAGTTAGGCTATAGATTGGATATTTGTTTTTTTTTGCCAGCAGGTCATAATGTAAAGAAGAAAGAGACAGAAGGCAATACGGACGCGTGGGGTTCACCGGCGTCGATAATGAAGGCATCGAAAGGAAATCCATCAACTACCACTTGCAAAAAACAATCTGCGAAAAAATTCGAAAGCCATAAACAAAACCTTTGAAACAGACATTTGTTTCTCACCTTTGCAACGCGCATTTGTTTTTTATGATACGTCTAAACTACAGTCGACACTCTATATAGTGAAAGACCAAAATGTTGACCAAAATTTCACTATAGAAAGTGTTTCACTATATAAAGAAAAAATCCGTATATATTGCTATGTATGTATTTTATATTGGTAATTGAAAAAATTGCACTATAAAGAGTTTTTCACTATATAGAGTTTCACTATAAACAGTGTCGACTGTATATATTAATTCTGAAATTTACAGTTTTTTCTATATCTTTTAATTTAGCCTCTATGGTCGGTGAAAAAAAAAAACCTGTACAAATGCTCCAAATTTTAACTTGATAAGTCAAGAAATTCCTGAGGAAATCAACACTAACAGTCGAATAGATGAACATACTATCTGTATCATAAAGGTTTCATTGTTATCTTTTAAGTTACAGAACCTTGAAAATAGCCAAAGGAAATTACATTTTTAATTTAGCCGAGTATAATGACTTTCATACGTCCGTGCTCACTGGTGAGCAAAAAAATCGGCTCAAACTATTTGGTTTCATTTAACACGGATCCTAGAATTTAGTGTTCATATATTTTTACGGATTTTAGTATCATTTGAAAGCCCATTCTATTCTCTTTTTAATGATACCAAATTCCATAGCATACCTCATGTTTTTTACTTTACTGATTAAAAAGGGGAAACAAGGAGAACAAGGATTGAAAATAAGGGGAAGAGAACGGAAAAATTATATAAAATTTAAGTTTAACAAGTAAATTTATTAATAAAAACCAAAATTAATATTTTGTATTATCCCCCTAGCTCTTATTACTGCTTCTAGCCGCTTTTTCATGGAACAGATTAGCTTTTTCATCACTGTCTGTGGGATTCTTCCTCACTTTTCCGCCGTCGCAACCTTTAAGTCCTTCAACGATGCAGGGGCTGGATTTCTAGCTCGAAACTTTCTCCACATGTGCTTGATTGGATTGAGGAGGTCAGTCTAATGTGGGTATTCCCACTTCCGCCAGGTATTGCCTGACCGATGCAGCAGCATGCGGCCTCGCATTGTCGAGCATTAGCACGAAGCTATCGCCAACAACCCCGACGTGTTTCTGCAGGATCTTCTCGATGTACCGGTGAACAGTTAATCCACCGCAGTCATGAAATGCCTTCCCACACCATCACAAAACCTCCTCCGTAGGCGACCTTTTCAGTAATGCAACACTGCGCATAGCGTTCCCCAGGCCTCCTATAGACTCGTATTCTTCCATCATTGCCATGTAGGCACAGTCGGGACACGACGGAGAATAAAACGGAGCGCCATTACTGTAAGGTCCAGTCGACATGTTCTCGGGCAAATCTGAGTGGCGCTTGTCGATGGGCTCCTGTCAATTTGGGTCCGTTAGCTTCTTTAAGTCTTCTTCTGACTATCCAATGACTGACAGCCCGACCACGAACTTGTCGGAGCGCCTGCTAGACCTCAACATCGGTCAAGTGACGATTTCTTAGATTTTGTGTTGACAATAAAGCGGTCGTCTCGTTCCGAGGTTCACCTTCTTCTTGTAAAGACGCCAGTCTCTCCGTGTAAAGACGCCAGTCTCTTGGTAACGTCTGTAGACTCTGGATACAGTTGACTGGCTCAGGTGCAGTTACGCAGCAACTACACGTTGGCCATGCCCTTCTCGCAATAAGGCAATGACTTGTGCCGTTTTTTTCCGGGGTGTTATCCATTTCCCGATGACGTAATTAGAGAGCAGGGATAGCAAAAATGTTGACGGTTTAAGTTCCTATAAAAGAATGATAGGAAAATGCAGTTCCATGTGTTTTTATAGCGATGAATAGCGTGCAATGAGTACGTTGCCGACCGAGCAAAAACGGTTCTATTGAGTAAAACCGTTTTAACCAATAAAATTTTTTAGAAATCCAAATGTTTTTGGTGTTATTGGAAAGAGTAGAAAACCAGCATTCTGATGATACCACTGTTTTAAAATTAAATTCAATGGTAGATCTTCAATGAAGCTAAATCGTTAAAGTCGATTTTTTTGCTCAAACAGTGTATTATATGTTATAATATATCGTCAATAATTTAACCATAATGAATTAGGAACTTTATTTAAGCTGGATGTCTCAAGGATCTAGCTGAAATTCGTCAAACACAAATCATTTTTGTAAAGAAAAATACAGGAAAAAATTCCTTGCTATAATCATTGAAACGGTTGTTCTTAACTTATCCCAGAGCTATACCTTGTTTTTTTTTAAATGGAACACATAAGTTTCAATTTTAATGGACCGAGCACTACTCAAATTATTGTCTTATTTCAAACCTACGAAGACACTAGAATTTAATAAAACAGTTCCTATCTCAACAGAGCTCTAAATTTTTTCAATTTTAAACAAAATGAGGAGTATCCTTGTGATAGAGGACGCAAATACAACATTCGGAGTAATTATCGCCTTAGTGAACTCTTTCTCGTATTACTTAATTTTGTTTTTAATGATTTGGTTTTAAATTTTTTAAAGTACATCCGTTTAAACGGGTCATCTTGTGTATATATTTCGTTATTCATAAACAACTTACCAGATAAATACGGAGGTCCAGAACACCGGATCGTGGTCATGTGCGAGGGTAGCCATCTTCTTAAAGCTCGAGAATTACAATCACATATAATAGGATTTGACTGCAAACCTAAGAGTTTTAGATCTCCCCGTCTATCTTCTAGAGTTGTTAACAGTTGAGTATTTAAAGTAGTCAACTGATTTCCTGTTACATCTAGAGTAGTTTTGGAAGACCTAGGTACGGGGAAGAATAGTGCTGGAGGTAAAGATGTTAGAGATGTGTTTATAAATCGAATTATTACTTCAGGACCTAAAACAAATTTATAATAATACACCATTTCTGACCGTAATCATTAGTGGAAGGTAAATTGACCTCTAACTGAGAGAACATAAACAAGTGAAAGGTTATGAATTTCGCTACCTAAATAACGTCATAACAAAAGAAACAGGAAGAGCAATTGTTAGCACACATTTCCAGCATACACTTTTGGTAAAAAAAGAAAACTAACATAACAATAATGATGTACCTCAGATGTACACCTTTGTTTAATGAAGGTGGCGATATAAATATATTTGCAAAAGAATAATGTATATATATATATATATATATATATATATATATATATATATATATATATATATATATATAAACTACAAATAACACTAGGTATCAACTTACAAAAATTAATTATATATGCTGCCGCGTGTTAACGAATTTCTTGTAAGTTTATTATGTTCTTATAAAAGGAATTATTGAGTGCAAATTTATAAGACTAATATTCTACAGTCTGTCAAGTAAAAACGTCTCCGCGATAATTCATTTTTGATAGATGCGATTCTAGCGATTCAAAAAAAATCGATAGAGGGAACCTTTATCTAAGGCGTATTTTAGTAAAAGTATCAGTCAATTCCGAACTTTCGGCGAAATCACGTAAAATCCAAAATGAGTCACTTGTTTGCGCGTCGGTTCGAAGCCGTCATTCTTTGTTCCTATCCAAAGGGGCCTAAAACGACCCATTCCGCGGCCGCTAAATATATTAAAAAATTGTCATTTGTGAAGAAGTGGGTAAATCATTTTAATGTCGACTACTTGCCAAAATATGGTTCGGTAGGCAAAGTCGAAAAACGAATCGTGTCTTTGTTTTCACGGGACTCGACATTGGCACTGCGTCAAGGAGCGGCAAAATTAAGTAAATCGGGTTTGAATGTGTCCCATGATGTCAAATTCCGAAGCACGTTAAAGGATCTTTGCTGAACGAAAATCACGTCGCGTAGTGGCTCTTGGGCCCACAATAAGATACTAGAGTGGCCCTCACAAACGCCGGACTGTGAGGACATCGACTCAGTGGTCTCACGAGATTTGAAAAATTTCGAGATAATTGCCATAGTGTGCAGAAAATCTCGTCAACCGCATGCCTCGAAAATGTCAGGTGATTATTGATGCAGGAGGCGATTGGACAACTTTCTAACGTAATTGCGCCGTTCGTTGTTAGCACAACAAGGAATACAGTGATGGCAAAAAATGTTCTCGAAACACATTTTTTCAAGAATATGAGCGGTCACGTTCTTACTTGACAGACTGTATATATGTGTATATATGTATATATGTCGACTTTCGAAAGGCATTCGACACAATGGAACATTGGGCTGTTTTCAGAGCACTGGAAAATGAGAGAGTGGACTCCAGATATGTGAAACTCTTAAAGTAACGCCACTTCAACTGTTTATATTAATGAAAAAACCAAACCGAGTAGAATAAAACAATGCATAAAACAGGGAGATGTATTGTCACCAAAGTTGTTTACTTTGGCTCTTGAAGATGCATTCAAAAAGTTAAATTGGCATGATAGAGGTATCCTAATAGATGGAAAACGGCTGAATCACCTGGGGTATGCCGATGATATCGTTATCATAGCTGAAAAAACTAATGGCCTCCAACAGATGCTCTGACTACTAGACATCGAATGTTCAAAAATAGGCCTCAACATGAACATCTCCAAGATCAAAGTTATGTGTAACACGGATCCGTCGATCGAAATAAACAACGAAATACTTGAAAATGTGGAAACTTATGTATATCTGCAGCACACAATTGCATTAGGCAAAGAGAACCAAACAGTTGAAATCAACAGACGAAGGAGACTCGCCTGGGGTGCATTTGGTAGACTCGGAGACACACTCAGGAACAAAAATATACCAATGAGTATACGATCAAAAATCTTCGATCAATGTGTTCTGCCGATTTTGACATATGGGGCTCAGACATTGACTCTAACACACAAACTTAGAGTTACACAAAGAGCAATGGAGAGGCAGATGCTGGGAATATCTATGAGGGACCGAAAGAGAAATGACTGGATCCGAGGGGTGACAAAATGCAGAAATGTAGCAGAAGCTGTGGCGGAACTGAAATGGCATTACGGCGGGATATATAGCTCGTGATCAGGAGAGAAGATGGCCACACACTATTTTGAAATGGAGGCCATATCTCGGAAGGAGATCCAGGGGACGACCACTCACCCGATGGACAGACGATATCAAGAATTCAGCGGAGTTAATGTGGTATAGAATAGCCCAATGCCGAGAGAAATGGCGATCAATGAGGGAAGCCTACGTTCAGAAATGAACTTCGGAAGGCTTATGAGATAAGAGACGAGATGTATATATGTATGTATGTATATATATATATTATATATATATATATATATATATAAATATATATATATATATATATATATAATATATATATAAATATAAATATAAATATATATATATATATATATATATATATATATATATATATATATATATATATATATATATATAATATAAATATATATATATATATATATATATATATATATATATATATATATATAAATATATATATATATATATATATATATATATATATATATATATATATATATATATATATATATATATATATATATATATATATATATATATATATATATATATATATATATATATATATATATATAATAATAACAAGCACGTTGGTGGAGAGGGTTATGGAGATAAACAGGTACTTCAGATGTGGAAGAGAGCCTTAGAAAAGTGTACACCAGAGGTATGGCATGCCAGCAACATACAGAAAACCTGATTTAACAGTGGTATGATCGTGAGGTAATAATCGAAGAAATTCCAGAAATCATTATTCGTGTTGGGAATGATGAAAGCGTGAAGAATCTACTTCTAGCGATTAGTGACATTATTCAATTAATAATTTAAATATTACTTATTGACACGTTGGCAACATTCATTGTAAATTTTGCAGGACAAATATAAACTTATCTATCTATCTATTAGGTTGATTTGATAAATCATATTAAAATTGAATTATGCAATTAATATCTCAATTCATACTTTATACCCTTGTCATGAAATATCTTTCTGTTTTTAAAAGTATTATATTTCAGTTTTCTATTTTAAAATTTTATTTAATGAATTCTACGGTGTAACTTTTTGCAGTTTTTATAATGCCTTATATGTAAATTTCATAAAGCTGTATTAAGTGTGTATTGTAATTTCATTACAAACATTACACAAACTTCAAATAACTAATAGATAACAATTGTAAACTTTTCATAAAGTAAATTTGCTTACGAAGTAATCTAATAGCAACCTGAAAAATAAAAATAGGTGATATTAGACGTTGAATTTATGCAGCTAGGTAAATGTTCTTCACAAGTAAGAACTAGGGTATTTTACACATCATACACATTTAATATATCCGTAGTTTGCGTTAATTACCAAACTGGATGAAAAACTTTAAATTCTATTTTGACTTTTGAAATTGTCATTTAAAACTCAGACCGCCGACACTGAATTGACAGCCGAATCGTATGAATATTCTTGACGTCGCGTTGATCACATGACTGCAAAGATCCATTGATCAGACTTTACATATATTATCTATATATATATATATATATATATATATATATATATATATATATATATATATATATATATATATATATATATATATATATATATATATATATATATATATATATATATATATATATATCTGCACTGCATTACCTTTTATTCCTGACAATGTCCCTGAAGAAACGCTTCTTAATCTTGATCCCCTTATACTTAGTTCTTTAAGCCTTGGATGCAACATTGACTGTATTTGATCTTTACCTATTGCAGCATCTTTTGTTTCAATATTTACTCTTTCTAATAACGGGATATTTTGAAGTACTCCATTCAGATCCAGATAACCAAGCTTGGGATATCCATATGCATCTAATTCTGATAGATTAGGCACTGCTTTAAAAGCGCTTTTTTCGATTTTCGTGCATTCGCTTAACGAATGAAGACTAAGGTATCTAAAAAATATTTTTATTTAAACAACCTTCTCACAAAGTTGTGGCTTTATAGCAGCAAAATTAAGTAAAAAATAAAATACCATTCCTCTTCTAGTATCAACTTTTATAAACCACATCCGAGGCGACCTAAATTAAACAATTTTCAGTTATGATAACACCAGGAGGAGTTAACAATCACAAGACGCAAAAGATTTATCATAAAATTCTTAAGAATAATGAGATGTAGTCATTTTACACAGTAAATATACTTACATATTCAATTAACAATTAAGTTCGTTCCGGTTTTAATCAATGCGTATGATATTTATAGGGTTTTTTATTAGAATTTAGGGGCCTAGTAAAAATTTTTAGAAGTGTCATTTTTAGATATTAGTTAGTTGCATGATTTAGGGATTTTTACGTGTTTGAATACTTTTGCCAATTGACGACCACTCAGGTGCATCTTCCGCACCTGTCCCATAACTTTTATTACATTTCGAAGCGTCGCGCGGTCGAGTGCCACGCAGCATCCCTCGTGAAGCACGTCAGACGTCATCAAATTTAAACTATAATAGAAAGTGCAAAAGTGAACAAATTTTAATTGTGTAAATTGAATTCTGTCCCTGAAGGTGAGTATAATTTCATTGTGTTTCTGGAATTTAATATTTACTTAACGTTAAGTGAGTAATTAACTGTTCAATTATCGAGTTTTTTAAGAAAGTGCTCCCAAAATCTTTAAAGAAGAAGCAATAAGTTAAAAACTCCATTGAACTCTAACGTGTAATCAGTTGGAGGTTGTTTATTAGACATTTTTTGCCAAAATATCGAAAAGCTGAAAGCTAGATGTCACAAGTTTGGTATCTGTGTTAGTTTTTGTGCGAAAATGTGCGTGGACGCCATAACGCGTCAATCTTACTTTCATGACGGCTTTTTCTTAAAATTCGGGAAAGTGTTGCAAACTTTAAAAAAATTTTACAAAATTCAACTAATTGTTTGAACATTTGGGAAATTGTTGCAAAATATGAAAAATAGTTAACAAATTCAGGTAAATGGGAAAAATTCTGTAAAATTGGTGCAAAATGATAGAATTAGTTAGAAGATTGGGGAAAATGTTCCAAAATTATAAAATTAAGTAAAAAAAATTCGGGAAGTTGTTGCAAAATTTGAAAATTAGTTCATAAATTCTGATAAATGTTGCAAAATGGGAAAAATATTTTAAAAAATTCTGTAAATAGTTACAAAATGCTAAAATTAATTAAACAATTCGGGAAAATATTGCAACATATACCAAATTTTTTACAACATCGGGAAATTGTTTGCTAAAACTAAAAAAATACTTGAAGATTTTAATAAAATGTTACTAAATGGGAAAAAATATTTTTAAAATTTTGGAAATTGTTGCACAATGTAGCAAATTATTTAAAAATTCTGGAAGTTGTTGCAAAATGGTAAAAATTGTTTAAAAATGGAGGAGAATGTTTTCCAATTTTATTTATCTACTTACAAAAATTACCCAAAATTAATGGAAAATATTGAACTAAAATATATGTATTTTTTATTTTTACAGAAAATACGTGTGACAAAATGAAAATTTCTTTTACAAGAAAAGACATTTTCCTGTTTGTTAAAAACCAATTACATGATAACATAAATATAATTATTGGCGCGAAGCATACATATATATATATATATATATATATATATATATATATATATATATATATATATATATATATATATATATATATATATGTGTTTTTTCGACTTTGTAACAGGGCGCGATGGAGCTAACTCAGCCTTTTACCTGCAGGTGCTCAAGAGATTGAAACGCCGGGTCGCGCGCGTGAGGGCTGACATCAAAGACACGGTCAGGCTCCACCATGACAATGCCCCCAGCCACACGGCCTACATCGTTACCAATTTCCTGGCCGGAGCAACACCCCGGTGGTCCCCCAGCCCTCTTATAGTCCCGACTTAGCTCCGTGCGACTTTTTTTTGTTTCCCCGACTGAAGAGAGAGCTGAAAGGAAAGCATATGCATTGGGAGTCCGTGGAAAACATCTAAAAGCGTGTTACAACGTTCCTAAGAGACATTTCCGTCGAGGAGTTTCAGGGTGACTTCCAGGCATGGCAGACACATCTCCGCAAGTGTATTGATGCTGGGGGAGAGTATTTTGAAGAATTGTAAGCATTTGTACCGGTACAATCAATAAAGCTATTTTTCCCAGAAAATGTGCGTTACTTTTATAATGAACCCTGTATATATATATATATATATATATATATATATATATATATATATATATATATATATATATATATATATATATATATATATATATATATTGCCAGAAAATTTGTAGAAACCGATTGTTAAATTGATGACAGATTACCGAAATAGATAGCAAAATGTTCACAGAATTCAAACGCAATTTTTCGCAAAGTTTGATAATTGGTTCAATGTTTGTGTGCCCTTAACAAATACGTTTGAAATGGAAAAACACGGAACCAACAGGAATGAACACCTCAGGGCGTCCTTTATTGGGTTAGGACCATTCGCAATTCTGTTTTTTGAAAGTTGAACTTCATATTCGTAATCAGCGACTCTAAAAACCCATATATATATATATATATATATATATATATATATATATATATATATATATATATATATATATATATATATATATATATATATGACTTACGTTTTTCCAAAAATAGGCCATTTTGGAGATGCCATTTTGTCTCTTGAAAATTTGACTTCATATTCGTCATCAGTTTTGTCGAAATCTAATAATACTTTCATATTTTAGCCAGTTTTTCGGAACATTTTACTTCTGTGTGTCGCCGGATATAAGCCCAATGGGGAACATAGTAAAAAGGTGTACACAGTTGAGCAGCTATCACTGCACATTCGGGCAATTTGGAAATCTTTGCCCCAATAATACGCGGAACATCTAGTCTAAAGTATGCACCAAAGATACCAGACGATTTTCAACGCTGATGGGGACTGGACGAACTACTGAATCATTAGCATTTTAATGACCATCCTTTACTGTAGCATCTTTAGTTACATAAATGAGTAGCAAAGTAATTTCCTCTGTGACATAGCCCTATCGATGTAAAAAAATCTTAGAAACCGCACTTTTTTATTCTGGAGTCTTTTAAAGTTTCATTGATGAAAAGGTAATTTTTTAGGGAAAAACTTTTTTTTTTTTTTTTTTTTTTTTTTTTATGGGTCTAGCACACGTGCTACAGGGAAGTCCCTAAAGCGCTACAGGAGCGACACGTGTGCGGAGAAAGCGATTCACGTTGTTCTTGAATCGCTGTAGATTGTACTCGGTGGGAAACACAGTCCTGGGTAGACCATTCCAAAGGTATGATGTTCTCCATATAAAAGACGAGGAGTAACAAGCTGAACCTCATATGGATGTGAAGCATTAGCGCGACGTGTACTTCTAATATGCACCGCTCTGGGAGGAATTAGGCGGGCCACATCTTTCGAACACTTTCCATGAAAGTACTTGTAGAATAGGCTCAAGTCGCCAACCGTTCTTCGATGTTCCAGCGAATCAAGGCCGTCGGTCAGTTCCGGGTGTCCAATCAGACGAACAGCTCTTCTCTGGATAGAATCCAACAAATGCAGTGTATGTTTGGGAGCGGAGCTCCAAACATGGGAGCAGTATTCCATAGTTGGTCGAATTTGCGCTTTGTAAAGAATTAACAGTTGTTGTGGAGTGTAAAGCTTTCTGGTTCGAAACAATATTCCCAACTTTTGAGAAGCTCTTCTTGCTATGCCTGCAACATGTTCATGCCAGGACATATTTGCTCCCAAATTAACGCCTAACAGATTGAGTGACGATGTTAGAGGGATGGAGCGCCCCGACATAACTATGTCGGGTTCTGCAACGTTAACTTTTTTAGAAAAAACTGCCGCCTGGGTTTTTGTAGCGTTAAATTCCACTTGGTTACTGTCACCCCAAGATAGAATTTCTTCCAGGTCTTTGTTAAGTTGAATGACTTCCTGCTGTCTGCGGATATTCGTCTGAGTAGTCGATGTCCGAGCGTTCAAAGTGAATGAAGAGATAAGTGTACTGTCATCTGCAAAGCTGTAGATTGGATTCTCGGTCTTTTCCAGCAGATCGTTAATATAAATGAGGAAGAGAGTAGGAGACAGTATGGAACCTTGGGGCACACCGGCGTTGATAGTGAAGGTGCTAGAAAGAAATCCGTCAACTGCCACTCGTAAAGAACGCTCTCTGAGGAAACATGAGAGCCACAAACAGAACTTTTCAGACATACCATAAGAACGTAGCTTAGCCAACAGCCCATCGTGCCAAACACGGTCAAATGCCTTGGATATGTCAAGAGCAACCGCTCGAGATTCTCCAAAGTGTTCAATTGCGTTGTTCCAAACATGTGTTACATAAGTCAGAAGATCTCCTGTTGATCTATTTTTACGAAAGCCATATCACTAATAATGTTGAATCCTTCAAGATATTTTAGAAGATGCTGATTGATAGCCTTTTCCATTACTTTCGATATTATTGAGAGTAGTGCGATTGGTCGGTAGTTATTTGGCAAGGTCTTCTTGCCTTTTTTAGGTATCGGCTGAACTGTGGCACATTTCCAGCAGGAAGGAAATATTCCCTTTCTGTAGGATAGGTTGAAAAGTCTACAGAAAACTGGTGTTAGTTCCCTCGCACAGTTCTTGAGAACTATGGCAGGTATTCCGTCAGCGCCTGAAGCCTTTTTGGTGTCTAGCTTCATCAAAATACGTTTTATGATACGCTGTCTGAAGACAATATCGGGCATCCTTGACTGCACTATGGGAATAGTAGGTGGTGTTTTTCCTTGGAAATCGACAGTAGAATGTGAAGCAAAGAGTTCAGCCAACAAGTTCGCTTTCTCAACAGGTGTCGTTGCAATAGAATTATCTGGCCGTGTGAGTGGTGGTATGGTGGATTTGGTGAAATTCTGACCAACTGCCTTAGCGACTGACCAAAAGGACCTGGAATTGCCGGGACAAGCGAGAAGTTTGTTTCTAATCCGTTGATTGTGTACCTCCTTGGTTTCGTCGATAATTTCTTTGCATCTGTTCCTGGCACGAACAAAGATGTTACGATTTATGGTGTTAGGATCTTCACGCCACTGTCGGTATGCAAGATGTTTAGAAGCAACAGCTTCTTTGCATTTTAGGTCAAACCAAGGCTTGCCGTTGGAAGGGCATTTCTTCGAAAAAGGGATGTAAGCATCCATACCGGCCAAAATAACATCGGAAACCTCCCTGGCGCAGTCAGATGGGTCGTCGAATCGAAAACAAACGTCCAACCAAGGGAAAGTTCGAAAATATTCCTTGAGATCTTCCCATTTAGCAGATTTGTAGTGCCAAATCTTGCGCGGTTTGGGCGCCTCTCTGTCACTGATTGGTAGAATACTCGATGTCGAAAGTAGTTTATGGTCGGAAGAACCTAACGGTGGATTTACGCTGACCGTGTAAATCTCCGGATTGGTGGTTAAAAACAGATCAAGAAGACTGGCGAACTCTCCGTCTCGATCAGGGATCCGTGTTGGTTCATCAATAAGCTGAGTCAAGCCACAACTGATTGAAAATGATTCGGCTTCACGACCTTGTTCGTCGGTAGTATTTGAATATTTAAGCCAGTTGATGTTATGGACATTAAAGTCGCCCAGGATGGCAATTTCGGCATTTGGATAGTTAATTTGTAAATGATCTATGGTGTCTGCAAGAGAAGCGATCTCCGATCATCGATTTTAAAATTGTATGTAATCTTGTAACGCTCCAACGTATGAATTTGTTTTTTGTGAAAATTTCCCTCCTCCGATCATCGATTTTGAGTTTACTGTGATGGATAGAATTTGAGCTTATAGAGTTCCAGTGCAGGAGGATTTTTTTCGTTAGGAGGCTTCGCCCCCAGTTGTCTTTTACTCGGAACGAACGCGCTTTGTATTCATATGCCACTCCTTAAACGTGGCTACGCCACTTACTGTGCCTTCTAACTTTACAATACGCGTACAACAAAAAGTCGTTCACAAAAAATGATAACGACTTATAAGATTACTTCGGTGTCTATCTGTCTGTCCGTGTGTCACACCCAATTTTCTCCGAAACTATTTGACACAGAAAGTTGAAATTTGCCACTAATATAGGAACTGATGGCCCCATTAGAGCCGTGTAGTTTTGAAAGTTAAATTTTGACTTAAAGGGTTAGTTTTGGGAGGTGAAATCGGAAGTGAACAAAACATTTTTTTTAACAACGGGGTCAAATGAAAGATTGTGAACACACGAGTTCAAAAATATATATAATGTAATATTTATGCACACTTTTCTTTGTATTACTTTTAAAAAAATAGCCAAAAATCGCTGCACCCCCTTATCTTGAAAAGTGTAGATTGAACGATAATTATCAACACTTTAATAATTTATCTGGTATATAAAAAAAAAGAAAAATTTCATAGTCATCAGTTTTCAACAAAGGTCGGTGTTGAAAACTCATTTGGGGTGTGTTTTGTGAAGTCGTTTATCATTTTATACCTCCGTAACAAAAAAAAATATTTTAAAAGCAATCAACGTACGGAACACTAATTGCGCAAGTCCCATTTGCACTTGGCCGGGTATTTTTATTTTAATTATAATTTAGAGGTGTACTTACCTTAATTTATTTAATCCCTCAAAATCGTCTGCAGAGATCGACTCGATAAGATTATTAGAAATATTTAACATTTTCAAATTACGTACAAATTTCCATATTACGGAGTATCCTTTTATGTCTGTAATAACATTATTTGATAGATCCAAGTCCTCCAGTAATGTCGTTCGTTCAAATGTACTTTCTGCCAAACTGGATATGTTATTGTACGAAAGATTCAAATGCTTTAAAAATGGTGTCTCTAAACGCGTAACCTCAGTTACTCCTGTACTTGCCATATTTAACTCCCTGACAGTTTTCGGTTCACTCAAAATATTTGTTATAGCTTCTCTGGATAACGGATTGTATGATAAGTCTAATTTCTTGATATTTACCATTATTCCATCTTCAGGCGGTATTTCCTCAATATTATTATGCGATAGATCAACTGAATCTAAGAAGAAATATTGGCGTTGAAGTGATCTTAGAGGAGGAATGTCAAACTTGTTTCTTGCCAGGTTAATATTTTTTCTAACATGTGAAGTCTCGCTCTTTCAAAAATATTTTCCGGTAGATCTGCAATATTATTTTGTTCTAAATTTAATAACTCAAGTCTTATTAAACCTTCGAATGTCCGTTCTCCTAGTCTGTCTAGCTTATTGCTACTTAAATCTAGGACTTGTAGTTGCGTGCTATTGTGGAATGCCATCTCACTTAAGCTTTCTAAACTATTATTGGATAAAATTAAAGATCTGAGACGCGGTAGTCTCGCAAAATCTAATTCATCGATAGTTTTAAGTTCATTAAAGGATAAATCAATATATTCTAGAAACTGAAGATTTGCTATCAGCTCGGCAGGGAAGAAATTAAATTTATTCTTCGAAGCAATAATTTTTTTAAGCCTAGGATGAATTTTGAAAGATGAAGGAAATAGATAGCTTAATTGATTTTCAGAAATATCCAAAAGTTCCAAACTTGTACCGGTGTTAAAATACTCTCCTTTGAAAGAAGTCAGCTGATTTCCTTTTAGACTTAAACGCTTAATGTTCATAATAAAAGCAAACGCAGCTTGTTTTATACTGCTAATATTATTATGTGACAGATCTATTGTAGTCAAGTTAGGCATATTAACAAATGCATTATCAGGAATTTCTGATAAGGAATTGTGAGGCAAATAAATTTCTCTAAGTGCATTCGATTTTAGAAAAAAGTCTGGGGAAAGTGACTTAAGTCCACCGTAACTTAAGTCAAATATTTCTAATTTGACCAATTCATGAAGTAAGGTCACAGGAATATTTGTTAAATGGATGTTGTTGCTCAGATTAAGATTTTGTAACGACGGTAGAAAATTAAAAGTTACTTTTGATAATTCTGTTAAGTGATTTTCACTTAAGTCTAGAGTTTTAAGCCCATTTAAATGCAAAATTGGCTCAGATAATGACATAATTCGATTCTGAGATAAAAACAAATGTTCTAATGTGTCGTCCAATCCAGCAAAGGCATCTGTCGTTAAACTGTTGATTAAATTACTTCTAAGATCCAAATATTGCAGATTTTTAAAGTATTGGAATGTTGCACTAGGAATTTCCCTTACAACATTAGTGGAGATCACTAGCCTAGTTACTTTTTCAGCTATAGAACGTAAAATATCCCCTGATAATGCCGTCACTCTATTGTAGTCCAGCTGAAGTGAAGTTAAACGGGGCAGTCTGCCTAAAGCTGATGCCGGAATTAGAAGAATATTGTTGTCCTTTAAATTTAGGTGTTCCAAGTTATCTAGCCCTTCAAAAGCATCATCTTCAACCTAAAAAAGATAAATACAGGATAAGTCAAATTTATTGAGAACCCACTTTAAATGTCTTTCCTATACTCTATTTATTTGAAACTAATAGTAATAAAAATGACAGTGGACTGGCGGTCCTATAACAGGGGCAGAAGTTATCTGTTCCCAGGTATTTTTCAGGTTACAATGCTCTTTTGTAACGAAGTTTTATTGCCGATCAAATCATTTTATTTACATATGTTCCTGTTGCTCCAACTATAAATACATATTTAGAGCCGCATGCCCAAGTGTCAAGGCAGTTAATGACAAGTCAGTTAGTGTGTTAATAAAATGTCTTCTCCAGCGAAATACCCTAAAAGTTGGGGCCGCTAAAAAATGTATTTGACTACGTTAAAAAACGATCAAAATTGTGATTTAAATGTGGACGTTTGTGTGACAAAATGTTCCCTAATGACCGGAGTTGGTAAAGCCACAGTTTACAGAATTGTGAGAGATGAAAAGGTGAGGGGCATGACTCTCCAAAAAAGTAACCAGGCAGAAAAGTACTTCAGCTGACAGACATTCAAAACAAGCAGTAAGGCGTATTGTTCATGCCTTTTTTTGGTACAAAAAATTCCAACTTTGGATATGATCCTGTAGAATCCCCAGAAATAACTATGGAGTGTTTTAAAAGGTATGAATTTTTATTGAAAAAGGTGTAAAAGGAAATCTTTATTGATAGCAAGTGGAGAAATTATACAATGGAGAAGGAAATTTAGAAAAGCTCGCTTTGAAGGAAAAAGGATATATTACTTAGATGAGACGTAAATAAATGAAGGATACACAGTCAAGAATATCTGGTATGGGACGTTGTATTTGAAAATTGGTTTTCGCATGTTATTGTAATGGATAATGCAAGCTATCATTCTAAAAAATTACCAAGTTCCAACATTTCATTTCTAAAAGGCAGCGTTAAGAGTGAATTATTAGAACTTGTAACGCTTGAAGTTCTCAGAAATAAAAACAGGTAGGTGTAGTTTATTTGTTAAATTAGATATAAAATATGTTTCTGTCGTTTTAAAATTAAAACGATTTAGGTAGTGATACCAATTTTTAATTTATATTAATTTTAGTAAATATTGTTTTTGCTCTTCTTTCTCACATTTGGTTAATGTGGTTCCATGTTCGGTTGTCGGGCCTAAGCCAAGTCAGCACAAACGCTATTACCATTGTATATTAAGGAATGATCTGACAATGTTACATGTTTTCAAAATCACAGGGGGACAATGATGACTTTTTTTTTGTTTCCATAGCCTTTTTTATGTGGCTTGGTTTGGCTCTGGTGGTTGTGTTTGGAATTAATTTCGGTGGTTCCAGGCGGCGAGTAATTTTTTTCTACTACCTGAAGTAACCTGAACTAAATGTTACTTTTTGCGATAGCTGCAGTGAATCGATGTTCCTATAAAACGCTTTTTCTGTATGCTGTCTATAAAATTCTTGTTCTGCTGTCTTAAGTCTAGGTGGTTCTAAATCTAGGTTTTTAATGTCATCATTTTGTGGTTCAATGACGTCGTTAGAGTTTACTGCCAGACACAGTTTTTCTGATGCATCTTCCACAGCTCCAAACAGAAAGACTCCTACTTCTTTCCGTTAATGACCGCAGGCCAATTCCAGGAGAGAATCGGAACTCTTTGCTGCCTTACACGCTAGTTTCATGACAATTCGATTATACAGACACTCTAAGCTCAAAAGTCCTCTTCGACTTTAATGACATGAAAGGTATATGCGAAGAACAGAGGATCCTTCTTTCATTCACTTGACTACTCCAAAGGAATAGGGAAGTACCGGTATAACCAGCATATTGGTAGCAATAACTTTATTACGCCCTGTGAGTTCTGACGACTTAAATCTATCCATCCAGATCTTTTTTAGTCGTTTTCTTTCTAGATAGTTGTACGTTTTCTCGGCATCTAAATAATAAATCGACTAAACAGTTCTACCTAATACATAGGAAAAACTATTTAAATCACAATAAGTAGATAACATAAAACGAACATCATTACCGTTCTTAAAGAGTTTACGCTAATGTCTAGTCTCTTTAATTGTTTTAATCCCAAAAATGTCCCCGGTACAATGTTCGCTAAGTTGTTTCTGCTTAAATCCAAATGATGTAAGGTTGACAGGAAGATTAAGTTGTTATTGTCCAAATTCTAAAAAATAAATAGGTATATTAGTAAAATGCATTTTTTGAGAAACTTGCTGTATATACCTATATATATATATATAGGGTCATTCCATGCCAAATCGACCACTTTTGACCCCGACCCCTTTCGATTTGGCTGAAAGTTTTTTTTTATCTTTTTCTACCCTATGAAAAACGGTTCTCAGATTTTTTTCAAAGTTTTTTTTTACCCACCTCAAAAAAAGTTATGAATTTTTCAAAAAAATGGCTCTTTTTTTTTCAAATTGCCATAACTTTGTCAAAAATTGGCCGATCGAGACGTTTTTTTTTTTTCAAAATTTTCGTAATTAAATGCACTTTTTAAAAAAAAATACAAAAAATTTTTAGATAATAATATCTATTTAAATTTTTTTGCCTTTTTTGAGAAAAACCGTCAATTTCACCATTTTTTATTTTTTTTTTTTCTTAAAAAAAACTTCAATTAATTCTGCAGTTATCCCCGCCAATCCCAGAGTGGGCCGAATTTTTTTTCTATTTTTTTTTTAATTGAAAAAAAAAATTTCAGTTTTTCACAATATTTTAATTTTTTTTTTTTTTGAAAAACTATGTTTATATAACAAAATAAATGCAAGTAAATGATATCATGGTATATTATACTTAATTCATAGTGTAAACTTACCACTAATGACTAGGATTCTATGTTTGATACGATTAACATTCACTGTTTTTAATACTAATTCAACAAATAATTTATTTCATTTTTCTTTGGCGTTTGAATAATTTTGTTCACTATAATTGTGTTTCACATTATAAAATAATTTCCTAAGCATATATAATAAATTTTAATCTGACATAAATAGTATTCAAATTCAGCACATTAATTAGATCGATAAGCCATGGCATGACAATCACAGACTTACCTACGGCCAATTCACTAGATCCACGCGAATCTATTCTATTTCATAAGCCTACCACCACTTTATATTGAGAACCAAAACATAACCTATGTATCTGTCATGTGTTTCAGTGTTTATTGAAAGTGTTTTGTTATCACGTTTGTTGAAAAAGAACAATTTATCTTTAAATTGACAATCACGGACTTACCTACGGCCAATTCACTAGATCCATGCGAATCTATTCTATTTCATAAGCCTACCACCACTTTATATTGAGATCCAAAACATAACCTATGTATCTGTCATGTGTTTCAGTGTTTATTGAAAGTGTTTTGTTTTCACGTTTTGTTGAAAAAGAACAATTTATAGATAAATTGTTCTGTTTTGGATCTCAATATAAAGTGGTGGTAGGCTTATGAAATAGAATAGATTCGCGTGGATCTAGTGAATTCGCCGTAGGTAAGTCTGTGATTGTCAATTTATAGATAAATTGTTCATATGCATAGGAAATTATTTTATAATGTGAAACACAATTATAGTGAATAAAATTATTCAAACGCCAAAGAAAAATAAAATAAATTATTTGTTGAATTAATATTAAAAACAGTAAATGTTAATCGTATCAAACGTAGAATCCTACTCATTAGTTGTAAGTTTAGACTATAATAATATACCGGGAAATCATTTACTTGCATTTATTTTATTATATAAACGTTTCAAAAAAAAAAATTAAAAAATTGTGAAAAACTGAATTTTTTTCTTAAATTAAAAAAAAAAAATCGGCCCACTCTGGGATTGGCGGGGATAACTGCAGAATTGATTGAAGATTTTTTTAAGAAAAAAAAATAAAAAAATGGCGAATTTCAAAAAATTGACGGTTTTTCTGAAAAAAGGCAAAACTTTCATAGATTTTATTATCTAAAAATTTTTTTGTATTTTTTTTTTAAAAAGTACATTTAATTACGAAAATTTTGAGGAAAAAAAAACGTCTCGATCGGCCAATTTTTGACAAAGTTATAGCAATTTAAAAAAAAAGAGCCATTTTTTTGAAAAAATCATAACTTTTTTTGAGGTGGGTAAAAAAATTTGAAAAAATTCTGAGAACCGTTTTTCATAGGGTCGAAAAAGATAAAAAAACTTTCAGCCAAATCGAAAGGGGTCGGGGTCAAAAGTGGTCGAATTGGCATGGAATGACCCATATATATATATATATATATATATATATATATATATATATATATATATATATATATATACATATATATATATATATATATATATATATATATATATATATATATATAGTCCGTTTATAATGCTCTCTGTCTTTAATTACTTTTATATTTTATAATTTCTATACTTTCGTATGCGTCAAACCATCTCCTATCGTATACATCTTTAATTAACCTTAAATTATCTAAAGTTATAGTATGATCAGCTTCAACAGCATGTTCGGCCATGCTAGACTTTTGTGTTCTACCGTATCATAAATATGGTAAATGTTTTTGAAATCTTGTTTTAATTGACTTTTTTAGTTTTACCCAACATACAGATACTTTTTGTCGCAATCATTGCAACTAATTTCATAGATTCCACTTTTCTCACAATCAAGAATTTTGTCCTTGAAATTACTTTATTAATAAAGTAGGCTTCATTTTAGTTTATAAGTCATCAGATAATGTGAGGAATATTTTAGGTAATCCCAAGCATAAAATCCCTAAAGTGGAATTTATGAAATTAGTTGCAATGATTGCGACAAAAGGTATGTTAGGCAAACTAAAAGGTCAGTCAAAATAAGATTTAAAGAACGTTTAATACATCAAAGATACGGTAGAACAGAAAAGTCTAGCATTGCCGAACATGCTCTTGAAACTGATCATACCGTAACTTTGGATAATCTAAGATTAATTAAAGATGTATATGATAGGAGATGGTTTAACGCATACAAAAGTATGGAAATTATAAGATATAAGAGTAGTTTAAATAAAGACAGAGGGCCTATTCCTTATAGTCCCCGCTACTGGTTACTTGGCCGGAACTAATGGTTCCACCTATTTCATTGGTTCCGCTTGAGTAATTCAAATATTAGGCTAAGTATAACTATGCTAGATTGTAAGTTTAGCTTTAATCAATCATCGCTCCTGATGAAGCTACCATGGTTAGCAAAACACGCGTCGAGCGCAAAAATAAATTGTTTGATATAGAAGTGATATATATTAAGTGTCATTGTGTCGAAGATTTCAAATTTCCAACATATTTTTTAAGGCTAAATGATTTATGTTTACTTCTATTATTATTTTTCTGATTTATTGATCATAATGAATGCAAAATTAGCCTGCAAATTTAAATATATTTTACCAAAATTGCAATAAAAAATTTAGGTGTTATTTTACCAACATGAAAAAAAAATTCACGGTAACTATTTTAAAAAATCGACCTTAAATAGTAAGTGTATTAGATAGTAAGTATCACGAAATGAATAAAGTGTACTGAATAATGAAATTCAACTTATTTTTGCAAACCTACTAATCATAAGAGTCCTAATAGTTAATTCCAGTTTATATTTATTCGGATTAACTTGATATATTAAAAAAATTCAAGGTATATGTGTACATTACTTTGGAAGAAACTAAATGAGAATTAAATTTTAAATATGAATTACATACATTACAAACTTAAATTTTCAGCTTTATTGATGTCATTTTTCGTCTTACCTGTATTAAATTAGATGACAAATTTAAATATGCCAAATTTTCAAAAATTTTAAGTGCAGCTGTGGGAAACTCTGTCATAAAATTTTCCGACAAATCCAGATGTATAAGATTTTCGGCTCCGTGAAAAACATCACTGTTAAATTTAGACAGACGGTTGTGGGATAGTTTTTTAAAATTTTTATCTTATCCAAATTTGAGAAAGCTTCTCTTTCTATTGTCGATATTAAATTATTGTCCAGGTTGATTGTTTCTAAGTTTGGTTGAGAACTGAACGAGTCAATCTTGATGCTTTCTAAAAAAAATTAAATTGACAAATGTTAAAACTGCTGCAAAAAGTAACGTCAAAAACAGTGTTTGGGTAAGTTTTAAAATGAAATTGAAAGTTTTATCTAACGTCAAAAATGTTTATTTATCAGGACGAAAAGAATATCACCATAGACGCAGTGGCGTAGCTGGGTTCAAGGGTCGGAGGACATGTGAATACATAGTGCGAAACGAAACTACTTATAAATGGCTGGCGTAATCAATCAACAAACAGGTGGGCATCAAATGACAGTCGGGGAAACCCCTTGATAGAATAACCGGCCAAGTGAAATCGGACTTGTGCAATTAGTGTTCCGTACATTGATTGCTGGTTCCGTACATTGATATACCCGGAATTTTCAAAAATTCGATTTTTTTACGAATTTTTATTCTCTATGCTTCTGAGAATTATTCAAAAAAAAAGAAAATTCCATTCCATTACAAAGTTATATCATTAAATGTGATCTGGCGTCGGATTGGAGTCGCTACCTCTCTCAATTCACTATCTGCAATATTACTCAGTCAGTTTTTAATATTTTTTATTTTTTGATCTCAATAATTACTTTTTCTACAAAATCTCGAAAGGTTTTCTTAATTCTTTTAATAAACAATTTTTTATAAATAATTAAACAGAAATTTTTTGGTCGAAAGTTACGTACTAAAGTTTGAAACACCGTAAGAAAAGTGCGCGCAACTTATATATATTTATTTACATATATATATATATATATATATATATATATATATATATATATATATATATATATATATATATATATATATATAAGAATGCAACATCTCCTGTTCAAGTCTGAAAAATCTACGAAGCCTATGGCTATTAAAAGAACCATATTGCAAGGTGATACTCTCTCTCCAAAGCTGCGTACATTAACTCTAGAAGACGTATTCAAGAGCTTGCACTGGGGCAATCGAGTTAGATTGATTAATGGGAAAACACAATCATCTTCGGTATGCGGATAATATTGTCTTAATTGCAGATAATCCCGCTGAAGTGCAAGCAATGTTGACGGCCTTAGAGAGAGAGAATTATCGACTGTTAGCTTGAAGATGAATTTGCAAAAATCCAAGATAATGTGTAAAAAGACCCGAACATCATGGTTGAAAACACTACTCCGGAGAATGTTGATGAATAAGTATACTTTGGCAATAGAATAAAACTGGGTTACAAAAATCAAGCATTCAAGATTTATAGAAGGAAAAAATTGGCTTAGGTTGCCAGTCCTAACTTACAGGGCCCAAACATGGATACTTACAAAAAACTCTATTGATTAACTGAAGATAACACAACATTCTGAACTCGTGCTTTCATTTGACACCCCGCTCGATGATCTGGTAAATTTTTTTTTTCACTTCCGATTTTACCCCTCAAAACTAACCCCTTGAGTCAAAATAGAACTTTTAAAACTACACGACTCTGATGAGGCTATAAATTCCTATATTAGTGCCAAATTTCAACTTTCTATGTCAAATAGTTTCGGAGAAAAATCGGGTGTGGCAGACAGACGGACAAACAGACACAGAAGTGATCTTAAAAGTGTTCCGTATAGAACACTAAAAAGACCCTCTTGTACTGGAAATATAAAAGCTTAAACCTCTCCTAAAATATACTAAAAATCGATGACCAGGGATGAGAAAATGCTCCCCTGGCCCCTCTTGGACACGCTACATCATAGATGGAAAAATTATTCCCTATCGGACCAAATAGTGAAAAATAAATAAATATGTTGATAATTATCGATGAATCGAATAATAACAATAGGTTAATCCAATAATAGGTTAATCCAAAAATTGGTAGGTTATCATATGGGTGGAACCCAAATATCAATGTAGAACTAATCAGAAGATGCCATAATAAAAATAGCTGGTTTAAAGTTCTTACACCTTCTAGGGATTTTTAATTCGCGTTGAGTAGGAGTTATGAAAATTTCAAGTCATTCATCTTTTATATTATTATAGGGTTGTCCACTTGAGTTCGATATACTTTTTCAGTCACTGTCCTTGATTTTGATAAAACTGCTTTTTCTAAGTACTCCAGAAACAAAATTTTATCAAAAAATATTGATTGGCTGAGATATACAGTCTGTCAAATAAGAACGTGTCCGCGATAGTTCATTTTTGGTAGATGCGATTCTAGCGATTCGACAAAAAATCGATACCTTTGTCTACGACACATTTTAATAAAAGTATCAGTTGAATCCGAACTTTCATCGAAATCATCTAAAATCCAAACTGAATCACTTGTTTGCGAATCGGTTCGAGGCAGTCTTTCTTTGTTCCGATCCAAAGGGACCTAAAATTACACATTCCGCGGCAGCTAAATATATTAAAAAGTCGGTATCGTTTGTGAAGAAGTGGGTAAATCGTTTTAACAAGGCGAAAAATGTCGACCACTTGCCAAAACGCATTAAATTTGATCTGGCAAAGTCACTCCGAAAGTCGAAAAGCGAATCGTGTCTTTGTTTTCACGGGACCCGAAATTGACGCTGCGCTAAGCAGCGGCAAAATTAAGAAAATCAGGTTTGAATGTGTCCCATGAGACCATTCGACATCTTCGTGCTCATGATATTTTTCGAAGCACGTTGGAGAAACCTTTGCTGGGCAAAAATCACATCGCGAAGCTGCTCGCGTGGGTCCACGATAAGATATTAGAGTGGCACTCGCAATCTCCGGACGCCAACCCTATTGAAAACGTTTGGTCACTTATAAAGAGAAACCTCAGAGGAAAGATACTGAAGATTTTGACTCAGTTGTCTTGCGAGATTCGAAAAATCTGGAGATCATTCCGTAGTATGCAGAAAATCTCGTCAGCATGCCCCGAAGATGTCAGGCGATTATTATTGCAAGGGGCACGTTCTTACTTGACAGACTGTAGCCAGGTTTAAAAACTCCAAATTTTTTAACAGGTCATTCTTTGCAAAGTCAAAAATGGTGCTGGTAATATTTATTTTAGAATGATCACGGCAAGCTAGCTTTTGCCCCCCTCATATGCATCCGCGCGTGAATGTATTAGGTCCTTCTGATGCCCGGAAAGTCATTTCCGCTCTTGTCTGCCGGACCCTTCGGTGATCATAACGTAGACTTTTGCATCATAAATTCTGTCCAGTTTCTTAAGCCACAGAAACGCCACGTTCATGGACCTGTTAGCCTGACTGAACTCAACCATTCGTGAGCGTCATCAGCTTTTTCTCGGTTTGTTCGGTGTTTTTGTACGTTTTTCCATCTGTATACAAAATTTTGAGAGTTTGGGAAGTCATGCAACGTGAATGAATTTTTTCAATAAGCGGTCTTCCATCGCTCAGCGAAACCCACAACAAATGTTGTGAATGACAGAAGTCGTGATCTGAAGAAGCCGATAAACAAACTAATGTCTTCGGCAGTATGGCTAGCACGCTGGTTAATCCGTAGACAAGGGATTCAGGTTAGTTTCCATTATAGGTTAAACAGCCGTGGTATTTTTACGTATTAAGGAACTGAGCAGAGACGGGGGAAGAGGGACATCACGACCCAAAGGTCCAGCAGGCGAGAGCGAAGAAAACTTCCAGTGCTTCGAAAGTCGACCTGGGATATTCGCGCGAAGATGCATACGAGGAGGACAGGGAAAAGGAGAGGGAGAAGGGCGACAGAAGGGAGTAGAGAATATTGGAAGAAAAGGTGGGTGGGGTGTGTGGATATATGGTCGCGATAACAGATGTGGTACCCTGGTGCAGATGGACATAGCAGCAAAACCCCCTACCGCATAGTTACAAACGAAAATTATTAGCTCTATTAGTTGATGCCATTCATGTCTCTAATTTAGTAGGTCATGTTTTAGACTTTTAAATATAACATTCTGAAATTTTTTAAAAATTTGGAAACAATTCGAATCTGAAATTTTTTAAAAATTGCAAAATTAAAAAGACCTTTTTTGGAATTTTAATTTTAAGAGTACTGGTCGCGATTTTTCCGAAACACCCACTCTTAGTTCTGTACGGTTAATTTGGCATTTTTTTCTTGCCTGAGGTTTTTAAACCAAGGCAAACCCACACATAATTTTGTCAAAATCGAAGGCTGACTACAAAAGTATGTCGAACCCCCATAGAATGTTATTTGCTTTTAAATAATTAATAGTATAAAAAACACTTCGTCACATTTGTTGCTATTATTAGAAACAGGTACATATACGATATTAGAATACTATTTTACATTTATAATAATATAAAAATAACCTGTACTAGTGCCACTGACTAATTATCGCCAGAAAATTACATATTTTTACATACAAATTATATCAATTGACATTGGCTATTTTAAATATAATTCTCTGAAAAGAGAGTACATGACTGTAGCGTTTGTGGGGATAATAAATATGTTTATATACTACATCCGTGCCCGCGACTCCGCTCGCGTAGACTTGTTTCACTATTATCGGCACTGCTTATTCCTTATGTTACCTAACGTAATAAAATATATCCTATAATCTGGCCAGAGAACATATGTATTTTATAGAAAAACACGTAAATCGGATAAGTGGTTCTTGAGTGCTAAGCGCACTAATGGACAGACAGACAGAGAGACGTTGCGTTTTATATTTATAGATTTTTTTCGATAAATATTAAGTTAAGAATTTAAAAAAAAAAAAACACGTAAATCGGATTATATATATATATATATATATATATATATATATATATATATATATATATATATATATATATATATATATATATATATAAGGTTATAGATAACCTGGCCAGAGAACAAATGTATAAATAAAAAAAACCTGTAAGTCGGATAAATGGTTCTCAAGTCATGAGCGCACTAACGGACAGACAGACAGGCAGAGAGATGTTGCATATATCATGTTCTTTGCAACATGATATTGTTCCATATTTAATGATTTAGGCAGTGTATTGCAAGAGAACGCGCTAGGGGCAAACTTTTTTCCGACGCGATTCACTATTATCGACACTGCTTATTTCTTATGTTACCTAACGTAATAAAATATATCCTATAACCTGGCTAGAGAACATATGTACCTCTGCACGTAAATCGGATAAGTGGTTCTCGAGTGATCAGCGCACTAACGGACAGACAGACAGACAGAGAGATGTTGCATTATATATATATATATATATATATATATATATATATATATATATATATATATATATATATAGGTAGATAATATAGATTATAGATAACCTAACCAGAGAACAAATGTATGAATTAAAAAAAAAAAAAACGCGTAAATCGGATAAGTGGTTCTCGAATGATAAGCGCACTAACAGACAGACAGACAGAGAGACGTTGCATTTTATATATATTATATTCTTTGCTACGTGATATTGTTCCATATTTAATGGTTTAGGCAGTGTATTGCAAGAGAACGCGCTAGCGACAAACTTTTTTCGGATTTGATTAACTATTATCATCACTGCTTATTCCTTATGTTACCTAACGTAATAAAATATATCCTATAACCTGGCTAGAGAACATATGTATGTTTTTTTTAAAAAAATAAATCGGATAAGTGGTTCTCTAGTGGTAAGCGCACTAACGGACAGACCAACAGAGAGACAAAGATACGTTGCATTTTATATATATTATAGATAACCTGGCCAGAGAACATATGTAAGTTTAAAAACAAACTACTGGGCCAATTTCTGAGCTGCCACTGTTTTAACAACAACAAATGTTAAATTTTACAATAATGATAATGTCACATCTTAATAGCACCATCTAGTGGTCGTTTGTAAAAACTTAAAAGGCGGCCCCCGCAATACTGTAAAGCAATGTCTTACCTATGTTATTCCCGCTTAAGGATAGTATTCTAAGTGATTTTGGACCATTCAATGAGGTACTTGGAATTGTATCAAAATCATTGTTATCTAGATACAGTTCCTAAAATAAATACACAAGATAATATATAAGATGACCAAATAAAGCGACTAAAAAAAAAATAATGAAATGTGTGATTTACGTCAATAGGATAGATTGTTGTTTACTTGATAAGCAACCATTCTAGGGCCATGTTTTTCTTAATGGAGTGATTTATATAACTCTCAAGGTTACGATTTACATTTGTTAATTTCTGGTTAATATCAGGTCAGTCAATACGTTTTGAAAACGACACCTATGGAGCATCATTGAACACTATTTTGAATCTTCACCTGTCATATGAACACACCCTAAATTTCAAGTCGATCTGTCAAGTCATTCATTGTTTATCAGCTGGTTAAATGTGACGTGTTTCAGTAATGTTTAAAAATGGAAAAAAATCGAATATCGTGCAGTGATAAAATTCTTAATTTTGGAAGGTTTAATGGCAACTAAAATTCATGCAAAGTTAGTGAAAGTATTAAAAGAGTCTGCTCCTTCATTTTCAACTGTTCATAGATGACTCTAGAGTTTAAACGTGATCGTACAAGCGTCAATGAAGATCTATGTTCAGGACGTCCAAAAAGTGCAACAACTAAACACACTGTTTTGCAAGTATGGAAGACCGTCGATTAACCGTGGATAATTTAGCTGAAGCTATAGGCATCTTACATGGATCAGTATATGAGATCTTAACTAATGTTTTGGTAAAACTTCATTAAGCGGGCTTTTCAGAAAAATGTTTTTTTTTTGGAATAGGCTTAAAATGGTCTAATTTTCAAAGATTTACGAGAAAATATCAGGGGGAAGCCGTTTTTGCACTTTTTTTTGGTAAATAAAAATTAACGTATATCACTGACAACTGTTGATAACCACTGATCAAAACTGTCAGTTGTTTTCGGAAGAATAGGCTCCATTCACACTAATGCGTGAAATGTAGAGGTCAGCCTAATCTTTTCAAAAAATTATTACATTTTTGGTAAAAGTTCGGTACGCGGGCTTTTTAGAAAAAAGGTTTTTTTTTACAATAGTCCTAAAATGGTCTAATTTGAAAGACTTACGAGAAAAAATTTGAGGGAGGTCATTCTTGTTAACCTGAACTAACTTCAACTAACTAGGTCTCCAGTCACTAATGTAGCACGTACATAATTTTTTCACATTAAGGTAGGACATTTTTTTTTTTCATTATTTAATGTATTTTCTACTTACTGTTCAGGTTAGTTCAGGTTAGCAAAAACGGCCTCCCCCGATTTCTTCTCGTAAATCTTTCAAAACTAGGTTATTTTAAGCCTATTCCAAAAAAGAAACCTCCCTTTTTCTGAAAAGCCCGCGTACCAAACTTTTACCAATTTTTTTTCAGTTATAGTTTAATCTTATCACAAAATAGTTTGCCATTTTTTTTTGGTAAAATTTCGGTACGCTGGCTTTGGAGAAAAAGGACGATTTTTTTAATAGGCTTAAAATCGTCCAAATTTGAAAAATTTATGAGAAAAAATCGGGAGGTAACCGTTTTTGTTAACCTGAACTAACTGAAATTAACCTGAATTAAATAATCAGCAATTACAAAATACATTATAAAAAACCTTGTGATTTGTTCTTTTCGTGTTGTTTTCCGCAAAGAAAATTTTACAGCGAAGTGCCTCATTGTTTGAAATTGTACTACGACTGTAAATGTAGCATAACCATCTCGGTGGACGCGCATAAACGAACTAAGTTCTCCCGATCATTGGTTGTCAATAGCATAGTAGACTTTCGTACGCTTACGTATCGATGTTTACATGCAAAAAAAAACGTGCAAAAAACGGCCTCCACCGATATTTTCTAGTAAGTCTTTCAAAATTCGACCGTTTTAATTCTATTTAAAAAAAACCCTTTTTCTGAAAAGCTACTTAACGAAGTTTTACCAATATTTTAGGTATGAGAAAGCTATTCACGAGATAGGTGCCGCATTTGCTAACATCGGAACAAAAACGCACTCGAGAGAAACTTTTTGAACATTTGGCTCATTTCATTAAGAATAAAACTGATTCTGTGCGTCGATTTGTAACTCCTTATGAGACTTGGGTTTACTAGTATGATCCTCAACTGCGACAACAAACTGTACAGAGGACTGAGCTCGGTTGTTCAGCTCCAAAGCAGTCAAAGTGGTCAAAGTCGTTCAAAAAAATGGCATCAGTCTTCTGGGATACAAAAGGAATTTTGTTAATTACCTTTAAACCGGTAAAACAGTCACAGTAGAGTATTATTGCAACCTTTTGGACCAGCTGGATGAGATAATTCGTAAGAAAAGATCCGGTTTGTAGAAGAAAAAAATCATCTTTCATAATGAGCTCCTGCTCACATGCTGGTAAAACTGGTCGGAGTAAAGTATGAATTGTTGGACAATCCACCCTATTCGCCAGATCTGGCTCCGTCTGACTTTCAACTACCCCCCAACCCTCAAAAGATTGGGAACCTACATGGGAACCGTTTTTTAAGAAATGATGAGGTGTTAGCATCCGTAGATGGGTATTTTGAAGGTCTTCCGGAAAACCACTTCGGAGATGGGGTAAACGAATTGGAAAATTGCTGGAAAAAAGGTATTGAGCTTAAGGGAGATTATACTGAAGAATAAATGTGTTTCGACTCATTAATTCATCTTGTTGAATTTCCGCTTTCAAAAATTATTGACTGACCAGTATTACATAGGGTGAAAAGTCCCGAGACTTTTGAAGACAAAACGGTAATTATTTACTTGATCACCCCACCCCCGTAGGGGGTGGGTGTTTTTAGGGGTTATAGAGAGGGTTCACTCGAACATATTCCAGTTAGCACTAGCCGTCAGTCAACCCTCATAAAAAAGTTAAGGGTTAGAAAAATAGCTGTTTTGAAAGGCAGCAAAATCAAATATATCGAATAATTTAAAGGTTTTTTTTTTTTTATGACAAATTACATATCTGTACTGGAAGCTGTGCTTCCGGACCCCTTTTTAGTGGCCGTTTCGCCCTTCAACCCCTTAAAAATCAACCTTCAAATGAGGTAAAGTAGAGGTGGCAAAAAAATATTTAGGGCTTTACCTTTCAGATCTCACCAGGGACTTTGTCCCTGGATCTTGACCGCCTACGGTCCCCTTTCGCCTTCAACCACACCCCCTCTCGTTTTATTCAAAATTTAAAATTGTCGGTTTATATTTTCGAGAATATTCCACTCCAAAATATGATAAGTTTGTCATTATCGCTGAATAATAAATGAGACACGAATGTAAACAAACGGGTCTTTGTTTACATTTCCCCTTAACTTTTTTCTAGCAATTTTAGGCTTGAAACGTGCAGTTTTTTGTCGATTCTATGAATAGATAGTTTATAGCTAGAATTTAATAAAATTTCAACCCTTCAACTTTTTTGTGAGGGCTGGCCGACGGCGAACCCTTCCGGTTTTGTGCCAAGGACACTTCTCTCTACACACCCTAAAAACCCCCACCCCCCTGCGGGAGTGGGGTGATCAAATAAATAATTATCAAAAAAAACAAGAATCGATTTTAATCTTCATCATAGTTTCTTTCAAGGGTGATCTTCCAACATGTGGATACCTAGCATATAATAGAATTTGTCGAGCTCTCTCAAATAAGCCTCAGTTTCCATTCGACTTCTTCATTTGAGCCAAATCTATCTCCTTGGAATTACCTTTTCAAATTTGAAAAGCGGGTGAATATGGCGAATGAGGAAGAAATTCAGAGCCCAATTGGCCCGATTTCCCTCTATCGATTTTCTGGAGTTGTGAGCTGATGCATTATCTTGGGGAAACCATACTTTTCCTTAGCTAAATGCGGCCTTTTTTTCTTGATTTCACCATTCAAACGGTCCAAAAAAACCAACGTAACAGTCTCCGGTGATCGTTCGCCCCTCCTTAAGATAATCGATCAGTATTATTCCAGGCGCACCCCAAAAAATACTTGCCAAACCTTTCCAGCCAATGTTTGTGTTTATGGACTCTGTGGTTGGCTTCATGCAATTCCCGTCACAGCGGACTGCCTGTTAGACTCAAGCATGTAGTGGTGACACTTTCATTTTGCGGTCATTTCGAACAATATGGTGGATGTTTTTGTGTGTTTAGGAGTAACTGCCTCATTTGCACCTTCGGAATGTAGCGCATTATTGGTGCTTGTAGACAGCATTTAAGTTCACTAAACCACCAACATATAGTTGCTCTCGACGGAGCAGATCTGCCATAACACTTCTGAAGCCAGTCTTGGGTCCTGGCTGTATTTTTTGCCATCAAAAAGCAATTGAATTTGCAAAAATTAAAAGTGTCGTCACTCAAACAGCTATAACTCGCAAACTAATCGACAGAAAGTTATGAATATTGTGCACGAATCTTCTGAGAATTAACATTAACTGAAAACCATATGGTTTTTTGTTTGTACTGCCACTTCTCGGAAAATCTCGAGACTTTTCATCCCATGTTAGTAAATGCTTTTGAATGAATAAAATTATTGTTTCGGATTGTTAATTCAGGTGCAAACATAATTTTTCCAAAATTTGTTTTTTTGCAGCAATATTTTTTAAAGATGCGTATTTTTGAAATCAGCACAACAAGAGACTTTGGTTATTTGGATATTTTTGCCAAAATCTGAGGTGGTATCCAGGTGCTTCATCATGCTATTTGGTTCCACAATCATGGAACATCGGCACAGCCACGAAGCGTTAACCAATTTCACACAAACTAAGCCGATGCGATGGTATCACACCTGACGATGCCTGGTGGGATCTGGGCATCTACCATATAAATTGTTCTTTAAGTCGCCTTCTACAACAGGCAGAACGTACCGGGGGAGATATTCTATCCCGCTCCCTCACTTACTAAGGTAATTGTGCTGTTGTTAGCACACCAAAGAATACATTGATGGCAAAAAATGTTCTCGAAACATATTTTTTCAAGCATACGAGCGGTCGCCTTCTTACTTGACAGACTGTAATTAGGGAAAAAGGGTAAAAATTCCTGAGCGATTATTTCTATTAAAAAAGTTTTTGTAGAAGTCCAAAATTACTTCATGGTGGCAATTTGCATTAATTTGAGGAAATACAAAAAAGGTAGACCTATTGATGTACGTAAATGACAGATAACTTGGTGGTGGGGGTTTTTCAGACAGATCCTGTCATCTGTTTAAATTCATAATTTGACTAACATTGAAACAATTGAAATCTTTATGACATAAATGTAAAAAAAAGTATATACATTTAAATTTAATCCGTAATACTTGTGTGGTCAAAGTAAATGGATGGAAATACAAAAGGAAAGAAATAGATATGAATAGAAATGCTAAATACTTACATGTACATTATCACAGCCTTCTAAAATACCTTCTTCGATAGCTTTAATACCATTTCCTTGCAAGTCCAAAAGCTGCATATTTTTCAGTCCTCTAAATTCACTCGTTGAAAAAATAGGATTCAATGTATCTCCCAATAAGTTAGTAGCCAACCGTAATTCAATTAAAGTGTTTTGTACTCCCTGGAGCATTCTTTCGGTAAGTTTCCTTAAGTAATTGTTTGACAAATCTAGGCTTCTTAATGGTAAACTTGAGGAAAATATCTAAAAGTTTCAGAAACTAATGTAAGAGTTAAATTTGTGTAACAGTACAGGAAAAGAACCTGATCGTCGATAACGGTTTAAGTCCGAAACCATATTGTAAATTAATATACCTACTCCCTTTTGAGTTATAAATTTTGTTTGTGTAACTCTGAAACTGGGCACTCGTATACTGAACTATGGAGATTATAAATATACTTATATCTCACAGAATAATACCTCCTGCTATGCAAAATTAAATATCAAGCCAAACATTTCCTATCGCTGCATCAAAAGTTATACAGTAGAGACTCGATTAACCGGACTAATTGTTATCGTTAGGCATTCGGATAATCGAAAATCCGGATAATCGAATGTATGAAAAAAAGCTGTTTTTGTACATATTATTGCATAATACATAATGCTAAGTAATTATTTAAAACAACAAAAACAAATTAAACTTATTAACAAAAATCAATGTTTATTAAGAAATTATTAAGAGATGACATATTTTCTTAAATTACTAAAATACTGCAACCTTAATCATGAAATAATATACCTATGTACATATGTATGTACATACTAGTTTAATTTGTTTAAAATATTTGGTAATTCTCATTTGGTATTCAAGAAATAAAATATGTATTTAGTTTAAAGGGTTAAAATATTTGGTAATTGTCATTTGACGTAAGCCAGTTTTTCTCTTCATTGCTGCTACATCACGAATTCATTTTAGCTGTAGTAAACTCACAGTATCACACTCTGTTTGTTTTTCGAACCATTTGAGAGCTGTTTCCAGGGCCTGAAGTGCTCCCGCATGATATGGTCCTGCATCATGTTCCACATCTAGGTTGTCTTCTGTTTCATCTTCTTGCATTTCTTGCTCTTCGTTTACCTGCAATATATTCTCAACAATTTCGTCATCCGACATAATCTGAAAACCTTGATCATTACTGTCACAAGTGAGCCACTCTTTCATATCATCAGCATCACATTCCTGGCATATTTGCACGTTTAACATTAGCTCATTTATATCCTTCAAAATAGAATCATCCGTATTGGTTATTGAATTTTCGTTCTCCCGCATTAGTACTCTGTTCCAAGCTTTGCTCAAAGTCTTCCTTTCAATCAAATCCCACGCATCTACAACCATGTAACAACATTCCTTTAAATTCATTTGCTTGAAAAATGACAAAACGACTTCTACGTCATCTTCATCAACAGATAACAATTTACGTAAAAGTTGTTTTCTATAAAGTCGTTTTAATGTTTCAATAATACTTTGATCCATTGGTTGTAGCAAGGATGTCACATTAGGGGGCAAAAATATTACTTTAAACTTTCCATTTTCTCTCTCTAACAGTTCAGCCGAAGGATGGGTTGGCGCGTTATCCAGTAAAAGTAGGACATTTCCTTGTTTGCCAATTTCGTTTTGATATTGTTTTACTTCAGGGATGAAAGTGTTGAATGTCAATGAATATTTCGGAGTTCATCCATGCGCTTTTTTGGTTTTTGTAAATTAAAGGTACCCTGATATTTTTGAAGCATCTGGTGTTTTTGGATTTTCCCATGAGGAGCAAAGGTATTTTATGGACCCCGGTAGCGTTAGCGCAAACTAATATTGTTACTCGCTCTTTACTAGTTTTATATCCTGGAGCTGAATTCTCTCGCCGAGAAGCTAAAGATTTTGACGGTAATGATTTCCAGTTTAATCCGGTTTCATCAGCATTATAAACAAAATCCAAATCGTAGTCATTTTCATCCAATTCCTTCTTAAAATCATCTTTAAAAGAATTTGCTGCATCTACATCAGCTAATACTTTTTCACCTTGTATTTCCAATTTGCGAATTCCATGACGAGATTTAAATCAGTACAACCATCCGTTACTCGCCACAAACGATTTATCGCCACCTATTTTTTTATTTAACTGTAATGCTTTTTCACAGAGCAAAGGACCAGATATCGATTGTCCAGTTGCTCGTTTCTGTAAAAACCAACAATACAAAGCTTCTTCTAAAAGTTCATTTTTCGGTTTCTTCATCACTTTTCGATATTTACTCCCGTCTTCACTATCTAATTTGCAAGTGTACTTCAAAATTGACTTGATATTCTTCTTAATATCACTTATCGTGTCTTTAAGCGATAACACCACTCTCTTACGCTTCGACATTTTTAAGTACAGACGTGACACGACACAGCGAACTAACTAAAACAATAACAAAACTCGTGGGGCAGAGATCGCACAGTGACACGACACAGCGGAGTACAATAACAATTGGTAACTAACTAAAACAATAACAAAACGCGTGGGGCAGAGATAGCGCTGGGCGCGGGCGGGTAATGCAAGTTTCGACATGTCCGTGCATGCATGGATTCAACTTGAAGGTATAAAGTTATTTGATCGCGGTTGCTAATCCGGATAATCGTGAATCCATATAACTGAGGGCCGGATAATCGAGTTTCCACTGTATCTGGTTGTGTGGGAATAACTGATAATAGGTGTATCTATGTTAAAAAAAAGTTTTTAGCTTATTTTCTAATGTAGTTTTTGAATACTTCGCACGAATGTTGTAAAAAATAAATTGTCGAATTTAAACTAACTTAAACAATAAAAACTAATTTATATTTTTACTAACTTTCAACTTACTTGGCTAGGTAGTGACTGATGGCCGGCATGTCTTTGCCTAAACGATATCACTGGAGCTCCATACGGAATAAAAGATGTATCACTAGGAAACACTATTCTATCACAGTCGATTGACAAAGATGGACTCCCATCCAAGATATCTTCTACAGGTCCTAAAGCACACTTACATGGAAAGCGTAATTCTGAAGATACTTCTTGACATGGTACAAACTCCAAAGATTTTGTTCTTGTTAATATAGTTATTACTAGAAGTATCTTTAAATGTCGTTTCATCTCTGGAAAAAAAAAAGAAAGTTGTTAATTGCTAATGTAAATTAGATATGTTGCTCCTATTATTAAGTCTTTTATATATTTAATAAAGAAAAAATTTTGAGCAATTGCTGAGCTTTTAGCTTAGCTTTAATGAGGTCTGTTTTAGATGGCTGGAGTAGGGGTATGACAATTGGTGGAAAAAAGCTAAGTAACCTTAGATATGCGAATAATACTATTATACTTGCAACATCAATACATGGACCGCCTTGAAATCACTAGTAAAAACTATGGATTGATAACACAACGCTACAAAAATTTTTTTTGTTTTTGTCCTAAAATTTATTTTATGATTTTTCTATTCATTATGCTCCAAAATAAAGGAAAAGTACCCATATTCCATATCGTCCATTCTCGTTTGAAGCAATTGAATTTGCTTATTGATGTCAAAATAACAGATCAACGAAGTCGGCATGAAACATTTGCTACGTTCTTCACCCAAGAAGATGGACTTTGTTATTGTAACGATATAAGAGGGTTGTTTGAAGCAATTGGGATGCCTTGTGTTCCCAGTGAATGGCGTTTATTTATTGACAGCTCGACGTAAAGCTTGAAAGCCGTTTTATTACATAACGGAAATAAATTTCCATCTCTTCCAGTCGCTCATTCTGTACATCTAAAAGAAAACTATGAAAGTGTTAAAATTTTACTCGAAGCTTTAAAATATCAAGAGTATAAGTGGCAGTTCATTGGAGATTTTAAAATGGTAGGATTTTTAATGGGATTACAGGGTGGATATATAAAATATCCGTGTTATCTCTGTGGGATAGTAGAGCGGATGCTCAACACTATGTTCAACGATCATGGCCACTAAGAACGGAATTTTGTGTTAGAAAACAAAGCGTTAAATGTGAACCTATTGCTGAACCTGAAAATGTATTAATGCCGCCTTTACACATCAAGTTAGGGCTTATAAAACAATTCGTAAAAAAGCTAGATGAAAAATCGAACAATATGGTGGATGTTTTTGTGTGTTTAGGAGTAACTGCCTCATTTGCACCTTCGGAATGTAATGCATTATCGGTGCTTGTAGACAGCATTTAAGTTCACTAAACCACCAACATATAGTTGCTCTCGACGGAGCAGATCTGCCATAACACTTCTGAAGCCAGTCTTGGGTTCTGGCTGTATTTTTTACCATCAAAAAGCAATTGAATTTGCAAAAATTAAAAGTGTCATCACTCAATGTATTAATGCCGCCTTTACACATCAAGTTAGGGCTTATAAAACAATTCGTAAAAAAGCTAGATGAAAAATCTGAAGCTTTTACATTTGTTGTCAGAAGCAAAGGTTAAAGCTGGAATTTTTGTTGGTCCACAAATTAAAAAAAAATTTTGCTATTGAAGAATTTCCAAAATTACTTACTAGTGCTCAAAAAGAAGTTGGAATAGTTTTAAAGCAGTAGCCTCTGGATTTTTAGGGAATAACAAAGTTAAAAATTACCAAGAGCTAGTTGAAAACATGTTAGAAAACTTTAAAACCATGGGTTACAGAATGTCTCTAAAAATGCATAGGCTACATGCTCATTTAGATAAATGTGAAACAATATGGGGGCGTACTCAGAAGAAACAAGGGAGAACCTTTTTGATCAAGATATTATGAACTTCGAGCAACGTTATCAGGGCCAATACAACGAAGATATGATGGGGGACTACATTTGGGGTTTAGTGAGAGAAAGTACTTATGAACATGAAAGAAAAAGTAATAGGGTTCACTTTTAAACTTTTTTCCACTATTTTGTTATTTGATATAACAGTAAAAGTTGATAAAAATCATATATAAATATATTTGTTTCGATTTATCAATAAATAAAAATTTAAACTATGGATTTTCTAAAATACGAAAACAAGAGTAATGATTGTTAGTCGTAATCAAGATTTGTCACACGTAAGTGAAATTGCCGGTTCACTGTTGTAGACCAGTTCAACTATTTAGGATCCCTCATAACTAACAACGGCCGCTGTGAATCGGAAGTAAGGAGACGTTTGGCTATGGCTAGAAACTCGACGATCAAACTTACTAATTAAGTTGGGAATGTGGAATCTTTGGCACAATGACACTACTTAGTATATATCACCACTACACCAAACACTTTATTTTTGCACTCGACGCACGTTTCGCTAACCATGTTAGCTTCATCAGGAGCGATGATTTGAGCAGTCAATCATCGCTCCTGATGAAGCTAACATGGTTAGCGAAACGCGCGTCGAGTGCAAAAATAAAGTGTTTGGTGTAGTGGTGATATATAGTGAGTAAACTCACTAATGTAAGGAAAGTTCCAGCTGTCACAAAAAAGACAAAGTTAAGATTGCTATCCAGCCTTATATTCCCCATAGCAACATGGACCATTAAATAGGCTGACAAAAAAGGAATCGATGCGTTTAATATGTGGGCATATCGAAGAATCCTCAGAGTATCACATACCGAACACCGTAATAATGTATCTATTCTTGAAGAGCTTAGTATCAATGACCGACTTTGAAACAGAATTAACAGAGAGTATCTGAAATATTTTGGTCACATTTTGAGGAAAGTAGATACCATGAAAAAGCTTGTAGTAACGAAGAAGGTAGAAGATCAAGAGGATGGTCTCCAACAAAATGGTCTGACCAAGTAAGATCTCTTCTTGGTATGGATACGCACGAGTCAAATCAGGTCGGGCAGGATCGAGACGCTTAAAGAATGACTGTTGAGGCAACAACTGCATAGTGTCACCGACACTCCTATTGGGGTGAAAGGATTGAGAGAGAGAGAGCTTAGCTTTTACCACTATACTGATATAAAAATTGCAAAAAACTTAAATGAGTTTTAAATTTTATTAACAAATAACAAAAAAAAAAGAAAACAACAAAAATAATAATCAAAGAAATTCATCGAGAAAAATCAAGAAAAAAATATCGTAGAATACAAGATCTATTTTATGACTTAAATTTAAGAAAGAATAAATAAACCAAAAAAGTTAAGTTTTGCACGAAGATAAATGATCAGTCCGTTAGGTTCCAAACTTAAAATATATGAAGAGAGTTTAATCACAATAAAATATAAGTTTTAAAACATTCGGATCATGGGAGTCAATTTTAAGAGTTATTTCTTCTAACTTTTGCGATTTTCAATCAGATCGGTGGAAAAAGCAAAAACAATAATCAGTCAGATTTGAGACATATAGATCATGAGTATCTCAAATGTTAAAGCATTTTCAGATTTAACCTAAAACTGAGCAACAGAGCGTGAGTTTTGATAGATGGTCGAACCAAGATGAATTAGAATCTGAAGTTTTTTTTTTATCTCTTTTGGTTTATAAGTTATAAACAACTCTTCGTGGTACTGAAAAGTAATAGTAGAATGTAGATGGTTCAATTTTTGTTATTTGGACTATGAGTAATTAGAACGTAAGTTCCACTTGAAGCCCTTTTCTCTTTTTTTTTGATTCTTGAATTATAAATCAACCGGTTTAACTACGGCTGAAATTAGGAGTTTCAGAAACTCGAATCAGAAGTTTAATTTTCTTTATATATTTTTGTTCTTAAGTTATACGCGATAATTTTTCTATTTTTTGATTGTCGAAATATAGATAACTTGCGACTGAACCGGAAGCCGGAAGTGAGGCAGAAGATCAGATTTCGGGTTTTAAAAAGTTGTTGTCATTCTTAGGACACTAAGAGTTTTAGAACTATTTTAATAACCATAAAATTAATGGTAAATGCGTAACTGCATCAGACCCTTAATAGCTAAATCTAGCTTTCCTACAGGGGTAAGATTATTTGTTTAGTTTTCAATTCTAGGAAATATTTACAATAGTTTTTTGCGTAATTTAAAACAACTTTTGTAAGAATTTTACTTCTTCCGGTAAATTTGTCAATATTCCAATAAAAGTTAACTAAAAATAAGATTATTTTGTCTCGGTACAGGAGTGCATGTCGGTAGGAGTAATGTACTGAAAAGTATACTAAAAAAACCTCCATCAGTCAAGGCATATAGTTTTTTTTTATACCAGGTAAATTATCAAATGTAATGCACTCGTGATAATTTTCACTCAATCTACACTTTATGAAAACTACTCTAGAATTTTTTCAAAACTTTTTTTCATTATTTTTCGAGTTTGGGGGACAGCGATATTTGGCCATTTTTTAAAAATAATGCAAAGAAAAGTGTACGCGAATATTACATCATCTATATTTTTGAACTTGTGTTTTCATAAGTTTTCATTTGACAGTCCACTCGAAGACCTGGTAATTTTTTTTTCATTACCGATTTCACCGCCCAAAACTAACCCCTTAAGTTAAAAATTAACTTTCAAAACTACACGGGTCTAATTGGGCTATCAATTTCTATATTTGTACCAAATTTTAACTTTATATGTTCAGTTGGTTTGGAGAAAATCGGGTGTTACAGACAGACACTGAAGTAATCCCATAAGTGTTCCGTGCGGAACACTAAAAATAATTGAATATCATATTTTTCCTATGATTTTTTAGTTGGGTTAGGTCACATGACTGGTTGCCTCTCTTACGTAATATATGTAATAAATATTTTTAGTGAAACAGACAACATCATCATCATCATCAGCTATGCAGTCCATTGTCGGACATAAGCCTCCCCTCAGTACGACCATGTTTTTCGGTTTTGGGCCTTGTTTATCCAGTTGTATCCCACTAGTCTTTTGATGTCGTCAGACTATCGGGTTTGCGGGCGTCCTCTACTTCTTTTCTCATTCCAGGGCCTCCAGTTGATTACCTTATGGATCCATCGATTATCAGAGAGTCTTGCTATATGACTCGCCTATCTCCATGCGATATGATCCGCCCATCTCCACTTCAACCTGCTTACCCTCTCAGCTACATCAGTTATCTTGGACCTTCCTCGAATTTCTTCATTAGTCAGCCTATCCCTCAACGATATTTCCAACATCCTTCTTTCCATCGTTCGTTGAGCTACTTATAAGCGATTTATAATGTGTTGATTCAAAGCCCACGTTTCCGTCCAAATGTCAATACTGGCGACACGCATTGATCAAATGTGTTCGCTTTTAGTGTATTTGGGATATTGGGAAGGAAGATGTTCCGCAATCTGCCAAATGCCGACCAAGGCAATGATATTCTCCTTGATAGATCCGCTTTCAAGTTTTCCTCGGCTATTACTTCCTTTTGTCCAAGATATACGTATGAATCCGTCCTTGTGATTTTCGCGTTTTCAGTGTTCAGTTCTGCTTCTTTATCACAGTCGTCATTTGTCATGAACATGGTTTTGGCGATGTTTATCTTCAGACTAATCTCTCTGGACTTGTTGTTAAGTTCATTCAGCATTTCTTCCAATCTTCTTTGTTGTTAGATATAAGCACAATATCATTCGCGAATCTCAAATAATTGAGTTGCTCTCCTATATTTACAACGTTGCTTGTCCACGGAAGTTCTTTGAAAAAATCTTCTAGTGCCAACGTAAACAATTTCGGCGAGATGGTGTCCCCTTGACGTACCCCTCTCTTCATTTCTATCTTATTGGTGTTTTCTTTCAATACTATCTGAAATGTTGCATTTTTATATATATTTTGAATAATCTGCGAGTATCTGCTGTCAATTCTACAGTTACTTAGACTATTTAATGTTGCCCAAATTTCAAGGGAGTCAAACGCTTTCTCGTAATCCAAAAAGGCCACCCAAATCTTAAAATTATATTCGTTTGACTTTTCTATTAAGGCTCTTAATACTTGAAGGTGGTCCAGTGTACTAAAGCCTTTTCTAAATCCGGCTTGTTCTCTAGGTTGTTAAGCGTCTAATTTCTTTGTGAGTCTCGCAGTTATGATTTTCATAAATAACTTGTACTTTACTGATAGCAGGCTGATTGATCTATAGTTAGTTAATTGAGACTTTTCTCCTTTTTTGAAGAACAAGACCACCACAGCATTATCCCAGTCTCGAGGTACATCGCACATATCGAGACACTTATTATACAATATAGTTAGCATTCGTAATATGGGCTCTCGGCTCTGTTGCAATATTTCGACAAGTACGCCGTCTTCAACTGCTGCTCTTCCTCGTGCCATTTTATTTAAAGAGTCTTGTATTTCTTTGATTTTTTTTATGGGTCTAGCTCACGTGCTGCCGGGAAGTCCCTAAAGCGCTACAGGAGCGACACGTGTGCGGAAAAAGCGATTCACGTTGTTCATGAATCGCCGTGGGGATGTTGGCAATCGATGTTGGGAATATCTTCAGATCCTTCATTCATTATTCATATTCGAACTGACTCGCTTTTGTCTAGCAATGGTTCAACTTTACTCTCATAAAGGTCTTTGTAGAATCTCTCTATATTCATTCGTAGTTCATTCGTTTGAGTTATTATTTGGTTGTTCTCATCTACTAATTTTGTTATTTGTAGTTGTCCTTCATTTAATGATCTTTGCAAACGTTTTATACTCTTCTTGTTCTCCAGAGTCTCTTCAATTTTCTCATTGTTATCATTTCTTACATCTTTTCTAATACATTTCCTTATATCGTTATTCAAGGTTTTTAACTTATATTCACATGCCACCGTCTCTTGTTTCGTGGATTGTCGTTTTTGTATTAGTTTGACCGTTTCTCTGGAGAGCTTTTACTCTTTGATATTTCTCGTGAGAGCTACTTCTTTCTTAGATTCTACTATATGCTGAACGATTTTTTTATCAATTTCGTTGAGGGATGAACTATCCTCTTTGATTTTATGTTCTTCGAGTTTATGGATATACTCAATTTTCTTGTCTTTAAGTTGTGTTTTGTTTATCATTTTCATCTTTTGATTCATCATTTTTCTTGGTTCCATCTTGTGTTAAATTTATTTTTGCCCGAACCATTCGATAATTACTTCCCATTTTGACCCTATTGATAACCTGTGTATCTAATATTATGTTCCTCTTGTCAGATATTATATAATCGATCTCATTAGCTGTTATTCCATTTGAGCTCTTCCATGTCCAACTTCTTTTTTCTTAAAATGTGTATTCATGATATGGAGGTTATTTTCGTCAACGTAATTTATTAACAGTTGTCCTCTAGCATTCCTACATTCCTGATCCGTAAGGACCGACGCCATGTTCATTTTCCTTCTGCTTTACGCTGGCTTTCAGGTCACCAACTACACATATTAGTGCGTAATGTACTGAACTAGATTTAAGGGCAGTATTTATTTTTCCAATGTATGTTCCAGGTTTGTTTATTGTAGACAGAATTAGCGAACTTTTGCTCTCCCCAGAATTCTTAGGGCAGACCTCTATTGAGGTGTGGGACTTGCTACCCACCTGGGGTATAATTCCGTGTGTTTTGAAATTGGCCATATTAAGGTTTTAGCCATAATTCTCCGCGCTAGCTAAAGGCGAGTTGAAGGATGGATATGGCTGGAGAGAGGGATGTTGGGGGTAGGGGTCGGAAGTAAGGTTAGAACTAATTTTCTCCCGAATAAGGGGATTAGGAGAAAAACCAGGCTCGCCTAAGCAGAATTGCGTCCCTGAGGTAGTACTGCTCATCACCAGGATCGTGATGAAGTGACTACCCGCTACTTATGAAAGACATACATAAGGGGTTACATCCACCTCGAGTTTTCAAAAATTCAATTTTTTTAGGGATTTTTGTTCTCTATATTTTTAAGAATTATTCAAAAAAAAATTTTGAGAAAATTCCATTCCATTACAAAGTTATAGCATTAAATGTGACCTGGCTTAGGGTTGGGACCGCTACCTGTTTTTAGACACTGTCTACAATATTATTCATCAGTCATTTTTTAAAACTTTTTTTTTAAATCTTAATAATTACTACAAAATGTTTTTTTAAACTTTTTTATAAATAATTAAACATAATTTTTTTGGTCGAAAATTGCATAGTACAGCTTCGACAATTACTACTACATTATTTTACAAGATTAATTTTTATTTTTGTATATTTAATTATTTTTTGTGAAGATATCCTGCAGACAAGGAGGCACCATAGTTTTCATCAGTGGTCCATTTAACCCGATAAAAAATAATGTTACCATTTAAAATATTTAAAAAAAAATCTCATAATTTAAAGTACAACAAAAATATATAATCGCAATTCTTTTGTATTATTCACTTAATACCTTTTGAAATATTTTTTTAAAATATACATACTTTTTGCAGCGCCCACGTGTATGTAACCCCTTAAAAAATATCCGACATAATTCAAAAAAGTAATTTCAATTTATTTTTTTGTGCATTCTTAAAAAAATACAACAAAACATGTTCCATGGGAGTTTGTAATTAAGAATAAACGGCATTTTACAACACTGTCAACAAAAGAGCGCAGGAAAAATGTTCGTAGTAACGAAAATTTGGCGCGATTGACAATACTAATCAAAACAGGCAATAGAATTTGATAGGATTAATTGTCTGTTTTGATTGGTATTATTAGTTCCGCCAAATTCTCGTTGTTATAAACATCTTCTCCTCGCTCTTTTGTTTGTATAATGGCTTTTTCCGTAATTACAAATATTCATTACTTCATGAGGTGGTCAAAAACCAATAATCATGTACATATACTATTGACTTTCAAAATACACGACATAATTCAAAAATGTCATTTCAAATTGTTTTTTTGTGCCTTACTAAAAAAATTTTTTTGATTTAACATTCCTCTCTATTACTTCATCAAGTGTTCAATATACAATAATCTTGTACATATACCATTCCTTTCATTAATTACGATGTTATGTCAGTCAAAGTTTTATTAGATTTTAAAATTTTAGATGCCGACCATACCTGTAAAATGGTAAACACAGGTATCACGTCTACTTTTAATGAGATCCTGCTAATCTAACATATTTTAATGAGTTAATAAAAAACCTTACATTCCTATTTATTTATTGCTTATATAACCTAACTTAAATGAATATTCATTATTATCATTCACATACAAGAGCTATAATAAGGAAAAAGGAAGGTAACAAGAACATTGCCCCAACGAGATCTTTACATTCGTTTTCAAATATTAGGAGCAACGATGAACTGTTACACTGAATGAAAATATTGAATTTAAAATATACATAGAAAGTTAGTATAACATTAATAAATACATGTCACTTTTGTCGACTTTGTATACCGTAAAGTCATATGACTTTGCCAGTGGAGGTGACAAAAATAATATTAAATAAAAACAACCGGTCAAGTGCAAGTTGAACTTGCGCAATTAGTGTTCCGTATGTTGATTGCTTCTCAAATAAAAATTTTTGTTACAGAGGTATAAAATGATCAGTGACTTCACAAAACACACCCCAAATGAGTTTTCAACAAAGTTTTTTTCGAACTTTACTGAAAACTGATGACCTTAAAATTTTTGTTTTTTTTTATACACCAGATAAATTATTAAAGGTAATGCACTCCTGATAATTTTTGTTCAATTTACACCCTGTGGAGAATATTCCAGAATTTTTTCAAAATTTTTTTATATATATATATATATATAGGTATATATATATATATATATATATATATATATATATATATATATATATAGGTATATATATATATATATATATATATATATATATATATATATATATATATATATATATATATTTGAACTCGTGTTTTTACAAGCTTTCATTTGACACCCCACTCGATGACCAGGTAATTTTTTTTTCACTTCTGACTTCACCCCCCAAAATTAACAAGTCAAAATGTAACTTTTAAAACTACACGGCTCTGATGAGCCCATCAATTTCTATATTATTACCAAATTTCAACTTTCTATGTCAGATAATTTCAGAGAAAATCGGGTGTGACAGACAGATGAATAGACGGACTGGCGAACAGACATATGGACAGACAGACAGCCACTGAAAATAATTTTATTTTATTTGTTTATAATTAAAGAAATATTTAGGTAGTAAATAATTATTTTACACTTTTATTACTAGATTCTAGATTGAGCCAGATTGATTTATTGGCTATTAGGTAGCTCAGATGCTATAACTATTATACATTATTGACTAAGAGAACGTGAAAATACATAATGGATCTTAAGAAATATACATATGGTAAATGTCAGGGACCTAGTTAATTTAGTTTTTTTAAAAGCAATCACCGTATAGAACACTAATTGCGCAAGTCCGACTTGCACTTGGTCGGTTTTTTTAAATACTGAATGCTCAGGGCTATGAGACGAAAATAAGAATTAAAATGAATCTTTAATGACCATCGTAACTGTTCAACCATAAACTGTTAAAATTTGACACAGAGAGTATATTTTCCTGCCACATCATTTTACCAGTTGACCTTGCCAGATATAATTTATTTTCCTTCTACAGTAAATATAAACAAAAATTGTTGGTATTAGCTATACAAATTACTCTAAAAAAAAGGTTGTATAAAGCTATTGGTCAAATACAAGATTACCAACTTTCTTCCTACGAGGTATCAGAATGCTTTAGAACAAAGTCTGTAACAAGCATATGTTCAAATCCAGAGAAATAACAGTCTGATGAGATCGTTCTTCTTTAATTAAGAGTAGCAGATGGATCTCAAGTCACTTAGTTGGAACGTGTAGTTAAAAACTTTGTAGTTAAATGCTAGCTTGACATAGAACGAAATATCCTTTAGAAATTTCAAAATACCATACCAAGAAGGAATTGGTATCTTTATTTTATATCGAGGCATAGAGAAAATCTGCCCTGTAGGGGCTGTTAACGGACCAAGAACTCAAAAAAGCGACAAAAAAATCATTGCCTCATTGTGTCGTTTAGACATGTGTAAGATTTAAAAAAAAAAGATATTTGCAAATTTTCCCATGTGATGATGCTAATGTGTATAAAAGTACGGTTTTAACCTAATGGCCAAGTGTCACCAATTTGAATGTAACTTTACCACGTCTTTATTTTAGTAAAAAATATATTTTCTAATCTTTACAAAAAATTTTACTTATTTAAAATGGTAGCCGGCTTAGTAGCGCGATGGGTATAGAGCCTGTCAGGTGACTCGATAGCCGCTGCGCTGGCTGGTTCGAAACCGGCGTTAGCAGTTGCGTGTTGTATTGTGACATCTCAGATCTTAATTCAAATATATTTTGTATATATATATATATATATATATATATATATATATATATATATATATATATGTATATATATAAATATAAATATATATGTATATATATATATATATATATATATATATATATATATATATATATATATATATATATATATTCACAGTAGAACCCCGGTTATCCGAGGTAACGTGGGGGGCACCCTCCTCGGATTACTGAAAACTCGGATAATCCGGGTTTGTTTTTTATTCATTCAAAAAATAAACACCAATACTTTAAACCGATGTATTAACGTTTTTAACATATAAATAGGTACATACATTATAAAACAGTGAAATAGGTATCTATGCGCTTCTGTTTCATATTGCATCTTCTTTTTCTCGCTGCAATGTTTCTCCATCTTTTAAGAAGAAGCAAATCCGCTGGGGTTGCCTCTGGTTGTTATTCGATATACCTCAAAGCTTTTTCCAAAGAAGCAAAACCTTCTTGATGAGAGATCTTAGTGGGAGACTGTTCATCCACCGCCGCTTCGTCATCGTCATCGTCATCTGATTTTTCGGCTTCCTGAAAGGCATTCGTTATTGCTTCAATACTCATTTCTTCTTCTAAATCATCTGCTGTAATCCATTCAACAACATCTTCTCTTGTCACATTTTCGCAACCTTTTAATTTTTGCATTAATTCAAATAAACTTTTTTCTTTTTCTTCTATCTCGCTGTCAAAATTTGAACAGGACATTTCTCCATGGCTTCTCAAGTTCATTTAATGGAGTATCATCTTCACTGTCATTATGTCCTCAAAATCAATAACTTTTGACCAAGATTTTTGAATAGTGGTAGTACGCTCAGAATCCCAAGCTTGACTTACCCAGTAAATAACATTTTTAAGTGTAACCTTTCTCATCCCATTGATGATATCCTCCTTTTCTGTGTATTCTAACAGATGTTCAAGATATAAATATTTTTTTTTAATGTTTTCGAGGATGCCTTGATCCATTGGTTGCAATTTCGCCCACATGAATTCCTTCTCTAGGGTGAGAGAAGGCATTATCCATTAACAAAATTGCTTTAATAGGAAGACGGTTTCTGTTCAAAAATTTAGTCACAGATGGCACGAACTCTTCTTCAAACCAGTTAGTAAATAAGGTCGCATCAGAGGGATTTTGTGCTTGCCAGATGCATTGAAACGTACCATTATAGTTAACCTTTCCTTACTTCGTTTGTGCCCAGGAGCTGATTTTTCCTGTCGAGATGCCAATGTTTTTGATGGAAGCATTTTATAATTCAGACCAGTTTCGTCACAGTTGTAAATTTGATCACATGTATATCCACAATCTTCGATTTGCTTTTTAAAGTTCTGCTTAAACTTCTCAGTTGATGACACATCAGCAGAAAGTTTTTCACCACATACAGTCAGTTGTCGTACACCGTACCGTTTTTTCCAGCGGTCAAGCCATCCAGAACTGGCGGTTAACTGATCTATCTCTGGGAATTGCCTACTAATCATTATTGCTTTCTGTTGTAAAATTGGACCTGACAGAGGCACACCTTTTGATCTCTGTTGGTTAAACCACATGAATAAAGCTTCGTTAACCTTTTCATAGTCGCCGGTTTTCATTGATTTTCTTCCTGAGGACGAGGAGGCTTGATTTATACACCACTCTTCTATTTTTGTGCGGTTTCTTTTCCAATCTCTAACTGTTACCTCACCTACTCCATAATCTCGTGCAACAACTTTAATTGTCTTTCCTGCTTCAATTCTTCTGATGGCTTTTAATTTTTCTTCAATAGGAACGACGATTCTTTTACGCTTGTTTTGCTCCATTATAATACGACAAACAAAAATTCAAACAAAGCAGCTCGTATTAATTATACTTAACTAACAGAACTCCAACCAAATAAATTATGTGAGTATACTCATACTTCTCCGTAGTAAAACGCTATAACGCACTGTATTCACGCAAATTTACATGCTGAAAGAGTCCAAAAACACAAATACGTGAACCTCTCATACGAGCCAGGGGGATTCCCCGAAGGCCCCAACAATTTTAAATGGAAATATGTATATACATCTTTTAGAAGCTCGGTTAATATGCAGCATAGACGCGCTTACCTCGGATAATCAAGTTCTTAGATTGGCTCGATTAATCTGGAGCTCGAATAATTGCGACTCGGTTAATCGGGGTTCTACTATATATATATATATATATATATATATATATATATATATATATATATATATATATATATATATATATATATATATATATATATATTCCCCACAGGAATAACACAATTAGTTTTATTTTGAACTGTGATCAACAGCAGGTTTATTCAGGATTACGTAACAATAATTAAAATGTTAAAATACGGAAATCGGTAGTTGCGGGGTCCCATAAACTGATCTAAAGTGTTAATTTTCACGAAATTCATAAAAGTGTCAATATCTGGAAATCTAACGATATATATACATATATATATATATATATATATATATATATATATATATATATATATATATATATATATATATATATATACAAGCTCGTGAAGCCAATAAAAAACTGAAATACACATTAAGATGGTAGCTCAGACATTTACCATAATATTAATTAAATCTTATAAATAACGTTACATAAAAGCAATCTTTTAAGAAATATTAGTACTAAGAGAATGTATAAAGTTTAGACGGATAATTATTAACGGAATCTAGGTACTTCCTGGGTGGATTACCAGTGCTATAGTCGAAGATTTTTAGATGTTAGAAGCTGTAGCGACCTGGGAAGTACGAAGTATATCCAAGTTTCAGTTTTTTTTTTGCTAATAATTTTCAAACTATTATGGCGATCAAAAAACGTCAAATTTCAATTCACAAAGATAAATACTTTGTATCCATTTTTTCTGTAGGATGAAGAATACAAGTCATGAAGAAAAAAATATGTAACTGGGTCAATTTATAAAATAACAGGTGACGCGAAGGTTCCATTAAAATTCAAAAAGTTAATTATAGTCGAGGATAAAGTTAATCTGTATAATCAAATTTTATGGCTCATTTGTAACAATTTTAACGGGATTTGACAAAAATATGTTATACGTCTTTTATTATGAAACTGAGTTTTGAGAAAAACTTTTACAAAGAAACTGTAGAAGAATGTATTTTGTTTTAGTAACCTATTACGAGTAACGACTTTGATGGGCGCATAATTTAACAACTATATATTTTACATAAGCAGATAATTGGCAAGTTCTTAACACAGTATATAATTGAACAACGTTTAATATAGAGGTAGAAAGTATTTTAATCAACATCTATATAAACTGTAAAAAAATCGGGGTTTATTTTTTGAAAATGTAATTTCTAAGCTATTATACACTGACAAAGCTTCTTAGCCTCGACTAGTAAATTTTGCTGCCTTTATCTTAAGAGGCATTAAATGAACTAATTGCCTTAACAAGTATAAGCATTTAAATTCTCATTTTTAGTGTTCCTTACAAAACACTTATGTGATTACTTCGGTATCTGTCTGTCATACCCGATTTTCTCCAAAATTATTTGACATATGAAGTTGAAATTTGGCACAAATATAGGAACTGCTGTCGCAATCAGAGCCGTGTAGTTTTAAAAGTTAAATTTTGATTTAAAAGGTGGGGGTGGAATTGGAAGTGATCGAGGGATATGTCAAATGAAAGCTTGTGAAAATACGAATTAAAAAATATATATGATGTAATACTTTCGCACACTATTCTTTGTATTAGTTTAGTGGAGACAGCTCTAAGAGTACTGATCAAAATATTTTGAAAAAATTCTGGAATCTTCTCCATAAAGTATAGATTGAGCAAAAATTATTACGTTCGATAATTTATCTGGTATAAAATAAAAACTGTTTGACTTGACAATTTGGTCGTGTAAAGTAGAATTTATCCGGAACTAAGAGCTGCAAAATATCAGTACATACTGGGTGCAATCAATAATAATATAGTCATATACTTTTCAGTGCATTACTGTCTTAAGCATTTGAGCAATCACAGATGAAATAAATTTTCATGATGACTAGTAACTAAGGGGTAGCTACCGACACAAAATAGTTTTATTTTATTTGTTTGCTTATTTTGTTGTTATTATCACCTTTATTAATTTGTCATGTAGATATACATAAAAAAGAAAAATTTCAGGGTCATTAGTTTTCAGTAACGATCGGAAAAAAAAAAACTTTGGTGAAAACTCATTTGGGGTGCGTTTTGTGAAGTCATTAATGATTTTATACCATACCATAACAAAATTTTTTATTTTAAAACGTACGGAACACTAAAAGTCCGACTTGCACTTGGCCGGATTATTTTTAATATTATTTTGATTTAATAGTGAAAAGAAAAACACAAAACCCACTAATCAAGAAATTAAGGTTACTTCCTGTGATTTAATTTGTATTTAGTAATAAATGTAATAATTATGCCACATTCACCCAGTTTTATCTCAAAATTTGCTAATTAAAATATTTATTAGTTCATTACGTTTTCGAGTATATGCGTATTTAATTCTTATTCTGTAAAAACAACATAGGTGGGTACCTAAAATACCAGTTATTGAGAACGTGGGACGGAAGAAGGCAACGGAATATAAAGCCAGTAACTTTGTTTTCATTATTAAGCTTGTATAAATTACCAAAATAGCAGTACTGTACACTGTTTGATTTTATCGTAGGTTTTTATTTTATTATGCATTGCTTTATGCATGGTTTTGTTTGGTCTTGCTTATTCAACTAAATAAATAAGCAACAGTGTCAAATACAAAGTTTTGCATGATTATATTAAAACACGTTCACACATCGAAGCTGGACTGAGAACTAGCTGAGTTTATACTATGCAAACGGATCGGTCCAACGTTATAGTGTTGCCATACTTCCAAAATTTATAAAAATTACTGATCTTCGCAATGATATAACTTTAGGTGATAGAGAAGAAAGTAAATAACACTATATTTATAAGAAACAGCTGAATATTCTCCAAATTTATACTTTAATGAGTTATATATAACCACCTATAACCTGCTATTAAAATTAACAATTATAAGCGAGAACACCAGTATTTTTAACTCATACATTTGTTCTCTGGCCAGGTTATCTATAATCTTCTATAATATATATATAAAATGCAACGTCTCTCTGTTTGTCTGTCTGTCCGTGCGCTTATCACTTGAGAATTACTTGTCCGATTTACGTGTTTTTTTTTTTTGAATTCATACATTTGTTCTTTGGCCAGGTTATCTATAATCTTCTATAATATATATATATATATATATATATATATATATATATATATATATATATATATATATATATATATATATATATATATATATAATGCAACGTCTCTCTCTCTGTCTGTCTGTCGGTTTGTCCGTTAGTGCGCTTATCACTCGAGAACCACTTATCCGATTTACGCGTTTTTTTTTTTTAATTCATACATTTCTTCTCTGGCCAGGTTATCTATAATCTTCCATAATATATATAAAATGCAACATCTCTCTGTCTGTTTGTCCGTTAGTGCGCTTATTACTCGAGAACCACTTATCGGATTTACGTGTTTTTTTTTAATTCATACGTTTGTTCTCTGGCCAAGTTAGCTATAATCTTCTATAATATATATAAAATGCAACGTCTCTCTGTCTGTCTATCCGTTAGTGCGCTTATCATTCGAGAACTACTTATCCGATTTACGTGGTTTTTTTTTTAATTCATACAGAAAATTATGAAGTACCTATATACTCACAATCCTTAAAAACAATGAAAATAAGTACCATAAATGAACATTACAAAAAATAAACTTTATATATATATTTTTCATTTCTTAACACTCAACAAAAACTGATTATTGTTGAGAAAAATCAGTTTATTTAGATGATATTATTTGAGCAATAATCCGCCAGCCACCGACTAGTGTAGGTAGGTATATTGTGACGAGATCGGTCCTTTGTACTGAGTAGAATGTAACAGGTACTTTTTTAAGAAATACCAGGTACCCTAAATATTCGAAAGTACCGATACTTGACATCACTAATAGGTAGTAGTCGTTTCAGAAATATAATAACGTCAGCGGCAGCACTACCGCATTATCTAAACGGTGGTGTGAAATACAAATGTATGTTTCAGAACTTGGACAACGTTGACGGACATTACGTTTGCCTTGCCTTGCCGATATCGATCAAAAAAGGAAAATCCCTATTCAGGTGGGGAAGTGTCCGTCTTTTTGTTCAAGTTGTTACTTCTTTCGTTATCCAGGTGGTGTTATGGTTTTTTTTTAATAATTCTCATATGATTCTGGAGTCTGTGCCATCGAATAATTTAGGTAGGCGTCCTTTTTAGTATTGCGTACGGAACACTTACGGGATCTCTTCGGAGTCTGTCTGTCACACGCGATTTTGTCCGAAACTAATTGACATAAAAAGTTGAAATTTGGCACAAATCTAGGAATTAATGGCCCAATCCAAGCCATGTTGTTTTGAAAGTTAAATTTTGACTTAAGGGGTCAGTTTTGGGAGATGAAATCGGAAGTGAAAAAAAAAATTTACCCGGTCATCGAGTGGGATGTCAAATGAAAGCTGGTGAAACACGAGTTAAAAAATATATATAATGTAATACTTGCGCACATTGTTCTTTGTATTATTTTAAAAAATGTCTAAATATAGCTGTGATTCCATCCTGTCTCGACTGACTGCTGATGATGAAAAAATTCTGGAATAGTCTGCATGAAGTGCAGATTGAGCGAAAATTATCACGAGTGCATTTCATTTGATAATTTATCTGGTATAAAAAAAACTATATGGCTTGAAAATATGGTGAGGTTTTTTTCAATATACTTTTACCCACTACTACCGCGTGGCCCATCGTTATACTGAGACAAAATAATTATATTTTATTTGTTTATAATTAACAAATGATTAGGTAGTAACTATTTGTTTTACACTTTTATTGCTAGATTCGAGATTGAGCTAGATTGACTAATTGGCTATTAGGTAGCTAAGATGCTATAACTATTATACATTATTGACTAAAAAAAATCGTGAACATACATATTGGATCTTAAGATATATGCATGTCAGGGACCTAATTAAATTGGCCTAGATAAAGATTTTATTTTATTTTACAAGCAACACTAACAGAGCAAGACCGACTTTCACTTGGCCGATTTTTTGCATTGCTCTTTGATTTTCTTGCAGAATCATGCTATTTTGTTGTACCTGTACTTTTGTTGGCTCCTATATATATATATATACATATATATATATATATATATATATATATATATATATATATATATATATATTACGTACTCATAGTGTTTCCTTAAGCTCTATTTTCTCCCCGAGCTTTACTAAAGGTGTATAAATTTATTTTACAAGTCGAAACAAAACATTTAATTGACCAACTACACAACCAACATAAACTTACTATTTTTAATGAAACAAATTCGCTCGATTTGTTATTTTCAGTTCAGTGCGAATTTCTAGCCATTTCAAAAAGAAAACGAGGGGATAAAGTCTTGTATAGGTAGCGTCACGTTCTCGGCCTGCAAGTTCACAATGATATACTCACCGATAGATGGCACAACATATGCATACAACTTACAACTTAACATATTTTTGGTAGATAAAAATTCTGTAATATTCAGTAATTAATAGTATATTTATGAAATGGGTTTCATTTAAAATAAGTTAAAAAGAGATGTGGTCGTCCCAAAAAATAATTCAGTGTTGGATGCGGTCACATAAAAAAGGAATAAAACTATGTTCAATCTGATATGCATTTGTTTTTAAATAGTCGACGTCGGTGGTCAAGCGTAATTATGCGTGAAGTTAATAATATTATATATATTGAATTAATTTTTTTATATTGATTGATATTGGTATTTTTTCTCTCCGTGCTTTTTCAAGCTCCTCTCTTCCGATCAAAAAACATTTATGCCATCTAATAATTTCTGTTCTTCATAAGCAAACATTTCCATGCACTTTTTTCGCCATTTTAAATGTTTCTGCCATTTGCGCCAAGTTTAGATTCAATTTTCAATACAGCTCTTTGCTCCATGTTACAATTTCTACAATGAAATTTTTGCTATCTTATATCTTAAAGTCCGTTTGTTTGGAGTTGATAGCACACAACATGGGGTTATAAACATTAAAATGTCATAAACCATAAGCGTCCGAAATTTCTCTACCAATTATTTGCATTTTTAGTTTTAATCACCTTTATTTTCCATCTCTATATAACAGTGCGATCTTTTTCTAAAAAATATTTTATTACATGCCTTCTAAACTTTGTACCGGGTGCAATGTAACGGGTACTTTTTTAAGAAATACCGGGTACCCTAAATACTCGAAAGTACCGATCTTGACATCAGTAATAGGTAGTAGTCGTTTCAGAAATATAATAACGTCAGTGGCAGCACTATCGCATTATCTAAAAGGTGGAGTGAACTAAACAATAAGCTATATAAATCAACGCATTTCAAAGTTTATTTTAATGAGTAAATGATGAAACTAAAAATCTTATTTGTATGATAAAGGCCTAAACGAGTTCAATTAACAATTCTTAAAAACTAGAAATCTACAATGTTATAAAGCTTAATGATAATAGGTACAATAAAATTATTTGGGATTTTAGCAGTTATTGGAATGTAAATAAGCAAAGTACTTATCAGTAGGTAGTCGCCTAAGTACCTAAGTATGCAATAAAAATATTCTGTGTAAGTATAAAAATAAAGCAAAAACCTATAATATGCTTAGGGCAAATCAGAACAGTGATGGCTTCAACTTTCAGTTTTGCCCCGGTCAAACTTAGCGGAGTCTGTAAATCTGCATTTTCTCTGCGAGAAAAAAATAATGATACTTAACGTCCACGATGTCCTAGTGCAGGGGTCGGCAGCCTATGGCACGCGTGCCATCTCTGGTACGCCAAGCAATTTTGAATGGCACGCGTACCTATTCAAAGTTTACACATTAATTCTGTAATCTGTGACATGTTTCGAAATTAAGTAAATAATCGAAGACAGTATTACTTTAACGATACAAACAAAAACGATATATTATATAGGTCACTAGGTATTATTACCAAAAATTACAAAATGTAATTTATAATTTTACTGTATGGTATGAAGGTATTAAAGACGGCAAGCCTCAAAATATAAGCCTAGGCAAAAACACAAATAAACGTCCTCAATTCAGATCAAAAGAGCCGCTATAAGGCGGTTTTTGTTTGACTTGACTTCAATCGTTCCGACGCGCGCCGCAACTCTTTTTATATTGCCGAACTTTAGTTTTTGTTAGATTTAACTTCTAGGCGGCCCTTTCATTGCAATGTTGTAGATAATAATTTTTGTTCTAAGAAATTTAATAAACGTAATTATTGGAATTTTCTGGAAACATTATTTTTCAATATATAGCAAGCGGCTACACGTTTGGATCATTTAGTATAGAAGTAACATCCGTTCCAGTCAATAGTCGTCGAAAAGTTTAAAAATTAAAATTACGTTGCGTTATGGCCGCGAAGAAACAGAAGGTAGACGTTCGATCTGATCATTTCAAACTTCATGGACAACAGATTACAGTTTTGTACAGCAAAACGATCGGGCCATTTGTGTCCTATGTCGGGAAAGCGTAGTTTTCCGGACATCTAGTGTTCAACGACATTTCCAGATAAAACATGAATCGTCATTTAAAGATAACGCTGATAAAAGGGAGGTAATACAAAGAGCAAGTAAACAATACGAGAAACAGTCAACATTCTTTAGCAAAGTTTTCCAAGGAAAAAATCAGGTAACTGAATGCAATTTCAAAATTGCACAATCGTTGGCACAAAAGGGTAGGCCGTTCACTGACGGAGAATTTATGAAGCAAACGTTTTTGAGTACTGGCGAGATTTTATTCGACGACTTGCCCAATAAGGATACAATATTGGCCAGGATTAGGGATATACTGGCATCAGCGCGGACCATCGAGAGACGAATTACCGAAATGACACAAAATGTGTCAGCAGAGAGACGCTATCAAACGGAGTTTTGTATTTAGTGTAGCATTGGATGAAAGTGTCGATATTAATGACATTGCCCGTCTGGCAATCGTTGTGCGATACTTCGATGATGGCAGTGTGTATGAAGAGCTGATTTGTCTGCTCCCGTTGCAGGGAACTACAAGAGGAGAGGATATATTTTCAGAATTTGTTAAACATTTTGAAAAGCGTAACATTGATTTAAATAGAATTTTTTGCGTAACGACAGATGGCGCTCCTGCTATGATTGGGAGACATAAAGGATTTGTTTCCCTTCTTATTGAACGAATGGGTCGATCAGTTTTAAATTTTCATTGCATAATTCACCAAGAGAGTTTGTGTTTAAAATCCATGATGGATAGGGTGGTTAAAATAGTTAACTACATTGTCGGTCGTTCTTCACTGATCCATAGACAATTTAAGGCGTTTCTGCAGGAATTAGAAAGTGCATATTCAGATATACCATTGCACAATAATGTGCGCTGGCTCGGCCGTGGTAAAGTGCTCTCTAGATTTGTGCAATGTCTGCGCGAAATTAAATCGTTCTTGTTGGAAAAAAATCAAGTGGATGCTTATCCTGAACTAGAAGATAAGAACTGGATCTGTATTTTAATGTTTCTTACTGATTTTACAAACCATCTCAGTGAACTCAACTTAAAGTTACAAGGTTCAGGCAAAACAGTTCTGGATTTATAAGAGTCCTGGAAATCATTCAAATTAAAAATAGATTTATTTATCAGCGATATTACTACAAACACATATAAATATTTTCCAAATTTAAAAACTTATATATCCAGTGTCGACGATGGTGCACTAATAGACAAAATTCTTAAATATATGACTAATTTAAAAGAGGAGTTTATCGAGAGGGGTCAGGATTTTGTTAAACATGGTCCTATGTTCGCTTTTTTAATCAAACCAGATTTATTAGATTTTTCCAGCAGTTGCTTTGACATATCTCTTTTCTCATGGATGTACATTAATGATTTTGATCTTCAATACATTGAATTTAAAAAGCTCCGAGTTATGGAACACGAAATTTGTAGAATTAAGACGGGTATAGAAGGTGACTGCCAGAACCATTCAAACGAGATACTTAGTTGTTGGATGAGTTTACCAGAGAAATTTATTTTTCTTAAGAAAGTAGCGTTTGCCCTGCTATATCTATGAACAACTTTTTTCCCATACGAGAGTGATTTTAAACCTGTACCGAAGCAGGCTGAGAACAGACAACTCGGAAGCATGTGTGAGACTGAAAATAACCAGACATGAATCAGATATAAGAAAACTCTCTAAAGAACTTCAAGCACAGGGTTGACACTAGGTCCTAGGACTAGTATAATAAAATTATTTGTTAAATGTTAAAATTTTTTTGTAATTAAACCTTCTAAAAGCAATATTCTAAGTTAATTTAAGTTAATTTTTATTAATTTTAGTTGTAAGTACCTATGTCGGCACGCAAAATGTATGGATGAAAACTGGCACCCGTTAGTTAAAAGGTTGCCGACCCCTGCCCTAGTGCATCAACAGCCAAGAAGCCAAGTCCGTGAAATTGTGGAAACCTGGGACAACATGACGGGAGTTGGATCAGCAACTATTTATAGATTTCTAAAAGAAAGAAAACGTGATCCTTGCAACGAACTTCAGAATCATAAAGGGAAGGAGCCCTTAGAGGTTGATGAAGACTTTAAAAAACGCAATAAGAAGAAAAGTACACCCTTTTTTTTATTAAGAATGAAATACCTGCACTATATAAAGTTTTACAAGAAATCAGAAAAGACCAGGACTTACTAGATTTAAAGAAAAATAGAAATTATGAGAAATCCTTCATAACCTGAATTTTCGTTGGGAAAAACACAATAGAAAGTCTGTTCTTATCGATAAAACATAAATAATGTGTTAGAGAAGAGAATATCTAGGAGGAATCAGAAAATTTCGAACCGAAGAAAGAAATATTTTTTATTTAGTTGAGACTTGGGCTAATGAGGAACACACAGTGAAAAAATTATGGATTGACAAAAACATTAAGAGTGCCAAACGAGCTTTTATGGAAGGTTGGTCAACTGGATTACTATTCTTTGTATTATTTTTAAAAAATGGCCAAAAATTGCTGTCCTCTCGAAAAGAACTGATCGAAATATTTTGAAAAAATTCTGGAATATTCTTCATAAAGTGTAACGAAAATTATCATGAGTACATTACGTTTGATAATTTAGCTGGTATAAAAGAAAATGAAAACTATGTGTCTTGATAATATGGTGGAGGTATTGTTGATATACTTTTTAGTGCATTACTGCTCGCGCGTCGTTTCTGTACCAAGACAAAAGAATTTTATTTGTTTATAATTAAACAAATATTTATGTAGTAAATATTTGTTTTACATTTTTATTACTAGATTCTAAATTGGGGTAGATTGATTTATTGGCTATTTGGTAGCTAAGATGCTATAACTATTATACATTATTGACTAAGAAAAAAGGTAAAAATACATATTGAATCTTAAGATATATACCTGTCAAGGGCCTAATTAACTTAGCATAAGTAAGGATTTTATTTTATTTTAAGAGCAATCACCGTACGGAACACTAATTGCGCAAGTCCGACTAGCACTTGGCCGATTTTTTTTTTTTTTTTGATGTACAGAACCTGCACAGAAAATTAATTATCGCACTGTGTATGTCGACTAAGTTTCTTCCTTTAAATATCTTGACACTCTCATTAACACCTAATGTGATTCTAATAAAGTCACCGGTAGAACAAGGCAATAACGAAAAACGAAGGAAGTTTTAAAAATGGTATTTAAAATTAGTGATTAAAAATATTGATGAAATTGAAAACGATTAATTTATTGAGAGTGACCGAATACATCTTTTTACAAGAAACACGTCATACACGTTTATCTAGTCATTATAGCATCCATCGTCTGAAAAGTGAAGATTATCCTTCGAGATTATTCTTTGTTTCGGTAACAGAAATATTGTGTCAAAAAACCCATTGCGAAATTGTGTCGGCAAAAAAAGTTATCGAAGGTCAAAGGTCGCGAAAATCAGTTTTTCTCAAATATCTCGTGAACTATTCATTTTAGGTGAATTTTGGTTATTATGAAATTTGTTCATCATCAAAATCTGCATAAAAGAGTCCTATACAAAAATTCATATGGGACTAATAGTTTTCGAGATATGAGGCTGATAAATTTTGGAGAAAGGCGCATACTCCACTCTACGTTTACGTATAGTGGAGATAATATGACGCATTTATGCGTAGAAAAAGCCGTTTAATATACACGCCCATTATTCTCTCTTTCTGAAGTGTCCTTGAAGTGGACTGCTGCTGCTTCATAATAATGATAGAACCGACCTTAAGTTACAGCTGTCTAGAATTCTATGGTTTCGGACGTTTCATTCAAATCGAAACATTCTGTAATTATATTACTGATAACACTTGTTTCATTTGTAATAAAACTTTGTTGAGTGGTGCGATCGTGACTGTTGCTCCCGGTTTAGAAACAATTAGAAATGCGAATGTTGAAAGGGGTGATGAACATATCGATTATTTACAAAGCGTAAATACTGTGACTATGCATGTTGAGTGTCGTAAAAATACGTAGTAAAAGGTTTTTGGGCTGACACATAGATGTCGCCATTTTCAAAAATGTTACATGTTAAAATTCATGACATTCGACCATTAGTTTACAAGTTACAGTGGTTTTAGTGACGCTACTTTTGATATTTTCAAAACAATGGCAAAAATCGAATTTCATGTGTTAATTAAACACTGTTTTTTGATGGGAAAAAATACCGTTCAAGCAAAGCAATGGCTCGATAAGTATTACGAGGACTTTGCCCCTGGAAAATCAGTCATCATTTACTGGTATGCTGAATATAAACGCGGTCGTACAGATACAAATGATGCTGAACACTCTGGACGCCCAAATCAGGGAAAAACCATCAATAGCCAATATTATATAAAGTTATCGGTGCGTAGGAATCGCAAAGAAACGGCCCGAAATGGACAAGAAAAAGTGCTTTTTCATCAAGACAGCGGTTACGATGACAAAATTACATGAATTGAAGTTCGAATTGCTTCCTCAGCCACCGTATTCTCCAGATTTGTCCCGCAACGACTATTATAAATTCGCAGACCTCAAAAAAATGCTAGCAGGAAAGAGATTTGGCTCCAATAAAGAAGTTATCGCTGAAACTGGGACCTATTTTGAAGGCAAAGACAAATTCTTCTACAAGAAAGGTATAAAAAGGTTAGAAAAGCGTTGGACTGATTGTAACGCTCTTGAAGGAGACTATAAAGTCGAATTTTGCAAAAAAAAAGTGTTTTAAGTAGCTAGACCAAAAACTTTTCAGCCTACGTGTTATATGAAGAAATTCAACATTGAATCATATAAGAAACGACGTATGAGTGGTTCTCCTTCAACGTCTTAATCCTCTTCTCGTAAGCATAGATCACTCATTTGACATTGATACGTTCTGTATTTTTTTGTGGTGAACTAGCCAGTGACAAAGTAGAGCAAAAAAGGATAAAAAATATCACTTTGCATTCTACTTCAAAGATGGTGCGGAAACGAATGCATCGTAACGCCCAAGTTTTCTCAGCCTCAAATCTCGAGAACTATTAGTCTCACATAACTTTTATATTGAACCTTTTTTATGCAGATTTTGATGATGAAACTGATATTTGAGAAAAAAACTGATTTTCGCGACCTTTAACCTTCGATAACTTGTTTTGCCGCCACGATTTCGCAATAGACTTTTGAAACAATATTTCTAATACCAAAACAACGAAAATCTTGAAGGTAAATCTTCACTTGGATTTTTTCGGAAGATTGGTCATTTTTTTGTATAAAATGACTGGACTACTTGGGGAAACCCAGTTCCCAAATTTATTTTGTGTCATCCATCATCGAATTTCAAGGTCATTTGACGTCCGACTTTTTAGTGGACTCCAGCCTTACGGCTAAAATAAGTGTATGTAGGTAATTTCAACTATCTCTCGTTGACTGTATTTATATGCATAGGTAGGTAACATCGCTACGGGCCATAGCAAACCTACTACGTGTAAAAAAGCTTTTTAAATTCTTTAAATTACAGTTAGATACTGGAACGAATATAGTATTTAGAATAAACTCATGTGTCATTCATTTCGTGATTTGAATTTATGATAGTAATCTTAATATAACCGTTTTGACCTACTTGTAACTAATTGTATGGTGATAATAAATTTAAAAAGGAATTTTGATATTTACGTTTAATAAATAGAAGATGTCATAAAATAAGATATAATGCCGGATGGTTTCATTCACCTGTCCGTATGTACCATTTATATATATATATATATATATATATATATATATATATATATATATATATATATATATATATATCTTAACGTTTAATTCAATTAAGATCTATTATTCATCCGTTCATAGACTACCAGAAAGCTTTTGACTCTATAGAAATGTGGGCAGTTTTAAGAGCCCTAGATAACGCTAGGATAGACACGAGATACTCGACTCTTAATAATAATGGCAAAATAAGGGGATTAATATAGACGGAATACGACTTAATCATCTACGATTTGCGGACGATATCGTTCTAACCTACACCCAATAAATTAACAATTATCTTCAAAGAACTGCATCATGTATTATCACGAGTCGGGCTGGAAATGAACCTGAGCAAGACAGAGAGAATGAGCCCAGAGCAAATAACGATTACCATCGAAAATCGGCCATTAGAGAACATATCCGAATATATATATATATATATATATATATATATATATATATATATATATATATATATATATATATACCTCGGACAAAAAATAGCATTAGGAAAGGAGAACCAAACAGCAAAAAATGGGTCTTGGTTGGGCAGCTTTTGGTAAACTGGGGTTTATTTTCAGATTACGAGATATCCCTGTAAACCTCAAAAGGAAAACCGACGAATCGTGTGTACTGCCAGTTTTCACGTATGGTTTTGAAAAGATGTCGCTAACACGTAAGCCGATGAACAAACAGTGGCACAGAGTAACTTTGAGAGATAATATCCCAAATGAGGAAATCCCGAGAAAAACACGGCTGACTGATGCTCTGGCAAGAGTGGCTCAACAAAAGTGAAGAAGGGCTAGCCACATAGCGAGAGAGAACAACGACAGATGAGCCTACAAGCTGACAGTATGGCGCCTAAGGGAGAGAAAGAGGAGTGGGGAAGACCACAAAGACAACATCCAGAATATCGCAGGAAAAAATTAGAACAGAACGGCCGAAGACTGGGAAAGATTTGGAAAAGGCCTACATCCAGGAGTGGATGAGAGCAAGCTGAAGAGAAGCAAAGAAAAGAAAACAACAAAGACGCGAGATTTATATTTTTTTTGGGCGCTCGATTAGAGCTGTTCAGTGGACATTTTATTTAGGACCAAATTCGGAAATGGGCTAGGATGAACGATTTTCGTTATATTCTCCTAACAAGAAATTAAAATTCTCCCAAAGACACTGGAGTACCTTTTTTACCATTTTTCAAGAAGTAAAATATTCAAGAATATTTTACTTCCCTTGCTAAGGGAAGCGTTGCATGCGTAAAAAACACTTACTTTTTGTTATTTTTTTGTTTTAAGGCATTTTAAGTGACCGTTTTCATTAAAACTGTTTTACTTCCCATACTAAAGGAAAGTATTGTATTTGTGAAGAAATCATCCTCCAAGACTTCTGAATTTCTATAGATTTTAGGGTTCCTAGATCACGGAAAACATAGTTTCCAATTCCCGTCGGTCTGTCGGTATATCGTTCTATTTTTCTTTTGGCACAATAAGTTTCGAACAAAACGAGGTATCGATTCTTAATTTGGTACATATATGATAACCGAACTAGAACTAACTCTAGTTTTCTGTAGTCTTTTCAAGCTATCCTACAGAAAGGACATATTTCCTTCATATTGGAAATGCTTTACAGTTCAGCCTAAACTAAAAAAACGCAATAATACCTTGCCAAAATAACCGGTCAAGTGCAAGTTGAACTTGCACAATTAATGTTCCGTACGTTAATTGCTTTTAAAAATAAATAACCGGTCAAGTACAAGTTGAACTTCCGCAATTAGTGTTCCGTACGTTGATTGCTTTTTAAAATAAAAAATGCTGTAACGGAAGTATAAAAATGATCAGTGACTTCACAAAACACACCCCAAATGAGTTTTCAACAAAGTTTATTTCCAATCTTTACCGAAAATTGATGACCTTGAAATTTCTGTTTTTGTATAAAACCAGATAAAATTAGTACTTTTCGAGATAAGGCGGGTGGATAGTGATTTTTCGCGATTTTTTAAAATAATACAAAGAAAAGTGCGCGCAAGTATTACATTATATATATATATTTTTTACTCGTGTTTTCACAAGCTTTCATTTGACACCACACTCGATTACCTAGTAAAAAAATTTTTTTTCACTTCCGATTTCACCCCCCAAAACTAACCCCTTAAGTCAAAATTTAACTTTCAAAACTACATGGCTCTGATGAAGCCATCAATTCCTATATTATTACCAAATTTCAACTTTCTATGATAAATAGTTTCGGAGAAAAATCGGGTGTGACAGACGGACAGACAGACGGACAGACACCGAAGTGATCTTATAAGTGTTCCGTACGGAACACTAAAAATGTTGTTACGGTGGTATAAAATGATCAGTGACTTCACAAAACACACCCCAAATGAGTTTTCAACAAAGTTTGTTTCCAATCTATATGAAAATTCATGACCTTGAATTTTTTGTTTTTTTTATATACCAGATAAATTATTAAAGGTAATGCACGGCTTTGATGAGGCAACTTTTTATGACAAATAGTTTCGGAGAAAATCGGGTGTGACAGACAGACAGACAGACACCGAAGTCATCTTATAAGTGTTCCGTACGGAACACTAAAAACCACCAACCAGTTGCACTGCTTTCAATAATATCGAAAGTTATGGAATAGACTATCAATCAGCATCTTTTAAAGTATCTAGACCGATTTAATATTATTATAGGCTCTTATGATATGTCTAAAAGGTTTTGTTTATGACCCTTTGGTTTTTTCTTTGTGAATGGCTGTCGACGGATTTCTTTCTAATACCACAGCGGTCTGCTGAAAAGGACCAGAAATCCAATACGCTTATTTCTTCATTCGCTTTGAACTCCCGAACATCGGCTACTCATGCGAATATCCGCAGACAGCAGGAATTCGTGCCACTTAACAAAGGCTTGGAAGAAATTCAATCTGGGAATGACAATAACCAAGTAGAATTTAGCAACTTATTGTTTCTTAGCAATATATCTTCAGAGGAAGGAAACGAAAGAGATGGAGATCGATTTTGGTTAATCTTAACCATTTTGATTGATTGTTTAATGAACAAATTTTAGCCATAATTATTTATAGTCGAACATATTCGGGTTAAATGAGTTGACAAATGGTGTTAAAGTGATTACTTTGTATATATTATGTTATATGCCGTTTTCAGGATTTTTAAAGTAGAGGAATCTAATGTTATTTTTTCATTATGTTTAATTTTGTCAGAAATACATATAAAGAAAACAGTTTCAGTTGTAAATATGTTGGAAGTCCTTCCTGTGTTAAACTTTTTTTCGTACGTTAAGAATAAGATATTCCTCAGTATGACAAAGTCAAATTCATTATTTATTTCAGATCCACACGTTTCTGAGAGGTAATTTAGTTTTAGAGATTTATATTTTTGATAGTTCTATGATGTGAGATCCGGGAATCTTCACCTCGAATGAATTTGGAATTCTAAGGTAATCAAGAAAAGACTCGATTTAGTTGCGTTCAGTGGACGTTTATTGTTTTTGTTAGGTCGAGATCAGAAATGTTCAAGAGTATTTAAATACCCAGATACTAAAGAATGTATATTTGTCACCAATGATGACTTAGGGGACATACCAAAAAAATGCACTCACATAATGTGCTATCTGAGTAATGATTTGACCATACATGGACTAGGAAAGATTAATTAATATAGTCTTATTGTTCTAATCTTAATTTTCAAAAAGAATTAAAAAAGAGGTATCGATTCTCGTTTATTTTTAATTGAATTATTCAAACTTCTGGCAGTCTACAAGGCTTTTCAAACTCAATGGGTTATTAAATAAAACTCTCTTATGGAAGACCCTTCTTTATACTAAAATCTTACCATCTTCTAAAATGGATGACTGAAGCAGGGAAAGACTTCTAAGAAAATAAATCCGCCTTTCTAACAAAATCGTACCATCAATAAAAACCCTCCTTAGGAAAATCTCCTCCCTAGATTAGCACCAAACCCATCTGTAAAGGTCTAACCCGAGCCCTTTTAGTCGATGGAAATTTACCTATCGATAACTTTAACTCATTATATATATATATATATATATATATATATATATATATATATATATATATATATATATATATATATATATTATATATATATATATATATATATATATATATATATATATATATATAAATTTATGGTCGATATATCGAGAGTTAATATTGATATATCGGTTGTTATTGATAATTATCAATACAAAAACTATTGATAACCAGGATGTAGAGGGCGACTTCCAAAAAAAGAAGCCTGCGTAATTGTTTAATTGTTTTATCGCCTTAAGGGGAAGATAAGCGATGGCTATTAATAGTCAATCATGGCTCCTGATGAAGCTAACATGGTTAGCGAAACGCGCGTCGATTGCAAAAATAAAGTGTTTGGTGTAGTGGTAATATATACTGAGTAGTGTCATTGTGCCAAAGAGTCCACCTTCCCAACTTAGTATTAATTTGATAATTATTGATGTATCAATATGACAATAATTATACATATATCGATAGTTATTGATATACTACTGTGATCAAAAAATAGTAAGACTTTTGAAATAAAACGCAAACGGGTTATTTATTTTTCCAAATTTGTTTCCTCCCCTTCAAAGTAATCCCCCATTGGATACAATGCATTTATGCCAACGTTTTCCAGTCTTCGAAACAGTTATTGAATTCGATTTTTCTGGAATGGCCTCCAAAGCCTTCTTCGATTCGGTTTTAATCTCCTCAATCGACTCAAAACGATGTCCTCGAAGCGGTTTTTTTTTTTTAGGGAATAACCAGAAGTCCGACGGAGCTAAATCAGGCGAATAGGGCAATTGCGGAATGATATGAGTTGAATTTTTAATGAAAAAGTCGCGAAGAATCAATGCTGTTGCTGTGTGAGAAGGTGCATTATCGTGATGAAAAAACCAAGAGTTATCGACGCATAATTCCGGCCTCTTGAGACGACGACGACGGTTTGATAGTCAGAAATCACGGTTTCACAGACATTAACACGACGCTCTTTATCGAAAAAATTGAGTGTTTTTGGTACCAAACGAGAGGAGACGCGTTTGAGGCCCAAGTTGTCTTTTAAAATCGATTGAATTGATCCAAATGATAAGTTGGTGATGTCAACAAGGTCTCTAATTGTCACTCGACGATTTTTGAGCACCAAATCCTTGATTTGCTTGACATAGTTATCATCGGTAGATGTTGAAGGACGACCAGGACGTTCATCGTCCTCCACACGTTCTCTGCCTTCTTTAAACAATTTATACCAATCAAAAAACACTTGCTCTGGATAGAGCATTATCACCAAATGACTTTTTTATCATTTCGAACGTTTGGGAAGCCGAAAAACCATTTTTAAAAACAAAATTTAATGCAACTTCTTTGCTGAATTTTTTCACTCATGTTAAAAATAGAAAAACGTACTTTTGTTGTTGAACAAATGCAAGCGAATCTTATTAACTGCTGACGCTATGGTCTTAAAATTTGACACAGATGGCAGTTAAGTTCCTACCAACCTAACGAAAAAAAAATTAATTTGATTTGGAAATGCCCAGGCGATTTAAATTTAAAAGTCTTACTATTTTTTGATCACAGTAGTATCAACAATTTTTATATTTGTCTATTGTTATTCAATATATCGATAACTATCAAGTCAACCAATACGTTTGGAAAGCGACACCTATGGAGCACCACTTGAAGCAAATATTGAACATCATTTTGAAGCATGAATACACCCTAAATTTCCAACTGTTCATAAATGGACTCTAGAATTTAAACGTGGTCGTACAAGCGTGAATGAAGTTCCACGTTCAGGACGTCCAAAAACTGCAACAACTGAAGAAACTGTTGTGCAAGTACAAGATATGGTACTGGAAGACCGTCGATTAACCGTGAATGATTTAGCTGCGGCTATAGGCATCTCACATGGATTAGTACATGCGATCTTAACTAATGTTTTGGGTATAAGAAAGCTATTCACAAGATGGGTGTCGCATTTGCTGACATCGGTACAAAAATGCACTCGAGAGAAACTTTCTAAACAACATTTGGCTCGTTTCACAAAGAATAAAACTGATTTTGTACGTTGATTTATAATTATGGATGAGACTTGTGTTTACTAGTCGAAAGCAGCCAAAATGGTAAAAGTTGTCCAAAAAAATTATAGCATCAGTTTTTTGGGATGTAAAAAGAATTTTGTTAATTGATTACCTTCATACCGGTAAAACAGTCAAGGAGAGTATTGTTGCAACCTTTTGGACCAGCTGGATGAGAAAATTGGTGAGGACAGACCCGGTTTGCAGAAGAAAAAAAGCATCTTTCATTATGACAATGCACCTGCCCACAGAGGTGGTCGGATTAAAGTAAGAATTTTTGGAACGTCCACCATATTCGCCAGATCTGGCTCCGTCTGACTTCCATCTGTTCTCAAACCTCAAAAGATTTCTACGTGGGTAGCATTTTTCAACAAATGATGAGGTGCTAGCTTTACACCCCACAGCAACTGTTAATTCTTTACAAAGCCCAAATTCGACCAACTATGGAATACTGCTCCCACGTTTGGGGCTCCGCTCCCAAACATACACTGCATTTGTTGGATTGGGGACCCGGAATTGACCGGGGGCCTTGATTTGCTGGAACATCGAAGAACGGTTGGCGACTTGAGTCTGTTTCTACAAGTATTTTCATCGAAAGTGTTCGAAGGATGTAGCCCGCTTAATTCCTCCCAAAGCGGTGCATGTTAGAAATACACGTCGCGCTGGTGCTTCGCATCCGTATGAGGTTCAGCTTGTTACTCCGCGTACAACGCTTTTCAAGCAATCTTTTATATGGAGAACGTCATCCCTTTGGAATAATTTGCCCAGCGCTGTGTTTCCCACCGAGTACAATTTACAGCGATTCAAGAACAACGTGAATCGCTTTTTCCGCACTCGTGCCGCTCCTGGAGCGCTTTAGGGACTTCCCTGCAGCACGTGAGCTAGACCCATAAAAAAAAAAAAAAAAAATAGCGTCCGCAGATGGGTACTTTAGAGGTCTTCCGGAAAACCACGTCAGAGGTAAATGAATTGGAAAATCGCTGGAAAAAATGTATTGAGCTTAAGGGAGATTATACTGAAGAATAAATGTATTTCGACTCATTCATTTATCTTGTTTCATTTCTGCTTTTAAAACTTATTGACTAACCGTACTGATATATCGAAAATATTCACATTCTAAAAACTAGTCCCAATTAAATAGGTCACTGAGCTTCAGGCAATTTGTAAATAATAAGAAACAACCTTTTAAAAATCTAACGACGCTTCGACCTAGTTTTAATATCGTAATTTACTTCTGAGATACTCTTCTTGTAATTTTTTAATGTGTGTGAAACATTCTGTTCCATTTTCACAGTGTTTTTATCTGCTGTTTCTCTAAACTGAATCCCTATAATCGAATCTGTATAGCCTGTCCCAAAATATAAGATCCTAATTTTTGCGGTTTTAAGTAGTAAGTAAATTCTGACTTTTTGTTTATGATAGGTTACAGAGATGGACTTAAGAATTTTATTCATTAATGCAAATAAATAAAATTATAGGTGATTTTGGAGATGTTTATTTATAGATGCATGTAAAAACAAATGGACAAGAAGTACAAATATACAGTTTGAATGAATGGGGTTTACAAGAGGGAACATATTATATAAATAAAAACATATTTTAACTTAAGCCTAATTCGGTTTCACTATCACTGTCATCAGCTGAGGTAATTATCAGTGGTTTTATATTATTTACATAAATATATGAATCTTCAACTTTAACAACGTGCTGAATGGAATTCTTCCAGCTTTCACAAGGTATATCATTTATAACTTTTTTTTAATAATTCATCCACTGACATACTTAAAATAGGAGAAACATTTTGCGCCCTTATTTTTGATTTAACTTGATGCCAAATATGTTCAATTGGATTAAACACACAATAATACGGAGGACGCCGCAAAATATTGTGTCCCATTTTCTCAGCCATACTATCACAAACATATTTCTTTTTCAATTTATAGTCTTTCAAAACTTCCAAAAGATCACCTTTTTATAACTAAAGTCAAAATAACTGTCATTTTCTAACATATATTCCTGTATTTCCGATTTGGTGTTGGCGGCATTAGGAACCTTATTTAGTAGGCGACTATGGTAACTTGCATTGTCCATGACTATAACACTCTGTTCGCGAACATTTGGCAAAAGGGAATTTTGAAACCAATTTTCAAAAAGTTCTGCGGTCGTGCCTTCGTGATAGTCCAAACTAGAATCTTTTATGTTTTTTGCAGATAATAGTAGACAATTTGAAATCCAGCCGAACGTGAATCCCATTCTTAAAAGATTTCTGTGAAGGGTTGATCGGCCACAATATATATTGGTCCCGTCCTGCACCAGTCTTAATTTTATTTTGTCTAGTGTCGACACCAACTGCTCTTCATACATAGAATATATTTTTTCTCCTGATGACGTCTTTTTCACAATCGTCTACATGATGAATTTGAAAATCTTTCCGTTTTTTTCTGTTCCTGAGTGATGGTTTTCTTACAATACCCTTAATCGTAGAAATTGGGGTTTTTGTTAGTTCACTGGTTTCTTGCAAAGCACCTTGTTTATTCAAATTTCTTTTTACCAAACTGTCGTAAACATTTTTCACTATTTGTTTAGCGTCAAGTGATAAATGTTTTCTCTTGCGATAGCTACTATTGCGATTTTCCCACGGACACCAAATAATTAAAATAGAACCGTTACGTTGTAAGTTGTAAGTAAAACAAAAAATAATAAAAAGTATCTTTCGAATCTTAATGGGGACCTGTGGTCATTAGGCCTATATTATCAAATACGTAAAGGGCTCCAAACCGGGTTGCCAGGTAGTAAATATATAGGTAAAAATAGATCTAATATGATTGCAGGTGCAAGTGAGGGCGGTATACAAAACAGGTAAAATAAAAATATGTTTATCGTAATACCTGGCAACTATGCACAAAACCATAATAGGGTCGTTTATTGCTCCATTGAAAAAGCAAAAAGACAGGATCTTATATCTTGGGATTTACTATAACACCTAGTATAAAATAAAGTAGATTTCAAGATTCAGCTTATAGTACTTACAATGATTAATTGCGTAAGAAATGGCTTTTTAACGGAACTTCGATCTGGTGTTCCCATTCACTTGCAAATAACGTTAGAACGTCCATTTAATAATTTGATTAAATATTCAGTATTGTTTCGAATTAATTTTTTCTAATTAGGTTTTATGGATTTTAGGAATCTAAAAAACAGGAATTGGTTAAAGAAAATCTTCCGTGAAACGAAAGCGAAAAACCTACCGTGAAATAAAATTTTAAGCACAACAATAAGGGGAAATTTTATTATATAAATATCTTACACAAATAACAATATACAGAATTGAAAAAATCAGAGTGTATGGTTAATTATAAGTAAAGAAACTTATTAAGAAATTAATTGTATATTATTAAGATTTCTTACTAATTACATATTCCTGTGTTTGTAAAAAAGTTAAAAGCCAACCATGAATAATCGGATGAAGCAGAAAATGTATTTTTTAAAGCTCTACGACTGAGGTGTACTGAATGACTCTCAAGTATGGCTCACCCCGTGTAGATTTAGAGCAAAAAAAAATGGGGAATATGTATGAGCTATAAATCTGCATTTATTCACAGTGTCAAATAATTTGGTGGTGTTAAATAGCTCCATTTTCGAATTGGGGATTACCTAGTCATCTGAGTCAAAAATTTCGCTTTTTGGATTTTTACGTTTTCTTTTAGTATGATATCTTAAGAATATTTTCTGTAAATTTCATAAGAATCGGTTTAAAGTTATAGCAGTTTAAAAGAAGTGCCATTGCATAAAGTTTTCGGAGCAGGTAGCGAGCAGCTGCTCTCGGGTCAGTCTTCGCCGACCTTAACGCGATTTTAATGTATTCTAAACTTTTTCTTTTATAATATACGAGGATGGATTGAAAAATTCGCGGCCTACCAAAAAAAGAAAATAAAATACGTAAAAAAATATTTTTATTTTTCGACGTAATCTCCACCTAGCTGTATGCACTTCTTCCACCTGCTTGCCAAAGTTTTCACATCCGTTTCAAAAGAAGATTCCTCGAGGTCTTCAAAATACTGATTAACTGCAGCTTCGACTTCTTTACTTGATGAAAATTTCTGGCCACTGAGGTGTTTTTTCAGGTTTGGAAACAGATGAAAGTCCGAAAGTGCCAAATCACGAGAATAAGCCGGGTGGCGCAGCAATTCGAAACCACAATCACGAATTTGAGCCACAGACTCAACAGACGTGTTAACGCGAGCGTTCTCCTGATAGAACAAAAAACTTTCTTTCTCAGTAATCCTGGGCCTTTCTCTTTAATTTCTTGACGTAAACGACGTAAAAGGGTGCAATAGTAAATCGAGTTTATTATTTCATCAATTGTCACAAACCTGCTAATTATTGTGAATCAGTCTCAAACAGTCGCTAGAAATCGCGAGTCGAATTCGCTTTTGTTCAACTGAAAGCAATCTGGGGACCCACCTAACGGAAACCTTAGAAAATCCAAGTTCGTTGGCAATGATGTTTTGTGTTCGTTCATACGAGATGCCTATAGTGTTCGCAATCTCCCTGATAGTTAATCTACGGTTTTTCAATATGAGATCACGCTTTGTCGATGTTTTCTTCAATCGTAGACGTCGTGGGACGGCCGGAGCGAGGGTCATCTTCGATGCTCTCTCGTCCACGTTTAAATTCTGCCACCCATTTTTTCACAGTGGTATATGACGAAGCAGATTCCCCTAGTGTTGTTTTCATTTCATCGTGGATCTCCTTTGGTGTTAATCTTTTTTTAAACAGGTACTTAATGACCGCACATTGTTCAATTTTTTTTTTTTTTTCCAAAAATGCTGCACTTGATCTCACTAAACTCGTTCTAACCTAAAAACCACAAATTCTGCAGCGACAAAATTTTACACTGTGTTACAAAGTATGAACTTATTGAGGGTACTATAATAAAAGGTGGTGAGGCCGCGAACTTTTCAATCCATCCTCGTAATACAAAAATATTCTTCAATTGTCCTTCTTAGACGGAACAAGACTTTCATATCTGCTATTCTAAGGTTCTATATTCGAAACTGGAAGTTTGTTCAGTACCGATGTACAGTTCACTCATAACAATCCAATTTTAATTTTTATTAATTTATATTTTAATTGGCTTTGTTAAATATAATGACACCTATGGGAGTTCATCGTGGCTGAAATGCAGTTAAAGTCGACGAAGAACGAGTTGACCTGGCCGAGCAACAATTGCCGCAAAGTACAAAAGAAGCTAGAATGCATCATAAACAACAACAAATTAGTATTCTAGAAGCTCAAATATCTGACGAAAATTCGGCATATGGCCCTGGAGTCCCTGATTCATTTACAGGCAAGAATTTGTTTTTTAACCTAAATCTAAAACTAAAATTTTAAATGCGTTTTTCTCGAAACTACTTTTCTTGAAAACCGCTTGGCGGTCTGTAAGATATCTCGAGAATCACTGAACCGATTTTGATGAAATTTGGTATGTACCAATACTATACATATAGCTTGTTTTTGAACGAAGGAATTTTAATTTTATCAAGAACTTTATTTTTATTTAGCAAAAATGTAAAACGCGGTAATGCCATTTTTTCCCTTTTTTTTTAACCAACACCATTTGATGAAATTTTTTTTTTAAATCCTTCGTTCAAAGACTGATCCTCTAGTAAACTGGAAATTTTGATTTCAGATGATCCAGTTCCCAGTAATCGTGCACACCATAATGCTCCGTAAAAATAGGGGCTCGTAGGGAAACGAGTGCAGGGCCGCCTTTTTTTTAAATTTATTAATATTATTATATAAAATAAAAACCTGATTTATATAATGAATAGTTTCAGTAAAAACATTCTTAAAAAATGCTTTTTTTCGGCTGCATGACTAGTACATCCCTTAATTAGACACCCAATGTGCGTCCACTTATGCCAATTGAAATTTCATACTGGGTACAATAACACCCTACTTCTCAAATTTTGACACTTCACACACAGACAAGTCAAAATTATTTTATTATATTTTTCACTTATACCATAATATTCAGTAATTCCCAAAGATTTTTTATGGTTCTGTTATTGTTGTCTAATTGAAGAATTTATTTTTAAATCGGCTTCAGAGAGACTAACACACCAGAGTGGTTTCTTTACCGGTCTGTGTTTTTCTACCTGTCTCAATTAGGAATAGCATGTAAAATGCAAAGAAGTCCTTTAAGTATGTATAAGCATAAGTACAACATCTAAGGCAAAGAATTTTTATCTAAATTTAAGACAACAATAATGGGCAGCTGGGAGCGGCAGAATCATCCCTGGGTGAACAGCAACAACAGAGGCAGTAGTATAGGTAGTAGTAGTAATTTGGCACAAGATGTGCTAACAAAATAAGCGTCCTTGAAGTTCTTATCGTCTTCTAGGGATTTTTATTTCTCGTTGAGTTGGGGCTATTAGAGTTTCAAATATTAATAAGATAACGTAATTCTTTAGTCTATGCCATTAGCATTTATTTCAGTCTTATGCTTATGAAGTATGAAAGTTCTTTTTTATTCCCATTTATTATTTTTTACTTCCCTGGCTGTGGAGGCAGAAGTATTATATTTGAGAGAAAAAACACTTTTTTCTATTTTTATATTCCTTTACGTTTATTTTACGTGACTAGATTATGAAAAACATAGTGTCCAACTTCCATCAGTCCGACTGTTTGGTAGTCTGTACATTATCGGCACCATAACTATCGAACGAAATGAGACATCAATTTGGTACATATATAACAGTTGCAGACGGGAAAAACCTATAGTTTGTGAGCGATATCGCTCCGGCGGTAAATTTTATGTAGTTTCAATAGTACTATGAGAATTTTTTCTGATATTTTGATAAAACAATGGACACAATTTAGATATAATAGTCAAATATATAAAGGGTGTGTGGGAAATAGTTTCTTAGAATATATCATGTTATACGTATATACGGAATTTAAAAATCATGTTATTTTTTCATTATTTTCAATCGTAATAAGAATATTATCTAGAGGGAAATATTTTCAGTTGTAAATATCTCCATCACATGGAAAATGACGTAATATGTTCCGTCCGTATTTTATCTTACTTCATGATTTTAAATTTTAATATAGCCAGTACCACTTTGAAAGGGGAGACAAAGATTGTCAGAAAAACCCGGTTTAGATTAGGTCGATTAGACCCTAGGTGGTGACAATTGAAAAATGAAGTTAATACCAGGGTATTGTAGGGCATATTAGTATTCGCTTCGGGCCAAACGTCAAAATGCCGCACTTTCTCCCGACCAATGTTTATATTGATTCAAATGGCAAATCGACGTTTTTTTCTCTTAATTTATTATTTTCTAGATTAAAAAAAAGGTGTACAACGTTATCATTCGAGGAAAGTTCAACTTTTTCATTTTAAACTAGTTCCCATAGCGCGAGGCAAAAAAAAAATTCGAGAAAATAAGTGTTTGGAAATAAATAACATGAGTTGAAAAGGAATCCCAGCTATAAAAATCCACCTAGAATTACCATCTGGAAATTCCACCTGGTATTTTGAATAGAAATTACACCTGGAATTTTCATCCAAAATACCAGGTGGAATTTCCATATGGAAATTCGAGGTGGATTTTTTTCAGCTGGAAAAACATAAAGCACAGAAAAGTGTATGAAAAATGGTTGCAGCTCGACGAAAACCGGGCAATAACAGGTGCTCAGTATGCTTGTGTTACGAAGGCTTTAGGGCGATGTCAGCATATTTATGCTGTCATTCATTACGTCAACAATGATCGAGGATTATCAAATTAAATGTCAGGAAATATTGTCGGCAAGAAACTCGGATTTAAAGGATTATCCGATTTTTGATTATTAATGAAATGAGCGCTGCAAATACGAGAGTATTTTGTTGGTTGCCAAAAGGATCCATCGGGGCTGTAAACAATACTTTAATGTATTTATTCAATAAATAAATTCTGTATAAAAGTATTGTAATTTTCACTTTGAACGTCTCACTGCTTGAATCCATTTTTCTCGTTGCTCCAACTTATGTTTTTTTTACAGAAAAGCCGTAGGCGAATTGCCTTTGCTATTTTGACAGCCAACCATACAACCCTTCTCTCCGCCACTTTTTACTAATATTGTATCCATAATTATTAACACAATAGCGCAAATACAACAATCTTTAACACATGAACATTCGAAGAAAGTGCGAATTTCCGCCACCGCGCATGCTGCTAGTCTTCAGACAGTAAGCTCCGCCTCTTTGCCCTAAGCGAATACCTAAAGAGGTATGAATTAATCTGGTTTTGACAGATAATGGAGGATCTCCTCCATTCTCTGTCAAAACCGGATTGATTCTCACCTGTTTAGGCACATTACTATCAAATAATGAGCGTGGACGAGTGCATATCCTAATAAGTAAGCCTAGTAAATCGGAAATTACCGTCATTTTTAACCACGTCATTACTCTAGATTAAGATAATAAGCAACCAATTTCACATTATCTTATTCTTAGCTGTGTAACGTTAACCAACGGATGTAGTCCGGCATCAGTCTTTTTTCGTCAAGATAGCCAAGAATAAATATATGACCGACGATACTAGACGTTATCTAAACGAAATTCTAGGTGGTAATAATTTTTTATTTTACTGGGGGGGTTTTAGTGTATTTGTATATTTTTTGGAAAAACTAATGTTTTTTTCTAGCGTCTGTCAGCAAAAAAAAATATTTTTGATAAAAAATATCAATTTAAGATATTATTAAAAGTAACAAGCTAAAAGATATGATAACTACCACTAATAGAACAGGCGGTTTTAAAAGATTTTAAATAGTTAATAAAGACAACTGTACACAAAATCCTGGCCGATTGCTTTATAAATTTAATAAAAAATAATTTATTACTAGTTTTTTTCTAATTTAAAGTTATTTTGAAAATTAGCGATAGTTAAAACTGGCGGAACTTCCTATGTTCCTCATTTCTACCTTTCGTAGAAGTGTTACCTATCCAATCTCTGATTTTTGACTGGCACGAATTTTTCCTTTTTTTTGTAACCGAGAAAAAGAAAAAGGGCCAATTTTTAAACAATTGTTTAAAAAGAAAGTCACCAGAATTTAGCGGGATTAATTATCTGTTTTAAGGGATATTGTTAATCCCGTCGAATTGGGTTGCTATAAACATCTTCCCGGTGCTCTTTTGTTTAAAGTGTTGTAAAATTGTATATCCTCTGAGCCCAAAATTAACGAGTTACTAACAAAATCTCTTGAGTTATTATAGAATATTATTAAAATTATTAAGAATAAATTAATTTTCTTAGGAAATTTAAATTGGAATTAAATAAATAAATTATAAATATTTAATATTATTCCTAACCTTGATATAGGAAGTAGTGAACATACGAATTACGTAAAGAACAAATACAATAATACATTCGTACATTTTAAAATATTAGAGAGATTTTGCAACGCTTATTTTTCACATGCCTTTGTCTTTATCGTTATTTCAAACATGCGCAGTATTAACGCGAAGGAATTGCAAGGCTAGATTAGTATTCATCTTCTATAAACTTAGGGGATTTTTTCATTCATTTCATGATTAAGCACACCGGTTATTGGTATTTGACGGGTCAACACAAGTTTCTAAATTAACATTGTGTCTAGCAGGTTTCTATCACTCCCTTCAATTTTTTTCCAAGTAATACGAATGTGCAATCATTAAAATTAGCACTACGCACATTATAATGCCATTCTGCCAAAGATTGCAAAATCCTAACGTAATCTAAACACTAACTAACTGTTGTCAGTATTATTTGCAATAAAATATTATCACTTTAATTTTACTGTATTTTCTTAGTGTTTTGTATACCTAGGTAGGAAAAAAACAGGCCCTACCATAATAGCGATAAGAATAACGAACCTCAAATAACCTCTCTTTTAAGTTCTTAAATAAGGAAAATCGTTATCCTTAAGAGAGGTTTCTCTCATATTGTTTCAATACTGTGCAAGTGTGGGCACATGCCTCAAATAGCAATAACAGCTAAGTCCTTACATTTAATTTCTTCCCTTCACTACTGTGCAGGCTTCAAACGATGGGCGCATGCTTCAAATAAAGATACTATCTTTATATTTATTTGAAGCATTCGCTCATCGTTTGAAGCTTGCGCCTACCAAAATCAGCGCTGCAAATTTCTTTATTCTTATTTATCGCCTATGCATACATCTTTCAAAAATTCAGTTAACGAATATGCTATTTGGGTTAATATTTTGCATTATTATTATTAGTATGGCTGGAGAGGCCTATAGCCAAGCAAACAGACCCGAGAGATCCTTTTTGCCAAAAAAATTAATGTCTGGGTAGTGTAAGCCAGATGAGTTAAGCGATTTAACTTGAGACCGATCCACAAGATCGGAGGACAATATTCTCCCAGATCGCTGTTTTTACTTTTTTCTTTATACTTCCAGCCATCTACAAACTTCGACGGGGTACCAATCTTAATGTCGTCTCCGTGGCGTGTTCATCGGCGACGGTGCTCGATCCTTCCAGTTTGACTTCAGACCCACATCTCAATCAAGAGCGATATCTACCTCGTCCTATTTACGATTTAAGTGAGCGTCGACCAATAACATACCGTTTGACCGTTTTCCGTAATGATAGGCTCGAGGGATGACTTTAGGTATCCGCCACAGCAAAATGTGGAGGTATCTTCATCGTCAGCCTTTCATTGTCCGAACAGTCTTTTACCATCAATATGCCGGCAATTTTCCGTCGGGATCGGCACTCAATCCTCGAAGTCCGTCCTCAGGTATTCAAGATTTGAACTACATTTTTTACAGCGTGTCGGCTTTTGAGAGTTTGTCTAGTAGCACGATGTGGAATGTGGTGCAGCCAAATACTCTACTTTTTTTTAATCAAGTGTACTGAGCTGATATTTTGATCAAAGTCTCTTTAAATATTTTATGTGGAGAAATGCTCTTAAATGCACGTTTTCTTTAATTGCACTTGGAAGTTTCTGTAAAGTGTAATTGCCATTTTATGATTAATAATTTTTAGTACGCATATTATAATTATAGATATTACCACAAAACTTAAAACCATTTAAACGTTCTTTAACGCATATAATTATTACTAAAAATGTATAGGGTCATGTAGGGAACAGTGACTCTGTCGGGTACAGTGACTACTTTGACAGAATAGGAAAGAGCTATCCAGCTCTCACTTCACTAATCGGAAGAGCTCGGTTTCCGAACGCATCTAAATTAGTAGGCTGTCAACTCTGGGGCCACTTAGACGTGATGTTGTGTGAACGTATGTACAGACTGGAAAAGTTGCTTTAAAATTCGAATTTAATCTGTTATTACTGCATTATTTGCAACAGTTTATAATTTGTATTGTTTCAGTCGAAAAGTAGATCTATTCTAGCTAATATTGACGGGTTTTTTTGATGACCTCTTGACTAAAGTTTAGAACAATGTTCCACGACAAATCAAAATGGCGACCAAGTCCACACTGACTCAGATTCAAAGGGTACACAGAGTCACTGAGTACTTCTATAGTCCGTACAATAATTTACTTTATTTTTGAAAGTGTAAATAATTTTAGATTGTACCTATGTTTTCTTAACAGTCCAGTGCCACGTCGCAAATAGTTGGTCAGAAAAATAGGCAACCACACGCGAGAAGAGGTAAAAAATGGATTACAATTGATTAGAAGTGGCATGTCGATAAGAAAAGCGTCGATTTCGACTGGAGTCCCATTTGCCACCCTAAAAAGGTACTACGCAAAAACGAAGAATTGTTTATCACTGGACAATGAACGATTAGAGCCTAATTATTCTGTAAATAAAATATTTACAACTAAACAAGAAGACGTACTCAAAGAGTACTATAATCATTGTGCTCTTTTATTTTACGGCTTAACAGCCAAAGAATGCAGGCAGATTGTATATCAGTGTGCTTTACTGAACAATATTAAAATGCCTCCATCTTGGAGAGAAAATGAGATAGCCGGTAAAGACTGGCTGATATCATTCAGACGCAGACATAGTTTGTCTTTAAGGCGACCAGAGCCTTGCAGTCTTCAAAGGGCCACAGCCTTTAACCGGAACAATGTGGACAAGTTTTATGACAATCTAGGAGATTTGAACAATCGCAACTCTGTATTTGCAGATGGAACTCGGATATTCAATCTAGATGATACCTCCACTTCAACGGTACATAAGCCTCAAAAAGTTATTGCTCTCAAAGGCAAGAAAAATGTAAAGGGAAGTTACAAGCGGAGAAAATGGGAACGCTGGTTCATATTGTCACCTGACACCCTCATACATCAACCAAATTGCAACCACTGGATGTGGGAATATACAGTCCCTTCTAAGTGTATTACAATGCAGCAATTAACTGACTTTTTAGATATCCTAGTAAGCCAGTTACCATATACGACAAAATCGTAGGAACAGCCTTTCAAAAGGCCATGACTCCGATAAATATTACAAATTCTTTTGCTAAGTGTGGTATTTACGCTTACGATAGGCACCTATTCACCGGCGATGATTTTCTACCTAGTTCGATTACTGACCACCCTTGCCCGGATTGTTTTTCTCGTGACGAAGGTATTTTGCAGCCCATTTTAGGACCAGACAATACACAGGAACACTAAATTCAAGCTGAGACATCTAACCTTCCAATAAACATGGTGGGTTTATTAGAGCCGAATGCGACTACGTCAGCCAGACAATCTACTTCGCAGATATATGAAATTCGGTCGGAAACATTTAGGGCTTCCGTAAAACCACAAGCACCAGCCAAATGTTACGACCTCAGCTGAGATTTGTGGACAATCTGCTTCACATGCACAGACTACACAAGCACAAACACCTGATGCTCCAAAGACCTTATATAAACTTTGTAGAATGACACTGATTGCTGGGAAGGTACTGCCTGGTGCTGCAATAAACCCAGAGATACTCCTGATAAACGCACCAAATTCTCCATCGTCTTCTCGATCTGATCAAAAGAATTTTAGAACTCTTTTTGAGGGAACCGATAAAAGCTGGACCAATGAGAAATAACAGAAAACAAAGGAAACCCGGACGCAGCCTAATTGCTACCGATATGCCCGAGAAGTTATAATTAGAACACGAAAAGACAGCTGCTAAAAACAAGAAGAATGCAAAAAAGCAGAAAACAGTCCGCAAAATCTTAGAAAGTGATGAAGAAGAAGATTACGAAAACATAATTAGACTCTGATACTGACAGTGATTGGGCAGAAGGAGAACAAGATGAAGACTTAGAACATGAAATTATAACTTTGACTGAAAAACACCTAGAAAAACCACTAACTCGTCTGCCACGTGAAGGAGAGTTTGTTATAATTCAATTAACATAAAAAAACGAAAAACGTTATTTATCGGGAAGGTGCTGGAAGAAAGAATTTACGATTTAGAATACTCCATATCATTTTTTAGGCACTGAGAATTTTCACATGTCCGATAAACCTGATCTCTCTCTTACTAAAGAGGATGAGTTAAAATTTATTCTACCAAAGCCTTCGATGAAGGATACTGCATCAAGGCCTTATTACACCTTTCCATTTGACTTTTCTGGTCTTAAAATTCATTAAGTTGTTCAGTCAAAAACTAGTTTTTCTTTTTTATTAGATGCAGTAAGATCGTTAGTTCTTATTTTATGTTTTAGCCTAAAAGGAGATTTTGGTTTAATTCTGTATATTGTTTAACTACTTACACTTGCACATTTGTTATTTTGACTTAGTTTACTCTAATATTATTGATCTCTGTCTAGCGATACCTGATTTAAAACAATAAGGTGACCGATGTTTTGAGAAGAAGATAGATGTTTTGTTTTCAGAAGTTATCCAAATAACTGACGTAATGTCACTTACCTTTGTAAGAATTTAATATAATATAAAAGATTTTAGCCATATATTCGGTTTATTTCATTATTTACGTACTACTAGGTCACTGTGTACTCTTAGAGCCAGAGTGTACTGTAGGGGTGAACCAGTGTGCCCACGTGTCGGACTCAATTCCCATTTTTTTAAAAAATGTGTAGTTCGTTTTTTGTGGTGGTTACTGAAAGTGTATCAATGCCAAAAGGTAGCCAAACAAATAGGCTTTCTTGTGTGAGTGTGCCAGATTGGTTGTTAATTATTATCTACATATTGGAGCCTGCCGAAAAATAATGAGCCACCGTTCCCGACAGGACCCTAAGGATATTAAAGCTAGTATTTTATGTTGAATACACACATGGTTCCCGTAGATTTAAATTGAAACTTATAGCAGTCTTAACATATTTTGCTTCACAAATATTCGATTTGCGAAGAACTCCTTCCCTATAATGCTACATTGTAGGTTAAATAACTGTAACACATGTTATAGTAATTTTCATTTTTTCTTTATATTTGATTACAAAGAAAGGTGTGCAGAGGAACGACTTTGGATATATTTGAAACTGAAATATATCATTTGCTTCTTTTTACTATTTCTGTGAAAAAAAAATCATTCAATTTCCAGATTCCCTGACTCTAAAAGTCCTGAAAAGAAGGTGTAACACGATATATAGGAAGCAATCCCTCTAACACCCTCCTATACCTTATTAACCGCCCATATGTTTGACGACAAATAGTTGAAAAAATGAAAAAAATATTACAATTTTCAAATTCCTCCACTCCAAGAAATTTGAAAAGAATGATATATATAAATCAACCCCTCTAACACCCAACCACCATGGTTCCCGTAGATTTAAATTGAAACTTATAGCAGTCTTAACATATTTTGCTTCACAAATATTCGATTTGCGAAGAACTCCTTCCCTATAATGCTACATTGTAGGTTAAATAACTGTAACACATGTTATAGTAATTTTCATTTTTTCTTTATATTTGATCACAAAGAAAGGTGTGCAGAGGAACGACTTTGGATATATTTGAAACTGAAATATATCATTTGCTTCTTTTTACTATTTCTGTGAAAAAAAAATCATTCAATTTCCAGATTCCCTGACTCTAAAAGTCCTGAAAAGAAAGTATAACACGATATATAGGAAGCAATCCCTCTAACACCCTCCTATACCTTATTAACCGCCCATATGTTTGACGACAAATAGTTGAAAAAATGAAAAAAATATTACAATTTTCAAATTCCTCCACTCCAAGAAATTTGAAAAGAATGATATATATAAATCAACCCCTCTAACACCCAACCACCACTTTATATATATATATATATATATATATATATATATATATATATATATATATATATATATATATATATATATACTTCTGTGAAGACTCTCCAACGTTTTCTGTTGGTTGCTATTGTCTTTGCCTCTGCCCATGTGGTGCATGCTTTTCTCAGTTCTGCCATGATAGATCTTCTCCACGTTTATCTTAAGCGTCCGCATCTTCGATATGCTTCCTAGCTAGATTCCAGTCTAGGGAGCTTTTGTTATATCGTCATTAAATTTTCGCAACGTGTGTTATGTGAGAAGCCAGAGGTCTTCATTACGAACGGTGTTCGGCCAGAATAAGCGAAGAATTCCATGCAAACATTCATTAATGAAAGTTGTTATTTTGTCTGTTAAGATTTTTGTCACTTTCCGGGTTTCACAACCATATAATAGCACCGACTTAACATTGCTGTGCCCATATAGGCTTGCTTAACTATTTTAATTCGATTATGTGTATCTGCTGTAGCACTTCCTTCTTTGTTGATAATCCTGCCCCGATAACAGAAAAACTATAGGTTCCGTTTCTAGTTCAGTTATTATATGAATACTAAATTTGAAATCGATATTTCAGCTGGTTAGATTATACACACGGACAGGCCGACGGAAATGAAATGAAGGAAATAAAATTGTGAAAATCTTAGAGAATGATTTTTTTACGAATACAGTACTTCCCATTATCAAAGGAAGAAATGATACTCAGATATTTAAAATCATCAAAGATAATTAAGTTAAAATAATTGATCTATTAATCAGAGTTTTTGGCAAACTGTTTTCTCGTTATGAAAAGTTGATATTTTTACATCACTATTAAAATTTGTCAGTTGCAACATATGCTTGGAGCCGTTAGGATGTCATTTATAAATATTCAGAAAAGAAATGGCTCTAACACAAAACCCTAAACTACTCAGAAGAAATTCCCTTTTCTTTAACTTTAATTCTTTCAATTTTTTAACAGAACCAAATCCAGTTGCTGATATTGCCCCTAATTTCAAGAATATTAAATTATTATAACGATTTTATTTATTTCTTTGATTTATTACTTTGAACTTGGGACTCTGAAACAGGATGCGGTTTTTTGCCCCAATGAACACAAAATATGAAGGAATTTTGTTATATAAATGTCGTATACAAATAACGTAATATTCAGACTTGAAAAAATAAGAATAGATATTTAACTATAGAAAAAATAATATTAATTTAATTATATATTATTTATATTTCTGTGCAATATTACTTTTTTTTCTTGCAACGAAATCTTGTAATATGTAAATAATTATAGATGTTTTCAAATAAAACAAAATTAAAAGCATAATTATTTTTTCATCAGAATTCATGAGGCCTTGAGTTTTGATTGAGTCATCTTTAACTTAAAATTCTTTAACCACATTCTTAATGGACGTCATCCTCATAAGAATCTATAAATACCAGTTTCATTATTGCCCATTCTACCTTTGACATTTCGTTTTATTTATTATTGTTTGTTTTGTTAATAATAACAATGAATGAATTATAGTAGAAATTCAAGATATCCACAAACAATAGAGGAAAAAAGTATCAAGAAAATTTGCTTTATTTGCTGTCACATCCGATGCATTTCTGTACATATTTATTAAAATGAAATACTAAAAATGCTCATAATGGTATTCTTGTTGTCTTGAATTTAGAAATCTACAATTGGTTGTACCCAATGTTCCAGCGTTCATCCATCTTTTAACGATCTGGGTGAGATTTTCGATGTATTATATTTTATATTATATATTATGTTATATCTTATATAATATAATATATATTATATAATATATTATATATTATATATTATATATTATATATTATATATTATATATTATATATTATATATTATATATTATATATTATATATTATATATTATATATTATATATTATATATTATATATTATATATTATATATTATATATTATATATTATATATTATATATTATATATTATATATATATATATTATATATTATATATTATATATTATATATTATATATTATATATTATATATTATATATTATATATTATATATTATATATATATATATTATATATTATATATTATATATTATATATTATATATTATATATTATATATTATATATTATATATTATATATTATATATTATATATTATATATTATATATTATATATTATATATTATATATTATATATTATATATATTATATATTATATATTATATATTATATATTATATATTATATATTATATATTATATATTATATATTATATATTATATATTATATATTATATATTATATATTATATATTATATATTATATATTATATATTATATATTATATATTATATATTATATATTATATATTATATTATATTATATTATATTATATCCTTGCTTATACTTTGTCGTTTTTAACTATTTTAGACTTCCATATCTCTTATATCTTATGCAATATTTTTTAAACGACCTTCCTCATTTTTCTTCAGCGTTTCCTCATTTATAACCCCGCCTACCCCACTTATCTTTATTATTCTTTTGTAGCACTATAGGTCAAATGGTTTCATATTCCTTTGTTCTTTTTAGTATTCCGTACGGAACACTTATAAGATCACTTCGGTATCTGTCTGTCCGTCTGTTGGTCTATCCATCTATAACATCCGATTTTCTCCGAAACTATTTGACATAGAAAATTGAAATTTGGCACTAAGATAGGAATTGGTGGTCTCAACAGAGCCGTGTAGTTTTGAAAGTTAAATTTTCACTTAAAGGGTTAGTTTTCGGGGGTAAAATTGGAAGTGAAAAAAAAAAATTTACCAGGTCATCGAGTGGGGTGTCAAATGAAAGCTTGTAAAAACACGAGTTCAAAAATATATATAATGCAATACTTTAGCACACTTTTCTTTGTATTATTTTTTATAAATAGGGAAAAATCGCGATCCCCCCGCCTATTTCGATGTAGATTAAACGAAAATTATCACGAGTGCATTACGTTTAATAATTTATTTGGTGTATAAAAAAACAAAAAATTCAAGGTCATCAGTTTTCAGTAAAGATCGGAAAAAAAACTTTGTTGAAAACTCATTTGAGATGTGTTATGTGAAGTCATTGATCATTTTATACCTCCGTGCCAAAAATTTTTATTTCAAAAGCAATTAACGTACGAAACACTAATTGCGCAAGTCCGACTTGCACTTGTCCGGTTATTTTCTTTATTTCTAAAAGTATACTTAATGCTGAAGAAGGTTGAAATGGCGTTAATGAAGAGGCGGTTTTTGAATAATATTGCTATAGAATCGGGCAAAGATCATAATAAATCACTAATTTATGTAAACTAAGATGAAGAGGAAATTTGATTAGAAGGTGCACAAAATCTAGTTTCCAAAGTTATTTTAGTCGAATCAGCAGAGCAACCAAAAAAAATTCAAATGGAAATTATCAGTAATTTTCGAGATATAGCCCCAAAAGCGTTATGCTTTTAGGCTGGATTCCATCACATTTAGGCCATATTCTCATTTCGATTGTAGGGAACAAGGATATAGAGATGAGAAACTGAGGCAATGGACCATTGCTGGTTACAAGTCACGAATATTTCCACGGTCAAAATTCCTTTAGTTGGGGTACACGATAAAGAAAAATGTAATGGATCGGGTAGATATTTGCTCGGCTCATTTTGTAGGTAATTATTATTTCTTTTTTATAATAGGCTATGTCGAGTCGAATTAAAACCTAGCAACAAATAACCTCCAAATGCAGTTGTATACTATATTATTCCCAAAATTTTTTTAAATAAGTGTTTAATTAAGTGAAACTTCTTGCATCAGTTGTTTTATTTATTTATTTATTTTATGACTACGGCACATAGTAGAGTGCCTCGACTAAAATTAAAAATAAGCGGTCAAGTGCAAGTCGGACTTGTGCATATAACACATATCTGTAACTCCTTGCAAGGATTGGAAGAGTCCTAAGAAAACACAATACAGGCACAGCGTACAAACCACAAAACACTCTGGCAGACATCCTGGGTAACCCAAAGGACAAGAGAAAACTGGAAAACCACGGAGTTTATAGGATCCCATGTACAGACTGCATCCAAGTTATACATAGGGCAAATAAACAGAAGAATCTCCACCAGGATCCAAGAACATAAAATAAGTATCAACAATAAACAACTTTAGCTCTTTTTCAGTACCATCATGATACTTGTCACAACATCAATTTTGAGGGATCTACACAAATAGCCTTGATTTCACATTATCACACTCATAGTCAGAAAAGTCTTGGAAATCGAAAAAAATGGACAACTAAATAAGCGGGATCATGCACTGAATATCTCTACTACATGGAAGGGTCTACTAGCTAAACCAAGGAATAACCAAAACATCGAGAAGGCAACAGTCAGCATAGCGCCGGAACCCGTAATTACCACTGCTACGGGCACCCAGCCGGAAATCACCAATGCCCGGACGAACACTTCCGACCCCCCCCCACCTACAATCTGCGTAGACCCCCACCTATAAAAGATGGCGACCGCACTTCGGTCTCTCAATTAGCTTCGAGCGGTAGCAGCGACAAGATCACAGTATCGAGTAGCAGCGACAGCAAGAGCACTTAAAAATGCCAAATAAGATTTTGTCGAAACGTCGTGCAAATTCATTGTTAGACGAATGATTGAAATCCGGAATTTTAATGTATTTTATATATACCTTACGCCAATCGATTTTTTTATGGGGTCATTTGAAAACCAAAGTTTACCGAAGTCGATCTGAAACTGTAGAAGGTTTACAACATAGAATTCAATATGAAGTAGCACATATCACCCCGGATTCTCTACAAAATTCCGTTCAGGCTCTTAATGACAGATTGGGTCATTGCCTTGCTGTTAACGGTAGTCATTTTAAGCAATTGTTACCTTAAAAATAAACCTAGAGTATTTATTAATAATTGTTTGTCTTTTTTTATTTTAAATTTTAAAAGACAATAATTCCAAAACAGCTCAATTTAGGCATATAGTATGTTAGACAAATAATATCTAGAATTTTTAATAAGACTCGAAAATAAAATAATATATAGGGCTTTCCATTAAGAAAAAATGAAGATGGCGTAATTTCATTAAACTGACAGTTCAAAACATTTTATTGTCAACGTCAACATGTGCGCCGTATAACACCCTATAATTTTTTCTAAACATTTTTTTGATACACTGATTAATAAATGCTGTGGAATCAATATATATATATATATATATATATATATATATATATATATATATATATATATATATATATATATATATATATATATATATATTATATATATATATATATATATATATATATATATATATATATATATATATATATATATATATATATATATATATATATATATATATATATATATATATATATATATATATATATATATATATATATATATATATATTATATATATATATATATATATATATATTATATATATATATATATATATATATATATATATATATATATTCAAATCTACAAACGCGCTTCAGACTTATATTCTTACTTGGAACACGTAAATAATTTTTGAAAATTTGTGAACAAAGTCGGTTTGAGAGCGACATGCAAGCACACTGAGCCAGTTTTTCCCTTTTTAAAATAATTTTTCCTTTGTCCTTGTAGAATTTGGTCATTACTTTATTCTACATTTTTTTTTATCTCATCGTTTTAACCAACAATATTAATACAAATTCATTTTTAATTATTTTAATTGTTGAAAGTAAATACAATTAAAATAGTCGATGACTATGATAGACGAGAACAATGTATTTAATATATCTTATAATCTCAGATGTTACACTGATCTTTCTCCAATTTTACAGGTGACCGAGTTTTCAAGTAGACTCCTATATTTTTGGCAGTTCATTTGTAAGATATATACGAATACATGAAAAGTAATTAATGAGTTTTGATACACATGTTTGCCGGTCTGTGAAATTTTCTTCGGTCATATATCGCCCGTCGGCGTCATGAAAAAAACATAAGGTTCAGAATTTTCTTGTAAGTAGCTTTCACTACAATTAAACAATGATAGTCTTAGGATCATTTAATTTCTCAGTTTTTTAGTTTGTAGTATTGTATCTTATTATAGAAATTATACAGCCTGGTTTGTAAAATATTGGGTGTGTAGTTTTAGTTTTTTCAGTATTGTAAATGTATTATGTTGATCAATAAATTACATTTTTATGTAAAGTACCATAACTTTAAATATATTTTGTTCGCATTCCCATTTTCTTGTAAGGTAAAAATACTTGGAGAATTAGATACATTCTTTTAACTCCAGAAGTAAATTGATAATTACAGAAAAAGTTGTTTTACGGTTATATAACACAGGTATACAAAATAAGTTTTAAGTGAGATACGTGTTTTCTTAAGTATTTTTTTATGCTGACTCCAAAAAATCATAAAAAAAGACATTCGCCGTGAGGTTTTTTTCAGAAAACACACTTAAAGTTGCCAGAAAAGTATTAAATTGAAAAAACTCATTTTAATAAATAATGTAAAACTGTATAATTATTAAAATTATGGAATAAAACTATTATTTCGGACATCTTTAAATGTTCTGAATCTACATTTATCAAAAAAATATCTGGTTTTAGTGTTCATGTTTTCTAAAAAACACGCATACACCACCTTTAACTAAGCTATGTAGCAAAATGCTGTTTAAAATAAATATGTGCAACCGCTGAATTAAAAAATTGTTTTTAATTTTTATTAATATTGAACCAAACTATTATTTCCACTGTTTTGACATCAAAAAATAAAGTTTTATATTCAGTTTCAACAAAAAAACTCACTTTTAACACTTACAAGTGTGCAATATAGTTGGTAAAATGCTTTTTAGTGTTCCGTCCGGAAACACTTATAAGATGACTTCGGTGTCTGTCTGTCTGTCTGTCTGTCACACCCGATTTTCTCCAAAACTGTTTGCAATAGAAAGTTGAAATTTGAAATATAGGAATTGATGGCCTCATCGGAGCCATATAGTTTTGAAAGTTACATTTTGACTTAAGGAGTTAGTTTGGGGGGTGATATATATATATATATATATATATATATATATATATATATATATATATATATATATATATATATATATATATATATATATATATATATATATATATATATATATATATATATATATATATATATATATATATATATGTATATATATATATATATATATATATATATATATATATATATATATATATAAATATATATATACGAGGCTGGTTTGAAAAGTCCGTGCAAAGTCCGAGAGATGGCACCACCGGCGCGTATCGAGGTCATGTTTAGTTAGTAGCATCTCTTGAATGAACGCACACCAAGTTTCAGCCATATTGGTCTATTTCTTTGTGTTTGGCATTCGTGTGAATCAAGGAAGTCGAGTGATTTTTCAAGAAATGGACGAAAAAGAATTTCGTGTGGTGATTAAACATTACTTTATGAAAGGCAAAACGCCTCAGGAGACTAAAGAGAAGCTTGATAAACATTATGGTGACTCTGCACCTTCGATTAGAACAGTTTATAAATGGTTTCAAAATTTTCGGACTGGCCATATGGGCACAAGTGACGCTGAACGTTCTGGACGGCCTGTGGAGGTTACGACTCCAGAAATCATTGATCAAATCCATGATATGGTGATGGATGACAGAAGAGTTAAGGTGCGTGAGTTTGCTAGTGCTGTGGGCATCTCGACTGAACGGGTACATAATATTTTGCATAAACATTTGGACATGAGAAAGCTATCCGCAAGATGGGTGCCGCGATTGCTCACGCTTGACCAAAAATGGAATCGTGTGAAGTGTTGCAAGGATGGTTTGCAGCTGTTCCAGAAGAATCCGGAGGACTTTAAGCGTCGTTTCGTCACTGTGGATGAAACATGGATACATTACTATACTCCTGAGACCAAACAACAATCTAAACAATGGGTTACCAAGGGGGAATCTGCACCAAAAAAGGCGAAGACCGTTCCTTCGGCCGGAAAGGTTATGGCGACCGTCTTTTGGGATTCGCAAGGGATAATCCTCATCGACTATCTGGAAAAGGGTAAAACTATTACAGGTGAATATTATTCATCGTTATTGGACCGTTTGAAAACCGAGCTGCAAGAAAAACGCCCGCGATTGGCCCACAAGAAAGTCCTTTTCCATCACGACAACGCACCAGCACACACCTCAGCAGTTGTGGTCGCAAAATTAATGGAAATAGGATTCCTACTCGTTTCACATCCCCCTCGGACTACTATTTGTTCCCCAATTTGAAGAAATGGCTGGCGGGACAAAGATTTTATTCAAACGAGGAGGTGATTGCAGACACTAATGGATATTTTGCAGACTTGGACAAATCCTATTATTCGGAAGGGATCAACAAACTAGAACATCGTTGGACGAAGTGTATAAGCCTAAAAGGAGACTATGTCGAAAAATAAAAAAGGTTTACCCCAAACACATAAGTAGTTTTTATTTTTGCACGGACTTTTCAAACCAGCCTCGTAATTAAACAGTTAGTAAATAATCATATGTTATTGTTAATTGTAACATTGACTACTATTATTTAATATTACCAAAAAATAATGATTTTTGTATTTTAAACTCGACACTGATCATGGAAAAGTCAGGTAACTTTAAGAAAAAAAAAAATGAGCATTTAGCAATATTGTGAACAAGCGCCTGAAAGAGCTGGTATATGAAACCTTCACATTTTTTTTATGGGTCTAACACACCAGCGATTCACGTTGTTCTTGAAACGCTGTAAATTGTACTCGGTAGGAAACACAGCGCTGGGCAAATTATTCCAAAGGGATGATGTTCTCCTCCTCCTCCTCTCTCTAAAAACACTGCTTGAAAAGCGTTGTACGCGGAGTAACAAGCTGAACCTCATATGGATATGAAGCACCAGCGCGACGTTTTTGTAGCGTTAAATTCCACTTGGTTACTGTCACCCCAAGATAGAATTTCTTCCAGGTCTTTGTTAAGTTGAACGACCTCCTGCTGTCTGCGGATATTCGCCTGAGCAGCCGCGAAAAATAAAAAAGGTTTACCCCAAACACATAAGTAGTTTTTATTTTTGCACGGACTTTTCAAACCAGCCTCGTATATATATATATATATATATATATATATATATATATATATATATATAACATATATATAATGTAATACTTGCGTACACTTTTCTTTGTATTATTTTCAAAATATCGCGAAAAATCACTGTCCCTCCCTTATCTCGAAAAGTTCTGATCAAAAAATTTTGAAAAAATTCTGGAATATTCTCCAAGGGGTGTAGATTGAACGAAAATTATCACGAGTGCATTACCTTTAATAATTTATCTTGTATATAAAAAAAACAAAAATTTCAAGGTCTTCAGTTTTCAGTAAAGATTGGAAACAAACTTCTTTGAAAACTCATTTGGGGTGTGTTTTGTGAAGACACTGAACATTTTATACCTCCGTAACAAATAACAAATATTTTATTTTAAAAGCAATCAACGTACGGAACACTAATTGTGTAAGTTCAACTTGCACATGACCGGTTATTTAAGTAAATAAATGCAACAATAAACAGTAATTTTTTTCGCACAAAACTATCATTTCTAGTAGTTTTTTAAGTTTCAAATTCGAATTTGATATCAAAACATGAGGAATAGTGTTTAGTGTTGAAGAAAAATATCCGTTTACTATTTAGGAACAAAAGGCTACAAAATGCAGTCTAATGTATGTCCCTTGACAGTTTTAGAAGTCAATTTTGTGGATAGATTAATTGAGTGAATATGGGGGAACGTGAGTGAGGTAGAGAGTAAGTGAGTGAGTGAGATAGTGAGTGGGTGAGTGAGTGAGTGAGCGAGCGAGTGAGTGAGTGTAGAAGTGAGTCAGCAAGTATGGGGGTATGTAAATGAGTGAGTGTGTGAGTGAGTGCGTGACTGAGCGAGCGAGTGAGTGTTTTGTTCAATATTAATAAAAACTAAAAATAATTTTTTAATTTAGCAGTTGCACAAATTTATTTTAAACAGCATTTTGCTACGTAGCTTAGTTAAAGGTGGTGTATGCATGTTTTTTGTTAAACATGAACACCAAAAGCGAATATTTTTAAGTTTTTATGATAAACGTAGATTCAGAACATTTAAAGATGTCCGAAATAATAGTCTTATTTCATAATTTGAATAATACAGTTTTACATTTTATTTATCAAAATGTTTTTTTTCCAATTTAATAGTTTTCTGGCAACTTTAGTGTGTTTTTCGAAAAAACCTCACGGTGGCTGTCTTTTTTTATGATTTTTTTTGGATTCAGCATAGAAAAATACTTAAGAAAACACGTGTCTCACTTAAAAGACAGAGAATTTTTTAAAATATCTGTGTAATTTAATTAATTTCAAGGTGATCAATTTTCAACAAAGATCGGAAAACTCATTTTGGGTGTGTTTTGTCAAGTCATCGATCATTTAAACCTACGTAACAAAAATTTTTATTTTAAAAGCAATCAACGTACGGAACACCAATTGCGCAAGTCTGACTTACATTTGACCGGTTATTTATTATAAAAATATCGCTTATTTCAATGTGACCGACTTAAAAAATATACATAAATTATAATTGAATTGAAGCGAAGCATCCAATCTTTACATCGATGATGGACTAAAATTATTACTTTAAGAGGATGTTGTCCGTATAGTATTTTAAATTTATGGAAATTACGAGTATGTTAAGCGGACTCCGTGAAGAACGTCCCAACATAAAAATATATTTTAGATGGACATTTACTTAGCATATTACCTATTTTATTATTTGAGAGTTACCTTCTCAAACTTAAAAAAAAAAAACGGCCAAGTGCAAGTCGGACTTGCGCAGTTAGTGTTCCGTACGTCTGACGCTTTTAAAATAAAAAAAATTGTTACGGAGGTATAAAATAATCATTGATTTCACATGATGAGTTTTCAACAAAGTTTGTTTCTGATCTTAGTTGAAAACTAATGACCTTTTTTTTTTTTTGTATAACAGATAAATTATATAGGCCAACGATAAAAAAAACTTTTTTACTAATTTTACCTGATTCCTATATTTTTTGGTGAGCTGAGTCCGAAAATAATAATAAAGAAGTCGTATCACCCACCAATTTTTTACATTTTAATATTCAAAATGTGAAAAGTTTATTTTTTTATCCATCGAATGTTATTCGGTTGGCAATAAAATCAGAATTTTATAAGGTTGGCAGCAAAATCAAATGTTATTAGGTTGGCAATTCTGATAAATGTCACAGCTGTTTTTTTTCTTCCAGTTAATATAACCTCGCATTGCAGTGTTTAACCCATGTGCTTTAATTCACCTTCAAAGTATGGCTAATCGTGGTTGTAAAAACTCTCCCAACACATTTTGTTATATATGTGGTGAGTTTGTAGTTAAAAAACATCAAACAAACATTACTGACTGTGTAAAAAAAGTAAACTTTGCATATTTTTGGTGTAGAAATCGGTAATCAAGAAAAATGTTGGGCTCCTCACAAAGTACTACTGTGATCAATAAATAGTAAGACTTTTGAAATAAAACGCAAACGGGTTATTTATTTTTCCAAATTTATTTCGTCCCCTTCAAAGTAATCCCTTGGATACAATGCATTTATGTCAACGTTTTTTCCAGTTTTCGAAACAGTTGTTGAATTCGATTTCTGGAATGGCCTTTAAAGCCTTCTTCGATTTGGTTTTAATCTCCTCAATCGACTCAAAACGATGTCCTCGCGGTTTTTTGAGTCTAGGGAATAGTCAGAAGTCCGACAGAGATAGATCAGGCGCATAGGGCGATTGCGGAATGATATGAGTTGAATTTTTGGTGAAAAAGTGGCGAAGAACCAATGCTGTGTGAGAAGGCGCATTATTGTGATGAAAAAACCAAGAGTTATCGGCTCATAATTCCGGCCTCTTGAGACGTTTGGGAAGCCGAAAAACCATTTTTAAAACAAAATTTAATGCAACTTCTTTGCTTAATTTTTTTACTCATGTTAAAAATCGAAAAATGCACTTGGTTCTAGGCTGAAATAAAAACATCTATTTACTATTATAGAATAAGAGATCAACAGTTTGCTCAGTTTTTCAAGCAGGAAGAGGATTTGGTTTACTGCCATAATCTCTATTTTGAAATTTAATCCATGTTATATTGTGAGAGAACTGTGGGTGATACAAAAAAACTGATACCAGATACGGTTTTAGCACCCAAAAATACATAACACTTAGATGTATTGGTATAAAAAGTTTTTACAATATTTTTTTTGTTAACCTGTGTTATTAAAGGTAACACTCGTGATAATTTTCGTTCAATCTACACCCTGTGAAGAATATTCTACAATTTTTTCAAAAATTTTTGATCAGTACTTTTCGAGATAAGGGGGGGAACACTGATTTTTTTGCAATTTTTTAAAATAATATAAAGCAAGTATTACATTATATAAATATATATCATATATATATATATATATATATATATATATATATATATATATATATATATATATATAATTTCAAGCTTAATTTTATCGACCGTACGGTTTTACAAATCAGAAGAGGAATTTTCGGGTGTCGGTCCGTATGAGGATATGAAACTCAATTATTTCTTATAACTGAATATTTCGTCTTTTTAACATCATCAGGAGTTAACTACAAAACAAATCGTTACTAGTTAAGTGTACACATTTACAATAACTTATATATATATATATATATATATATATATATATATATATATATATATATATATATATATATATATATATATATATATATGTATATATATATATATATATATATATATATATATATATATATATATATATATGTTGTATATATATATATAATATATATATATATATATATATATATATATATATATATATATATATATAGTCTTTAAAAATTATTTTTTATAATTTAGTAAAGATTTTCAGATCATATATTTTCTTGTTGATGATACGATTTTCTATATTTTATGAAACTTTTAAATGTTTTTTTTTTTGAATGTTGTATGTTGTATAATGTTTTAAAAAATTTTTAATGACTATATATATATATATATATATATATATATATATATATATGTATATATATATATATATATATATATATATATATATATATATATATATATATATAAAATGCAACGTCTCTCTATCTGTCTGTCTGTCTGTCTGTCTGTCTGTCTGTCAGTTAGTGCGCCTATCACTGAAAAACCACTTATCCGATTTACGTACTTTTTTTTTAAAAAACATACATATGTTCTCTGGCCAGGTTATAGGCTATATTTTATTACGATAGGTAGCATAAGGAATGAGCAGTGACGTAAAGTAGTGAATGATGTCGGAAATAAGTTTGCCGCTAGCGCGTGCCTTTGCAATACACAGCCTAAATCATTAAATATGGAACAATATTATGTAGCAAAGAATATCTGTAATGTATAATCTATAATATATATATATATAAAATGCAATGTCTCTCTGTCTGTCCATTAGTGCGTTTATCACGCGGGAACCACTTATCCGATTTACTTGTCTTTTTTTAAATTCATACATATATTCTTTGGCCAGGTTATATAATAATAATAATCTATATCTATAATATATATAAAATGCAATGTTTGTCTGTCTGTCTGTCTGTCTGTCTGTCTGTCTGTATGTTAATGCGCTTATCCCTCGAGAACCACTTATCCGATTTACGTGATTTTTTAAATTCATACATATGTTCCTGTCCAGGTTATAGGTATATATTTTAATACATCTATAATATATATAAAATGCAACGTAACTATGTCTGTCTGTCTGTCCGTTAGTGCGCTTATCACTGGAGAACCACTTATGTGATTTTCGTACTTTTTTTTTAAAAAACATACATATGTTCTCCGGCCAGGTTATAGGCTATATTTTATTACGATAGGTAGCATAAGGAATGAGCAGTGACAATAATAGTAAATGAAGTCGGACAAAGTTTGCCGCTAGCGCGTTCTCTTGCAATACACAGTCCAAACCATTAAATATGGAACAATATTATGTCGCAGAGAATATCTATAATATATATAAAATGCAATGTCTCTCTGTCCGTCTGTCTGTCTGTCTGTTCATCCGTTAGTGTGCTAATCACTGGAGAATCACTTATCCGATTTACGTACTTTTTTTTAAACATATACGGGTTATAGGATATATTTTATTAGGTGACATAAGGAATAAGCAGTGACGATAATAGTGAATCAAGTCGGAGAAAAGTTTGCCGCTAGCGCGTTCTCTTGCAATACACTCCCTAAAGCATTAAATATGGAACAATATCATGTAGCAAAGAATACAATATATATAAAATGCAACGTCTCCCTGTCTGTCTGTCTGTCCGCCGCTTATCACTCGAGAACCACTTATCCGATTTACGTGTTTTTATAAATTTAAACATATGTTCTATATAATTCGATATAAGCCTAGATAATGGGACATAAGGTGAGATAATGGGAGATAAGGAGAAATAATGGGAGATAAGTCCAGATAAGCCTCGATAATGAGAGATAAAGTGAGATAATGGGAGATAAGTATAAATAATGGGAGATAAGGAGAGATAATGGGCGACAAGCAGAGATAAGTCTAGATAATGGGAGTTATGGTGAGATAATGGGAGATAAGGAGAAATAATGGGAGATAAGGAGAAATAATGGGAGATAAGGAGAAATAATGGGAGATAAGGAGAAATAATGGGAGATGAGCAGAGATAAGCCTAGATAATGGAAATTATGTAGAAATAATGGGAAATAAGAAGAAATATTGGGAGATAAGGAGAAATAATGGGAGATGTTTTATTACGTTGGGTAAACATAAGGAATAAGCAGTGACGATAGTGGTGAATCAAGTCTACGCGAGCGGAGCCGCGGGCCCGGCTAGTATATATATATATATATATATATATATATATATATATATATATATATATATATATATATATATATATATGTACATGTGTATATATATATATATATATATATATATATATATATATATATATATATATATATATATATATATATACGAGGCTGGTATCCGTGCAAAGTCCGAGAGATGGCACCACGGGCGCGTATCGAGGTCATGTTTAGTTAGTAGCATCTCTTGAATGAACGCACACCAAGTTTCAGCCATATTGGTCTATTTCTTTGTGTTTGGCATTCGTGTGAATCAAGGAAGTCGAGTGATTTTCAAGAAATGGACGAAAAAGAATTTCGTGTGGTGATTAAACATTACTTTATGAAAGGCAAAACGCCTCAGGAGACTAAAGAGAAGCTTGATAAACATTATGGTGACTCTGCACCTTCGATTAGAACAGTTTATAAGTGGTTTCAAAATTTTCGGACTGGCCATATGGGCACAAGTGACGCTGAACGTTCTGGACGGCCTGTGGAGGTTACGACTCCAGAAATCATTGATCAAATCCATGATATGGTGATGGATGACAAAAGAGTTAAGGTGCGTGAGATTGCTAGTGCTGTGGGCATCTCGACTGAACGGGTACATAATATTTTGCATAAACATTTGGGACATGAGAAAGCTATCCGCAAGATGGGTGCCGCGATTGCTCACGCTTGACCAAAAACGGAATCGTGTGAAGTGTTGCAAGGATGGTTTGCAGCTGTTCTAGAAGAATCCGGAGGACTTTAAGCATCGTTTCGTCACTGTGGATGAAACATGGATACATTAATATACTCCTGAGACCAAACAACAATCTAAACAATGGGTTACCAAGGGGGAATCTGCACCAAAAAAGGCGAAGACCGTTCCTTCGGCCGGAAAGGTTATGGCGACTGTCTTTTGGATTCGCAAGGGATAATCTTCATCGACTATCTGGAAAAGGGTTAAAACTATTACAGGTGAATATTATTCATTGTTATTGGACCATTTGAAAACCGAGCTGCAAGAAAAACGCCCGCGATTGGCCCACAAGAAAAGTCCTTTTCCATCACGACAACGCACCAGTACACACCTCAGCAGTTGTGGTCGCAAAATTAATGGAAATAGGATTCCAACTCGTTTCACATCCCTCCTATTCTCCAGACTTGGCTCCTTCGGACTACTATTTGTTCCCCAATTTGAAGAAATGGCTGGCGGGACAAAGATTTTATTCAAACGAGGAGGTGATTGCAGACACTAATGGATATTTTGCAGACTTGGACAAATCCTATTATTCGGAAGGGATCAACAAACTAGAACATCGTTGGACGAAGTGTATAAGCCTAAAAGGAGACTATGTCGAAAAATAAAAAAGGTTTACCCCAAACACATAAGTAGTTTTTATTTTTGCACGGACTTTTCAAACCAGCCTCGTATATATATATATATATATATATATATATATATATATATATATATATATATATATATAATATATATATATATACATATATATTTTTAAACTCGATGACTTGGTAAAATTTTTTTTTTCACTTCTGATTTCCCCCCAAAACTAACTAAATCAAAATTTAACTTTCAAAACTACACGGCTCTGATAGGGTCATCAATTCCTATATTAGTGCCAAATTCCAACTTTCTCTGTTAAATAGTTTCGGAGAAAATTGGGTGTGACCGACGAACAGACAGACGGACAGACAGACACCAAAGTGATCTTATTAAGTGTTCCGAACGTGACACTAAAAATGGCCAAGTGCAAGTCGGACTTGTGCAATTAGTATTCCGTATCGTGATTGGTTTTACAATAAAATTTTTTTGTGATGGATGGAGGTATAAAATGATCAGTGACTTCACAAAACGCACCCCAAATGGGTTTGTAAAAATCAGTATCTAGGATTTGGAGACAAACTTGTTTGTGATGGCTAACAAAACTTTCTACAACGTGAACTTCTATATCATTAAGAACATTGCAAAACACCTTGTCTATCAAGGTTCTGTGTCTAGTGGAACTAGTATCATTTGTATAAGCCCAATGCTAGTCAAATAGGTGGATAAACTATTATTAACACATTCCAAAAAATGTATGTTAAAATCTCCCACAATAATTATCTTAGATCCTTGCTGTGGATGTGTGTTTATAATTTATCTATACAGTGAATAACATTTTTAATTAAATAGGTAGACTTGTATACAAGTATGAAACATATATCAAATAAAGTTTTGTTTCTCATCTTTATTTTTATATACCAATCGTGATACTTTTCGTTCAATCTACGCCTTATGGAGAATATTCTTGGATTTTTTTTGAAATTTCTTGATTAGTACTCATAAAGATAGGGTGGGATTTTTGACTTAAAAATAATACAAAGAAAAGTTTACGTGAGCATTATATCATATTTATTTTTGAACTAATGTTTTCACAAGCTTTTATTTGGCAACCCACTCGATGACCTTGAAATTTTTTTTAGCTTCCGATTTTACCTCCTAAAATTAACCTCTTAAGTCAACTAAGTTGGGAATGTGGAATTTTTGGCACAATGATACTACTCAGTATATATCACCACTACACCAAACACTTTATTTTTGCACTCGACGCGCGTTTCTCTAACCATGTTAGTTTCATCAGGAGCGATGACTGACTAAAGCTAAACTACAAATCTACCCTATTTATACTTAGCCTAAACCTTGAATTACTCAAGCGGAACTAATGACATAGGCAAGGCCCTCAGTTCCAGTCAAGTAACCAGTAGAGGGGACTATAAGGAATAGGCCCTCTGTCTTTATTTAAACTACTTTTAGATTTTATGATTTCCATACTTTCGTATGCGTTCAACACTCTCCTATCAGATACATTTTTTATTAACCTTAGATTATCTAATGTTACAGTATGATCAGCTTCAAGGGCATGTTCGGCAATGCTAGACTTTTCTGTTCTATTGTATCTTAAGTGTGCTAAATGTTCTTTAAATCGTGTTTTAATTGACCTTTTAGTTTGCCCAACATACTTTTTGTCACAATCATTACAACTAATTTCATAAATTCCACTTTTCTCACAATTAGGAATCTTATCTTTGGGATTTCCTAAGATATTTCTCAGATTGTCTGATGACTTATAGACTAAGGTGAGGCCTACCTTATTAAATACCTTATTGAGTCCCTTGCTATATTTCGGATTATATGGTATGGAGACATATTTGGTGTTATTTTCTTCGCGAGTAAAAAAGGTGGAATTCTGAATATTAAACCTAAATTTATGTCTATTTATTAACTTATTTACTAAGTCATCGTCGTAACCATTAACTCTAGTTATATTTCTAATACGATTCCTTTCTTTATTGAAGTTTACTCTGTTCAGAGGGAAAGTGACCAAACGATGAACTAAAAAATGTAATGAGGCTAATTGATGTTGTTTGCAATGAAATGAATCATTAGGAATCTATCTATATGTTACTGTGTCCTTCCTATAGATATCACATTCTAATCTATTATTATTTTTAATAATTAAAATATCTAGAAAAGACAATTGTCCTTTGTTCTCAACTCTCATTCATCTCAATCCTTTACACGAAATGAAATTCACATCTTAAACAAAGGTCTTAACTTTGCAGTACCCCCTCCTAGAGATAATTTATCAGAAATAGTTGCTCACATTGAAAGTTCCATTAGTACACTTCCAGAAAATAGTAAATCCTTTGTTAGGGAAGCATGTCGCAATCAAATATCGAAAAACATAGTTAACAACACAAATTCTAATTCACGAAAAAACATAAAAGTAGTTAAAGGATTGAAAAAGAAAGATGTCTTCTACTTAAAAGCGGATAAAGGAAATAAGGTTGTTATATTGGATAAGAAAGATTACTTTGAACGCGTAGATAATCTTATCGAATCTGGCCCTTATGAAAAGGTAATAAGAAATCCATTACCGAGAATAATATCAGAGGTTAAAAATTCTTTAAAAAAATGTAAGAATCTTGTCTCCGATTCGCTAAAATTTAAATTAAATGTGAGTAATCCGACCATACCAAAATTGTATTGCTTACCCAAAATTCACAAACCTGGAAAAGGAATGCGACCCATTGTTTCATCGGTCGGATCACCCACATATTCAATATCCAAATGGTTATCAAAAGAACTTGAGAAGTTACCATTAAATACTTTCGCAGTGAAGAATTCGTTAGAATTCATTAATAAAACAAAAAATCTAGTTCTTAATGAAGGTGAAGTCTTAATTTCTTTTGATGTTGTTTCTTTATTCCCAAGTATGCCAATTCCACAAACTTTACAATATCTCGAAGAATTACTTAGAATGAATGACTTTGAAGACGAAATTATTCGTGAATACTTCACATTATCTAAACTTTGTATGGAACAAAATTATTTCCAATATAACAATCAATTTTATGTTCAGAAAGAAGGAACAGCTATGGGTAATTGCTTGTCACCCTTCATAGCTAATTTATTCATGAGTAAGTTTGAAATCGAAGCCAGTCAAGAATTCGAATATTTCCCAAGGGTATGGTATAGGTATGTGGATGATATTTACGCGATTCTTGATACAAAGAGAGCAAATATTAATGATTTTTGTTTCTAAATTAAATAGCCGGTATGATTCCATTAAATTCACTTACGAAGTTGAGAACAAAGGACAATTGCCTTTTCTAGATATTTTAATTATTAAAAATAATAATAGATTAGAATTTGATATCTATAGGAAGGACACAGTAACAGATAGATATATTCCTAATGATTCATTTCATTGCAAACAACATAAATTAGCCTCATTACATTTTTTAGTTCATCGTTTGGTCACTTTCCCTCTGAACAGAGTAAACTTCAACAAAGAAAGGAATCGTATTAGAAATATAACTAGAGTTAATGGTTACGACGATGACTTAGTAAATAAGCTAATAAATAGACATAAATTTAGGTTTAATATTCAGAATTCCTCTTTTTTTACACGCGAAGAAAATAACACCAAATATGTCTCCATACCATATAATCCGAAATATAGCAAGGGACTCAATAAGGTATTTAATAAGGTAGGCCTCACCTTAGTCTATAAGTCATCAGACAATCTGAGGAATATCTTAGGAAATCCCAAAGATAAGATTCCTAATTGTGAGAAAAGTGGAATTTATGAAATTAGTTGTAATGATTGTGACAAAAAGTATGTTGGGCAAACTAAAAGGTCAATTAAAACACGATTTAAAGAACATTTAGCACACTTAAGATACAATAGAACAGAAAAGTCTAGCATTGCCGAACATGTCCTTGAAGGTGATCATACTGTAACATTAGATAATCTAAGGTTAATAAAAAATGTATCTGATAGGAGATTGTTGAAGGCATACGAAAGTATGGAAATCATAAAATGTAAAAGTAGTTTAAATAAAGACAGAGGACCTATTCCTTATAGTCCCCTCTACTGGTTACTTAACCGGAACTGAGGGCCTTGCCTATGTCATTAGTTCCGCTTGAGTAATTCAAGGTTTAGGCTAAGTAAAAATAGGGTAGATTTGTAGTTTAGCTTTAGTCAATCATCGCTCCTGATGAAGCTAACATGGTTAGCGAAACGCGCGTCGAGTGCAAAAATAAAGTGTTTGATGAAGTGGTGATATATACTGAGTAGTACCCTTAAGTCAAAATTTAACTTTCAAAATTACACGGCTGTGATTAAGCCATTAATTAATGGATATTTGCGACAAATTCAAATATCTATAATTTCGGGAAAAATCGGCTGTGACAGACAGACACTGAAGTGATTCCATAAGTGTTCCGTTTTTCAATTTTCGTACAGAACACCAATAATTTCATCTCTCCTAAGTCCTTTCACCCTCGAGAGGGTATGGTGACTCTGTGTTCAATAAATGGATTGAACTATCATCTGCAACTGTTCTCGGTTCTGTGCATGCTCTGATGCTTCATGCAATGACTTTCCGCTTAACTGTTTCATCTGATCCACCCAACGTGAAGGTGATCTACTCCTGCAGCGCTTGCCTTCAACCTTTTCCTGTTCGATCAATGATTCCAGCTCATGTCTTCTGCTGAGGTGGTCGAAATACCACAAGTATGTCTTGTTTATAACCGAGTTCAGTCTTTTAGTAATTTTTAATTCTTGTAAAATAGACTGGTTAGTTCGATATTCCACCCACGATATCCTAAAAATTCGACGATATACCCACAGGTCAAGTGCAGCAATTTTATTTCTATCAGCTTTCTTTATCGTCCATATTTCTGATGCATATGTTGTACTCGGAAATATAAGCGTCCTTGCGAGCTTTAACTTATTCAATCGCGAGATGCCCGAGTCTTTCCATATTTTAACTATTTTCGTGGTTGTAGAGTTGAGAGCCTCCTACGTATTTCTGAGTGACCCTGTCCGGTATTGGTAATTAGAGACCCACGGTATTGATAGGAATCTACGATTTCATACCCTAGTAGATGTTGAGGTTGATTATCATTCGGTCTACTAATGATAATTATTTTTGTTTTGCTATGGTTTACTTCCAATCCGTAGCTTTTACTGAATCTTGTCAGTCTTTGCATAATGACTTTTATTTGCGGCTTTAATCAAGGGGTCTCTACATAGCGCAGGTTCTGTATGCGTTTTCCTCCAACGGCGATACCACCATTCCAGTTATTAAAAACTCCGTATAAATGTTGAACATTTGTGGCAAAAGAATGCATTCTCCGGATACAGGTTTTCGTTGTGAAGCTTTCTGTGTACATATTATTAACACACAGTTTGGCTATGTTGAATTCGTAAAGCGTTTATATTAGCTTTAATAAGTGTAGCAGAGTTCTCATTTCTTTCAGAATCGACCATAGTTTCGGCCATCTCACCTCGTCAAACGCTTTCTGATAGTCGATGAAGCAGAGATAAATTTTGATGGTATCTTTCTCTTCTTCCATTTTGTTCTTCTGATATTTATGGTAATAGATAATATAATATAATAGACTTGAAACGCTCATTCAGTTTAGTTAGGAAAACCTTGCTAGCGCGAGAGATCAAGGAGACAGTTCTATAGTTGTTACATTTGGTGGGAGAGCCCTTTTTGTATATCGGTATAAATATTGACTTTCTCCAGTCTCCAGGCCATTCGACGGTATTGAACATACTGCATATATCATGTAGTAAATCGAACCCATGCTCCCCAGAGCTTTAAGGACTTCGGCTGGTATGGTATCTGGGCCATATGCCTTTCGATTTTTGAGTTTTGCAATGGCATTTTCTACTTCTGATCTCAGAATACTTGGTTCATGATGGTTTACTTAAAGGGGGAAGAGCATCGACAGGGACAGAAGATTCTTTATATAGTCCTTCACACTATTCTTTCTGGTCCCTCACAATCTCATCTTCCTCATTTTCAATCATCTGGGTTGGAGCTTAAATTATCGCGCTAAATATTTTATTTTCTTAAAAAGTTCGTCCGTCTCCTTCTGAGGTAAATGTTGTTCGACTTCACTGCACATGCTGTTTATGTAGGTGTTTTTATCTCTTCTGCAGAGGTTTTTAATTAAATAATTTGTATATTTTAATCGAGCTTGTTTTATGTCATCAGTTATGTCCACCGTTCTTATATGTCTTCTTTCTTCCATTTCTTTCATTGTTTGTTTTGACATCCAGTGTTTCCTGTACATTCTCTCTGTAACCGTACTTTTCTCAGCTGCGTACATAATCCAGCTTCTAGACTCTTTCAATTTTGTATTGATATCGTCTGTCATACTTGGCCTTTTAGTTTCTCGAACCAGCTTTTGAAATGTCTCCGGATTTGGATTTCTGTTCGTTAATAATCGTTAATAATTTAATACAACTTCTTATTTTACACATTTGGTATTTTATAAGGTGATATTAATCACTAGTGAAAGTTGGAGATGGATATTAACAACTGACACCTAACACTCCATATTTGTGTTAAAATTGGAAATAGTGAAAAAATAACATACTTTTTAGACGTTTTATACAAAATAACCTTTCTACACCATCTCCCCTCCTTTAATCTTTTCTACGTTTGGCAATAAATAATTATACTTACAATTTGTTTATTATTTCAACCAAAAACCAGGAAAAAATTCCAAAATATTATTAAAGCTACACAAAATTTATCAACCCGTACCGCTTTCATCACGATATCGCTCAAAAACTGTGGGTACTTTTCCTAGTTCAAATATTACATATGTAACAAATTTGAAATCGTTATCTTATTTCGTTAGATAGTTATCCTGCGAACAGACCGACAGACAGATCAACGAAAATGGGAAACAATATCTTTCGTGATCTAGGGTTCCTGAAACGTGAAGAAATGCGAAAACTTCGGAAGGAATTTTTTTCACGAATACAATAATAATAAATAAAAGTTATAGGGTGTTATATGGCGCACATGCTGACGTTGACAATAAAATGTTTTGAACTGTCAGTTCGAAGTTTTTTTAAAATAGAAAGCCCTATTTTATTTTTGAGTCCTACTAGAAATTCTAGATATTATTTGTCTAACATACCATATATCTATATTGAACTGTTTTGAAATTATTGTCATTTGAAATTTAAAATAAAATATATATAAATATATATATATATATATATATATATATATATATATATATATATATATATATATATATATATATATATATACAGGGTGCCCCTATGTATGGAATATTGATTCCACTGCATAATCAAAAAGATGTTTAAATAAAAGTTATAGGGTATTATACTGCGCACATACTAACGTTGAAAATAAAATGTTTAGGGTCAGTTCGAAGAAATTACGCCATCTCGATTTTTTTTTAAATAGAAAGCCCTATATAGTATTTTATTTTTAAATCCTACTAATAATTCTAAATAATATTTGTCTAACATACCATATGTCTAAATTGAACTGTTTTGGAATTATTGTCATTTGAAATTTAAAATAAGAAGAGACAAAAAAACTATTAATAAATACTCTAGGTTTATTTTTAAGGTAACAATTGCTTAAAATGTCTACCGTTAACAGCGAGGCAATGATCCAATCTGACATAAACAGAGTTTTGCAGAGAATCCTACAGTTTCAGGTCAACTTCGGTAACCCTTGGTTTTCAAATGACCCCATAAAAAAAATGGAGTGGCGTAAGGTCGGGTCTCCGTAACCAACCATCATTAATGATTTTTTCAGTTTCTATTAAATGTACTCTTATGATATTACGCTCAAATTGTAGTTTCACAAAATGCAGCAATAAACGTTTTCGTGAATAAATCATTTTTGACGCGTTAAGTCGTTACCTAACAGTAAATGTTTGACACAAGCCAGCTTAATTTTTTTTTTTAATTTGATCTTAATTTCAAATATCAATAATTCCGAAACAGTTCAATTTAGCGATATGGTATGTTAGACAAATAATATCTAGAATTTTTAGTACGACTCAAAAATCAAGATGGCATAATTTTTTCTAACTGATAGTTCAAAACATTTTATTGTAAAAGTCAGCATGTGCGCCGTATAACACCCTATAACTCTAATTTTTTATTCCATACATATGTATATATTTATATATATATATATATATATATATATATATATATATATATATATATATATATATTATATATATATATATATATATATATATATATATATATATATATATATATATATATATATATATATATATATAAATATATATAATATATATATATATATATATATATATATATATATATATATATATATATATATATATATATATATACATACATACATACATATATATATATATATATATATATATATATATATATATATATATATATATATATATATATATTTATATATATGTAGATGTACCATTATGATATTACGCTCAAATTGCAGTTTCACAAAATGCAGCAATAAATGTTTTCGTTAATAAATCATTTTTGACGCGTTAAGTCGTTACCTGACAGTAAATGTTTGACACAAGCCAGCTTAATTTTTTTTTTTTAATTTGATCTTAATTTCAAATATCAATAATTCCAAAACAGTTCAATTTAGTCATAAGGTATGTTAGACAAACAATATCTAAAATTTTTAGTAGGACTCCAAAAATAAAATACAGGGTTTTCCATTTAAAAAATTTAAGTTGGCGTAATTTCTTCGATTTGACAGTTGAAAATATTTTATTGTCAACGTCAGCATGTGCGCCGTATAACACCCTATAACTTTTATTTAAACATGTTTTGATACACTAATGAATAAATGCTGAAGAATCATTTTTCCATACATATAGGGCATCCTATATATGAAATTTTTATTATAAAGTATTTTTGTCAAAAATTTCATTAAATATATCATGAAGGTAAAGTGCTGTAACTGGGCACGTTACATTTAACAGAAAGTTGTATTCAAATCTGCGGTAAAAAATGTTTGACTCATAACTGTAATTTTGAAATTATAAGCAAATTTCCTGAGTATTAACGCTTTATTCTCGATAAATTAATGAGCTGTAAACATTTTTTTTATTATTTTATAAGATTTCACTTTTTAATTTAACAAGTTTTTTCCACTTTTATTTTAAAACAACAATTAATTTTAAATAAATATCATAATCACGTTCAATTAGATTTGCCAGCTAGTCAGAATAAATAAATTGCCAAATAAATAGTTTATTTTTTAAACTAGTTACAAGTGTAACCCAGAAATGAAATCACAAGTAGAAGTCCTTGGTTTTTAGTTAAAAAAACGTAGCAAATATGTAATAGTTGGAAAACTAAACGCTTTTCATGGGTTCAAGTATGATATCAGCTGTTTTGAAGCCATACGATCCGACAGGTACTCGGTTCTCAAGCACCAGAACAACGAGTGTGAAGTTGGCTACTGGCTGTGGGGTAGTAGGTAACCAGGTTTCCCATAGAATATATGCTACTGGAAAAAGACACAACAAGAAACCGACAATACATAAAATATGCAAGTGAAACGCTCAAGCTCTTAAGAAAACTGGTAAATTGGCTATTGTAAGGAAAGTAGTAGAATATCTAAGCTGTCTGAAAAATTCTTGGCCTGACAAAGAGTTGACGTTAAAAACTATAAAACCATAATTGTATTAATATAAGTATAATTATTTCGATCTGTCAATTCGAGTAGTAGCAGCTGTTTAATATTGACGTGTCATTAATTTTTTTAAAATGAAAAAAATTGGATACCGTGCAGTGATTAAATTCTTCTTTAACGCCACCGAAAATTCATTCGAAATTGTTAAAAATGTATCATCTTCACTTTCCACTGTGAAAAAATTGGCAGCTCTTTTTAAATCTGGTCATACAAGCCTCGAAGATGATCCACGTGAAGGTCGTCCAAAAACTGCTACAAAACCACAAATTATTCAACAAGTCCATAATATGGTGTTAGATGATCGACGAGTGAAAGTGCGTAAAATAACTGAAGCTATAGGCATCTTAAAAGAACGAATTGGAAATATTCTGCATGAAAAATTACATATGAAAAAGCTTTGTGTAAGATGGGTGCCACATTTGATTACAATTGACCAAAAACGCATTCGAATGCGTTTTCTCAAGCGTGTTTGGATCGTTTTAAGCAAAATAAAATGGATTTGAAGTATTGTTTTCTAATTGTTAATGAAACTTGGATCCACCACTATACACTAAAGCAGTGATTCCCAAAGTGGTTCAGGTGGACCCCCAGGGGTCCACGGGAGACTCGACGGGGGTCTACGTTGGCGTGAAAAAAAAATGGGGGTTCACAAGTTGTAAGTGGGGGTGGTTTCGATGGTAAAGAACAAAAATGTTGGCTTGGCTTTACCTATCAATGTAGGCAGATAATACACTACTCAAAAAAATTAAAGTTTCTCGGTGATTTTTGACGGGCTGTAGTTCGGTGAAAAATGGTCGTATTGAGACTGAAGCTTTAAGATTCTAATTTTCAGATTTTTTGGCTAAAATTTTTTAGGAGCTACGGTTCTCATACAATCCTAACAGATAGCGGTTAATGTAAAGTAATATAAAATATAAAATATAAGCAAATAATATTGCAAATATTTTGCTTTTTTTTTGGTACACGGGCTTGAAAAAAATTTTTTCAGTTAGGCCGGCATATGGATCAGATAGCCTGTTCATTTAGCATTAATTTCCTTGTTGTAAAACCTCCCTTAATTTTTTTGAGTAGTGTATTTTAAGAAGGTCAGCGACTGTTACTTGTAAAAACTTGCATATTCAATATTCAGTACAACGTGCGTCGAGACTTGCAAAGCGCCGCCCGCCCGCAACGCAACCCGTTCAGACGTGCAAAGGGACGAAATACGACTTGTGATGTGCTTGCAATCTTGCATGAACTTGTTTGATTCTTCACCAATATAAATACGAATGCCAAGGACAAACGTTACTCATTTGTTTCCGGAATTTTGAAAAGAAAAGTGTGAGTGAATCGATGTCAGTGTTTGCCAGTGCCGGAAAAAGTAAGTACCTGCGTATTTGTTATTCATACTTTTATTTTATATTGTAATAATATTATATTTCTTATGTTTGCGTGTAGTAGGTACGTAATAAAAATTAAATACTGAACAGGGCCATTATTCGATACTTCTCTAAAAGAACAGAAAGCCGAGAAAGATTGAACTTTTGGTACTTTTTATTATAAAATTATTTATTTACCCGACTGTGGTGATTCACTAAAGGAGAGATATATGATTGACCTGCATGTTTGTACATATTTCAGTGCTATTGTAGTTGCTAATGCTAAATGACTAAAAATCTTTTCATAAATTGTACGTGTCTTTACGTACCACTCGTAACGTACATCAAAGTAATAAATAAATCATTAAAATCGCGGAGTTTTGATGTCAAAATATTCTTTAAAAGTATTTTCTCTCGAATTTACAGAAATGTATCAAAATATAATTAATTAAAAAAATTTTTATATTACATTAAAATAGGTTCAGCCGTTTGGTGAAAACCTCTATATGGGTCTTAGCAGTTTATTGCTTTTAATAAATAAAATCAGTTTTGTCGCCGGCATTTTGGTTTTTTTCATTGCAATAATTAATTAATCCTATTTTATTCTGTTAAAATAGCCATATCCTGTTAAAGTCGCCTTATGATTACTAAAACAAACATTTTTTTCTTTACAGGTAGGTAACTGATACGAAACTTGGCTGAATCTAAGAAGAAATGTCGACAGTACAGTGTTGATTATTTGAAATTTGGTTTTCTTCCATCAAAGGCAGACAAACGATTGCCCATATGCCTTTTATGCAACAAAGTTTTGAGCAATGGCTCTATGAAACCATCGAAGCTCGAAGATCATCTAAGAAGGTGTCATCCTGATAAAATAGGTAAAGATTTAAAATATTTTCAAACATTGAAGGAAAAATATGAAAAGAGACCCACCATGCACAGTATGTTCGCTTCAACGTCTCAAAGTAACGATGATGGCTTGCGGGCATCTTACAATATCTCCTGCTTATAGCGAAATCTGGAAAACCGCACACCATCGGAGAACAGTTAATTTTACCCGCTGTTGAAGAGGTTATAAAAACTGTTCTGCACAAACCTCCATTTGACGTACTCAAAAGAATTCCTTTGAGTAACAACACTGTACAAAGACGTATTGATGAAATGAGCTCTGATATTGAAAGCTTCTTGTGTAATTATCTGCAAACAACTCATATTTCTATTCAACTGGACGAGTCAACTTTACCTGGTAATGAAGCATTATTATTGGCATATGTTCGATTTGTTATAGACGAAGAAATCCATGAAGAGCTGCTATTCGCGAAAACTTTGGAGACGGACACTAAAGGCGAATCAATATTTAATGTCCTGAGTGATTTTTTTAAGGAAAAATCGATTCCATTTACAAACATTATTTCGGTGGCAGCAGATGGAGCTCCTGCCATCTTCGGGCGATATCGTGGGTTTATAAGCTTAAAAGAATTATACCAGGAGTAACTGCAATTCACTGTGTCATCCACCGACAACACCTGGTAGCGAAAAATTTGAGTGATAGGTTGCACCAATCGCTTCAATTTGTGATTAAAGCAGTTAAAAAAATAAGAAGCAATGCGTTGAATACCCGTTTATTTGCACAATTGTGCGACGAAAATGATGAAGACTTCCAACGATTGCTCTTACATACTGAAGTACGCTGGTTGTCGAAAGGTGCATGTTTAACAAGATTTTACTCACTTTTTGAATCAGTTTTAGAGTTTCTGGAAAGTAAAGATCCAGATTTAAAAGAAAACCTGATCAAACTGAAAGCAGACATCGCCTATTTGACAGATTTGTTCGAAAAATTTAATGACATTAACTTGCAGTTACAAAATTTATATTATAAAAACAAAGGGTGTAATTTCGGCTTTTCTTGGAAAATTGAAATTTGTGAAGCAAAATATTAGTCGGCGCGAATTCTCCCAGTTTCCAAATTTGTCACAGGCAGAATGTCTTGATGAGGATATTCAGACATACGTTTAAACATTTAAATGCCCTGCATGAAGACTTCAAAAATAGATTTGAAGATATTCTGACGATGAAAATACCACCATGGATCATAAATCCATTTGATGAAACGGAAGTGGCGAATGTGGTATTACAAGAGGAGCTACTCGAGCTTAGCACCAAAAGGCTATCAAACATTTTGGCTGCAGGCAGAAATACCCGAAAAATATCCTGGGCTGTGGGAAATTGCGAAAAAACTTTTGATAGCGTTTCCCTCGTCATACCTTGTCGAAAAAAGTTTTAGTTTCGTTACAAACCTATTAACAAAAAAAGGAGCAGATTGAACATCACAGAACGGGGAGATTTGCGGTTATTCCTTACAAAACTGGAGCCAAATATTGATAATTTGCTGTCAATCCATCAAGTACATCCCGCCCATTAAAATTATGACTATTTTTTTTAATTGTTGATTTGCATTGTTGAAGTTACGGCACGTTATTAATGTTTAATTTTAATTCTATTAAGTCTGTAATCATATTATTTTAATAAATAGAACACAAGAAAATATATTATTTTTCTTTTTATTTTTACCACTCCGAATTTAGGGTTGGAACTCAGCCACGACGCAAATTTCCATCGTTAGATCTAATCTTCACATTTTTTGACGAGTTTTGGGAATATGGTAGAAATGTAGCAGCAGGGGATCCACCGAAACCAGTAAACTTTTGAAAGTGATCTACGAGAAAAAAAAGTTTGGGAACCCCTGCACTAAAGCGAAAAGAATAGTGGAAAGAATTGATTGAAACCGGTAGAAGTGTACCAAAGAAGGCAAAGACGGTTCCATCAGTAGGGAAGGTTATGGCAACATTTTTTGGGATTTTGTTAATCAATTATGTACAGAAAGGTAAAATAATTAACTATGAATATTACTGTAGCCTTTTGGATCAGTTGGATGCAAAAATTCGTGAGAAAAAAACCTGCTTTAAAGAGGAAAGAATCATTTTTCATCAAGACAATGGACGCGTTCACACAAATGTTTTGCCAGTGGCAAAATTCAACGAATTAAAGTACGAATTGCTCGAACATCCAGCGTATTCACCAGATTTGACTCCCTCTGGTCTGTTTCCAAACTTGAAAAAAATTCCTAGCTGGAAAACGTTTTACATCAAAGGACGAAGCTATTGCAGCCGGGGATGGATAATTTTCAGATTTCCAGAATCACACTTTAATGATGGTGAGGTATTGAATTATTGGAAAAACGTTGGAATAAATGTAAAAGTTTCAGGAGATTATATTGAAAAATAGAACATATTTCACGTAAAAAAAAAATACTTTCATTCTTAGGCCGAAAACTTTTCAGACAGCCCACGTACATACGAGGCTGGTTTGAAAAGTCCGTGCAAAGTCCGAGAGATGGCACCACCCGCGCTTATCGAGATCATGTTTAGTTAGTAGCATCTCTTGAATGAACGCACACCAAGTTTCAGCCATATTGGTCTATTTCTTTGTGTTTGGCATTCGTGTGAATCAAGGAAGTCGAGTGATTTTCAAGAAATGGACGAAAAAGAATTTCGTGTGGTGATTAAACATTACTTTATGAAAGGCAAAACGCCTCAGAAGACTAAAGAGAAGCTTGATAAACATTATGGTGACTCTGCACCTTCGATTAGAACAGTTTATAAGTGGTTTCAAAATTTTCGGACTGGCCATATGGGCACAAGTGACGCTGAACGTTCTGGACGGCCTGTGGAGGTTACGACTCCAGAAATCATTGATCAAATCCATGATATGGTGATGGATGACAGAAGAGTTAAGGTGCGTGAGATTGCTAGTGCTGTGGGCATCTCGACTGAACGGGTACATAATATTGAGAAAGCTATCCGCAAGATGGGTGCCGCGATTGCTCACGCTTGACCAAAAACGGAATCGTGTGAAGTGTTGCAAGGATGGTTTGCAGCTCTTCCAGAAGAATCCGGAGGACTTTAAGCGTCGTTTCGTCACTGTGGATGAAACATGGATACATTACTATACTCCTGAGACCAAACAACAATCTAAACAATGGGTTACCAAGGGGGAATCTGCACCAAAAAAGGCGAAGACCGTTCCTTCGGCCGGAAAGGTTATGGCGACTGTCTTTTGGAATTCGCAAGGGATAATCCTCATCGACTATCTGGAAAAGGGTAAAAACTATTACAGGTGAATATTATTCATCGTTATTGGACCGTTTGAAAACCGAGCTGCAAGAAAAACGCCCGCGATTGGCCCACAAGAAAGTCCTTTTCCATCACGACAACGCACCAGCACACACCTCAGCAGTTGTGGTCGCAAAATTAATGGAAATAGGATTCCAACTCGTTTCACATCCCCCCTATTCTCCAGACTTGGCTCCCTCGGACTACTATTTGTTCCCCAATTTGAAGAAATGGCTGGCGGGACAAAGATTTTATTCAAACGAGGAGGTGATTGCAGACACTAAAGGATATTTTGCAGACTTGGACAAATCCTATTATTAGGAAGGGATCAACAAACTAGAACATCGTTGGACGAAGTGTATAAGCCTAAAAGAAGACTGTCGAAAAATAAAAAAGGTTTACCCCAAACACATAAGTAGTTTTTATTTTTGCACGGACTTTTCAAACTAGCCTCGTACTACACACTGGAATATCAGAAACCTAAAAGCTGAAAAAACAGTGGACGCTTTACAATGCAAAACGGCAGTCTTTGTTCAGGAAATAAAACCGAATCTACCAACCGAGTCGCTTCATCACGTTCACAAACATCTGAAAGAGGGTGTTCTTGGATATGAAGCTGTCAGTGACTGAATTGTTACCGTCAGAATAAAAGCACAGTCAGTAATCCTAAATCTTATTCAAATTTAGGTTCCCACATCTACATCGTCCCAAGACGACATAGACAACTTTTATGGGTCGCTCTCTAATATACTGTCAAGAGTATCAAATAGAGAAGTTTTAAATATCTTACGCTAAAATTTTAGAAACAAAAGCCGACAGATACCTAAGATCGGTTGTGGAGGACTATGGAATGGGAGTAGAAAATGATGCTCGTCGAATTTTATGCAGACAAGGAGTTATCAATCGCCAACTTCTATTTTCAACATCACGTTAGGAGATTGTACACATGGAGATCTCCAAATGGACACACGCGCAACTAGATCGACGACTTATTGATCAAGACAAGATGGAAAAGTTCCATTAGGGATATCAAAACCTATCCAAGCCTCGATTGTGGTAGAGACTATAATGCGCTAGTCGTAGAGGGGTGTCTAAAACCACGTAGATATCAACGACGACCTACCAAGCCCAACCAATGGAATTTCGGCACCAACCCCATGTTTATATGTAGAACCAAAGAGGCCTTCTAGAATATTACGCAAGACAGTGCAGAACGCATGGAAGCCAATGAGCTTTGGACAGAAATGAAACAAGCTCTTGATTCTGCAGAAAAGTTAACTAAAACAGGTAAAAGCGACCATATTAAAAGCATCAGTGATGACAGTCAACAAAAATACAGCGAGCTCAGCAGAAAGACCAATAGGAGCACAAACCGGGACAAAGACCTATACATCTCATCAATATGTGAAGACATCGAAAAACGTGCTAATTCAAATAAACGTCGAGATCTTTTAAAAAAGTTAGAATGGTTTCAAAAATTTTTCAAGCTTATTACCGGCCAATCAAGGATCAAAAAAGAGTTAAGTTAACAACAGAACATGAAAATATAGAACGATGGCGGTAATACTGTGAGAAAACTGGCCGCAGAAGCGAACGTTACGCAAAACAAACGAGAATTTGGAATGCATCCAGTAGCGTGAACCTTCTATACTGAAAACCGAAGTAGAAGCCGCCCAGAACAGATGAAATAAGGCTCCTGGATCAGACAACATTCTTGCTGAAATATTAAAGGCCAATGGTGATAGAGGTACGGATCTACTACACCTGGTCTGCACAAAGACGTAGGAAACGGGAAAATGACCCGAAGTCAATTTATATCGCTCTCCACAAAAAAAGAACTATTATAGAACCATTGCTCTTATTAGCCATGCCAGCAAAGTTCTTCTGCAAATCACACAGGAACGATTGAAGGACTAACTACTTCTTCAGATCCCCCCAGAACAGGCAGGATTTGTACCGGGACACGGAACGCGAGACTAACTTATGAATCTGCGACAAATAATAAAAAAAACGTATAAATACAACGTTCCAAATATGTTTTACTTTCTTGACTACACTAAAGCGTTCGACACAGTATAATTAGGACGACTCTGGAATATCCTGGGGCAGATGGGAGGCCACAGATAAAATAGAGGGACAATACTAAGCAGATTTCAGCGTTGGCAAAGGTGTTAGTCAGGATTGCATCCTGTCCCCCATTCTGCGGAGCATCTACGAAAAATGGATTGTTGGGAGGGGTTTGGAGGAGTGGGAGGGTAGAGTCCCTGTTAGTGGGAAAAAAGTGTCAAACTTACAATATGTGGATGACACGATCATTCTGGTTCAAAACGAGCAAGAAATGTTTAAGCTTCTCCAGCGGGTGGAGGCTGCAAGTTTGCAATCGGGCCTACGTCTGAATAGAGCCAAATACTCTGATGCTTTTGGATAGATCTCAAACAATACCATTGTCACTGCAACTTATGCAGGGCATAGAAACAAGCGCTAGCGATATTTATGTCGTCACACAAATAACCAACAAAGGAGGATCCGAACCACAAATAAAGCGGGGGATTGGGATGGCAAAAGAAGCCTTGGGTAGACTGGTTAAAATCTGGAGAAACCGCAATATCCGGAAAGCAACTCTAACAAAACTTCTCAAACCACTGGTTTTACTTATTGCAACGATTTCAAATGGTTCAAACACGGATTTTAAAATTCTTCGGTCAAGTAATACAAAAGGACGGTATGAAGAAGATAAAGGAAAAGTAGATGGTCAAAGAACAAGAGATAGATCTCCTGTAAGATTTATAGAGCAAATCAAGAACCTCACCTGCATCCTGGAGTCATGAGAACGGTAAAGGATTGAGTAGTATGGGGTACCATGAATGAGTCACGACGTTTGTAATCGAACAACAACTCGAGAAAGAGAAAGAAACTAACCACCGCAGAGAAGATACGCCAAATTCTGGTTGCTACGAACGTCACCGCTGCGCTCTTTTCTTTACCCTTACCTAAAAACATTTCCTTTTATTATATGAATATTAAAATAAAAAGTATATGTGTAGAAAATGCCAGTTCTTCATATTTTTTACGTGACTGAAGTCCAAGAAACTCGCTAAGAGTACAATATTTAATAAGTAAGATATGGCAAATGAGATATCTCATTTTCCACCGTGACTTATATTTCAAAATAAGGTATATAAAAAATAGGTTAGCTTTTACCAAAAATCTAATAAAAGAACTATATTCGGTATTTACATACGGCATATTTACTTAATATTTTATATTTTACCCGCAAGGTCTAGTCACCGCTATAACGACGTTCTTTAGCGTCTAAGTAGGTCTCGATATTTGCTTAGAACTATTCTACAGTGTCTTTGGCGATTAACTTTTATCCGCAGGAATACAACTCTGAGATAAAATAATGATGAAGTTGTTATTTCTCTTTCTACAGGCTATTTGTGCGTATATATACATATATATATATATATATATATATATATATATATATATATATATATATATATATATATATATATATATATATATATATATATATATATATATATATATATATATATATATAAAGGGTGATTCATTTAGAGGTACTTTTTGTGATGGGGATTTAATTGCAGATTGCGCATGCGTCGTGTCAACTGAAGTGGCATTCCTGTTCAGTAGTGTTTGACAATTCATAATGGAAAGACTTAGCCCGGCACAGCGTCTACAAATTGTTCAACTTTATTACGAAAATGGGCGTTCTACGAGGAATGTGTATCGGGCGCTTAGAGCAACTTATGGTCCACATAATCGGCCTACCGAACGCACAATTCGCTCTACCATCAATAAGTTTGAGACCCAATTTTTATTATTGGATAATGCTCGACCGAAATAGACCACATCCAGCACGTAGTGAAGAAAATATAGGGGCGGTAGCGGACAGTGTACGTGAAGACCGTGAAGTGTCGATTCGTCGCCGTTCTCAGCTTGGCCTGTCATATTCAACAACTTGGCGTATTTTACGTAAGGATCTTTCTTTAAAAGCATACAAAATTCAACTAGTGCAACAACTGAAACCGACCGACCTTCCGAATCGTTTCCGTTTTAGTCGTTGGGCTCTTGACAAGCTTGCAGAAGATCCACTGTTTTCGAGAAAAATTTTGTTCACCGATGATTTTTGGCTTAATGGGTTCGTGAATAAACAAAATGCCCGTATTTGGGGTGATGAACAACCTGAAGAGGTTCAAGAGCTGCCATTAAATCCAGAAAAAAACAACTGTTTGGTGTGGTTTATGGGCCGGTGGAATAATCGGTCCATATTTCTTCAAAACAGAGGCCGGCCGGAATGTTACTGTGAATGGTGACCGTTATCGCGCCATGATAACAGACTATTTGGTGCCAGAAATTGAAGCCCGTGGTCTCGACGGAATATGGTTCCAACAAGATGGCGCCACTTGCCATACAGCCCGTGAAACCATGGCTTTACTGCGAGAGCAATTCGGCGAACAGATCATTTCACGCTTTGGACCAGTGAATTGGCCGGCTAGATCATGTGACATCACACCTCTTGACTTTTTCCTTTGGGGCTATGTAAAGTCCAAAGTCTACATGGATAAGCCAGCTACAATTGAGGCATTGGAGGCCAATATTACCCGAGTCATTGGCCAAATACCACTCGAAATACTCACACGCGTTATTGAAAATTGGAACTTCAGAATGGACGTTGTTAACCGTGGTCGCGGACAACATTTGAAAGAAATTATCTTTAAGAAATAATTGTAAAGAATGGTTCTTTTATATGATAATAAAGATTATAAAATAAAATTGTTTTTATTCATTTTTTTTTATTTAAAAAAAAAGTACCTCTAAATGAATCACCCTTTATATATATATATATATATATATATATATATATATATATATATATATATATATAAATATATATATAAATATATATATATATATATATATATATATATATATATATATATATATATATATATATATATATATATATATATATATATATATATATATATATATATATATATATATATATATATATATATATATATATATATATATAGCAGTGCCCGCGGCTCCGCTCGCGTGTTCATTCACTATTATCGTCACTGCTCATTCCTTATATTACCTAACGTAATAACATATATCCTATAACCTGGCCAGAAATATACGTATGTTTAAAAAAATATGTATGAATTAAAAAAAAAAAAAACGTAAATCGGATAAGTAGTTCGCGAGTAATATGCTCACTAACGGACAGACAGGCAGACAGAGACGCGTGGCATTTTATATATTATATTCTTTGCTATATGATATTGTTCCATATTTAGTTTAGGCAGCGTATTGCAAGAAAATGCGCTAGCGACAAACTTTTTTTCGACTTGATTCACTATTATCGTCACTGCTTTGCCTTATGTTACCTAACGTAATAAAATATATCCTATAACCTGGCCAGAAAATATATGTATATTTAAAACAAAAGCACGTAAATCGGATAAGTGGTTTTCGAGTGACAAGTGCACTAACGGACAGATAGACAGGGAGGCGTTGCATTTTATATATATTATAGAAGATTATAGATAACCATACATAAATGTATGAATTTAAAAACTGTGCGTTATCGGTCTTGTAGTTCTTTGTAATGTTTGTGTTAGTGAAGTAACGTATGGTTGAATTATTGTTTCTCTTGATTTGACTTGGTATTGGGATAGAATATGTTTCCAAGAGTTTGGTAAACGTTTGCTATCATCCCGATTATTTAAGTTGTTGGGCCTCTTTTCTATTTCTATGGCTTCTTTGATTACCCTAGTGGATAAGTTATCACTTTTTGTAGGGTTCTGGTTTTGTCAAAATCGATTTTGTGGCCGGTATTGCATACATGTTGTGCTAGAGAAGAGGTGGTGGATTTTTGTTTTATGACGCTTTCGTACTCGTCTCTTCTGGTGCTGATTTTCCTGTTTGTTTAGCCTATGTATGAAAAGCCGCAGTGCTGCCACGGAATTTCATATACACCTTGGTCTTCTAAGGCTATAATGTCTTTGGTGTTGGTAGAATATCTTTAATTTTTTGATTCGTTGTGTAAATGGTCTCAATTTGGTGTTTTCCTAGAAGTCTTCCTATTTTGTCTGTGATGCTTTTTATCTAGGGGAGAAATACTTTTGCAGTATACGTCTTTCTTTCAGGTTTGTGTTGTTTATTTAGGGCCCGCTGGATCGTGTTTTGATCGTATCCATTTGAAAGTAAACTGTTCCGAAGGAGCTTGGTTTCTTGTTGCAAATGTTTCTTGTCTGTTAGGGTTTGTAATAGCTGGGCTAAGAATTTGGCAACGGAGAAGAGTTGGGCTGGTTGGTGATGTGAGCTGGCATTTAAGTATCTGATTGTATGTGTCGGTTTTTTATATACTGAGTGAGACAAAGAACCATCTAATTTTCTTTGAAGCAAGACATCTAGAAATGATAGTTGTAGCCATGTTTTCGGTTTCTAGAGCTAGTGTTTCGATATGCTCCATGTAAAGATTAGCTAGTGCTGGTGACAATGGAGAGCCCATCGGGTCATCTTCTTCTTTTTCTTCCCTTCTGGTTACAATTTTAGTATTTGTTTTGGGATTCGATCTTCGTCCATTCTTCGAATGTGCCCACACCAGATAAGTTGTTTGGTTAGAATGCCGTCTGTAATACTGTGTTTGATTCCCATAATTTCTTTAATACGTTCGTTGGTGACTCTTTCTCTTCTGTATACTCCTGCTGCTCTCCAGCAGAAGTCCATTTCCGCCGCTCTTACCGTAACTAATGCTCTTTCCTTCAGAGGCCACACATCACTTTTCACTATGGTTTCATATATCCTCTTTTTGTTGACTTTATTAACAGATTTATCCCATAGACTGCTGTTTACCAGTTTAATGGCCTCTCTTCCTACCGTATTTCTCTCTCTTATTACACTCTTCACTTTTCCATCCTCCGAAATTCTTATACCCAGGTACTTGTAGTCTCCGCAGTGTTTTATCATGTTTCGACCATCCAGTATGATCTTTTTGTTTACTTCCCATGCCAAAGGGAAGTACTGTATTCGTGAAAAAGACACCTTCCGAGGTTTTTACATTTCTTCATGTTTCAGGGTCTCTAAATCACGAAAAACATAGTCTCCCATTTCCCTTAGTATGTGTCTCTCGGTCTATCGATTGGTACGATAACTTTTGATCGAAATCAGATATTGAGTTCAAATTCGGTACACATATAATACTTGAACCTATATTTTTTGGACGACACCGTTTAAGGTTGTTAGAAGGGTGGGGAGTCGATAAATTTTATTTATTTTCAATATAATTATTAGAGTTGCTTCGGTTATTGATTGAGAAAATCATCACATTTTCAGAATAATTATTTAGAGTCAAACATACAAGTGGTTCGTATATATCGTGTTGTAAGTCTTTTTCAGAGTTGTTAGCATTGATGAATCTGAAAGGAATAGTTTTTCCAATATTTTTAGTTATTTCTGGTCAAATAGGTAACGGGTTACGGTAGTAGAGGAGGTGGGGTTAAGAAGTTGAATCGTCCATATCGTGGTACATCTTCTTTTCAGAGTTCTTGGAGTCGAGGAATCTGAAAATTTTGTTATTTTTTCATTATTTTCAATTACTTATAGCCAAAACTGCGGGAGGTTGAGGTGGGAGGGAGAGGGAGGTTACAGAAACTGCAGTGTTATTCTTTATTATTTTTATTGTATGATTTTTTGTTTTGTAGTTTATTTTGTGATTAATATCTTGTCATAAAGTACCTATCGTTTAAAAAATCGACAAATAGTGCTTTGAATAACTTAGTCTTTAATGTGAGAAAGTCCAATTTGGTACTTATTTTAGAACTGCATGTTTTGAGGAAAGTACTGGATAAACCACCTTAACAGTTTTTTAGGAAGGAACTAATATTCAGCCGAAAAAAATGATGTTAGGTTAAGGAACATGAACGAAAGAAACAAATTGGTGAATCAGCTGTAACCTTACATCTAGGCGGGAAGAGGGCTATAAATGATTTGACCTATTGATAGTCGATGGCAACACACATAATTTTAACTTATGATAGTTATCGATATATCGGTAGTTAACGATATATCGATAATTTTATATAATTAATAATAATATATAACTATAAATATATCGAAAAACTTCCAATCCCTAATGTACCCTACAGCAGAGAGAATCAATTTAAAAGTTAAAAAATTGTTGCATCAAATCTGAATTTCTTAAAACGAAATATTAGAAAATCAGTAGAAATTAAAAACACCAATATACCATTATTAGAGAACCGGATTATGGCTTGCATTACACTTGGTAACCGATTGTTGGACTGAGTCTCATTTAGTGTTCTAATCTCGTACAGTAAAGATCTTTAAGATATTTCGTGCAATTGCCGAAACGGCGAAAAGTTGCTCGCGGTTACCACGATCTAATCCTAAGAATTTTGAATTCCTGTTTTCAAATATCTGTTAAGCACAGTAACAAAGAAACTATGACCTCAAAGCTTTCTTAATTCCGGATCTACAAAATTTCAATATTACTGGATGAGTCACTTCGATAAATTGAGCGGTGCTGTTAAGACACTTCTTTTTTAATGTCTTGTTTTCAATTTTATTAATGCAGACAACAGAAATTTAGCGCCTAGAGTATATATATATATATATATATATATAAGTATATATTTTTTATAATTTACGTGTTCTTGGAATTAGATCATTAAAACAATTCTTGGATCTGTTATATATTTATTGACGTTTCGACCTTCGGAAGAGGTCTACTTCAAAATTTGCTCTAAAAGATGACATTAGAAGAATTAAATATAGATAAGTAATTAATCAGTTTGTCGTGTATTTCGGGGTTAAAATATTTGTAGTTTTTCGTAGTTTTTAATTTAAGACACTTAACTGTATACATCAATGGGGTCCTTACCTTAGAAAGTAGTTGATTTTATGGGGTGTCAATTTTAAATCACTATCAAAAACACATTTTTACTTTCTACAAACAACCATTTAACTTGAAGGACTTTATATGACTGGTAGGTAGATACGGTTTAGGTTATTTACATCTGTTTTTTTCGTTTATTGCAGTGGGCGTCATCTGTATGTGTATGGATTCGAGTATTTCTCTTTTTTTGTATTTATTTCGGTTTTGATAATTTTAATGTTTTTGAAATCAAAGGTATGACTTTCATTCAGTTCATGGTTTGTAAGAGCTGTACTGTTTTTTTGTCGTATAATTCTATTTTCTAGGTATTGGCTTGTTTGCCCGACGTATATTCCTTCGCAGTTATTACATTTGATGTTACTTTTTTTATTATTTGGGGTTTTGGTTTTAAGCCTGGAAAAATTGGATGAGAGCAGATTATATGATGATTATATACACCAAGATCAAAGAACCTTACACTCAACAAAATATATATATATATATATATATATATATATATATATATATATATATATATATATATATATATATATATATATATATATATATATATATCCTCCTCTATCTGCCATCCTACGTGATGATATCGTGAGATTTGTGCTACTATTTTAGCCAATGTTTCTCTGTCTTGGGCCTGATGTGAGGCTTCTGGGAGTATCAATACAGTTGTGGTTTTAATATGGCCCGACCACCGTGTGGGAGACCGTCCTCTCGGTTCTATTAATTATAGTGGAAAGTCTCGTTTTGATGCTGAGCTCATCTAGGATGGAGGCGTTTATACTGTGGGCTGTCGAAGGTATCCGCAGCATTCTTCTATTTACCCACATCATAAATGCGCTGATCCGTTTCTCGTCATTTTTTCTGATGACCCTGGTTCCGGCTGCGTATGTAGCAATTGGAAATATTAGTGTTTTTGATGAGCCGTAATTTGATAATCTTCGTTATGTTATTGTTTCTTCATATTTTTGTTAGTTTAGCGGTCGTTGTTAAACCTAATTAAACCCTTTTATTATAAAATTGTTTAGATAAGCCTTTTTGACGAAATCACAAATTAAAAACCAATTAGAACAAATTTCCAAGGCGATTTCTGAGAATTCCAGTTGAAGTAAGAACTCATTTCAAGGTTCTAGAGATTATAGAAATTCCTAATGACATTTTATGATAAAAACTATGCTATAAATACCATTGCCCTTTTGGAAATTAACCATTCGCAAACAGTGAAAATGCTAAAAACGAAAGAAGTTTCCGTTGAAAATCGGGCTCAGATAATTGCCAAACATCAAAATGGTCAGAACAATGGAATTCCGTCCTTTGGAGCGACGAATCTAAATTCGAAATTTTCAGTTCAAATCGACGAGTTTACGTAGTTCGGTCAGCTGGAGAGAGGATGTTGGAAGCCTGTCAGTTGCCTACAGTAAAAGATGGTGGAGGTTCAGTAATGGTTTGGAGTTGTTTTGGCAACAGTAAAGTTGGAAAAATCTTTAGGATAGAAGGAATCATGCAAAAAGAACAATTTCAAGAAATTTTACTAACTCAAATGCTTCCTTCTGGAAGAGATATTTTTCAGCGGAAATTTATTTTTCAGCATGACAACGACCCTAAACATTCTGATAAACAAATTAGAGAACTTTTGGACCAATGGAAATCCGATGACGTCCTGGAAGTGATGACTTGGCCTCCACAATCACCCGACTTGAACCCCATCGAATTGTTGTGGGGCGATTTGGACAGGTGTGTTCAAAAACTCAATCCAACATCAGAAAATCACTTGTGGGAACTTTTACAAGCAGAATGGGTTAAAATAACCGAAGAAACTACTGAACAGAATGCCGAAACTCTGTAAAGCGGTAATTAAAAGCAAAGGAGGTCACATAGCCGAGAAAAATCCTGGAAAATCATGAATATTTTTCTGATTTTCTAGATTGTAAATAATGTGAAAATAAATAATAATTCATCGAAATTTAAAAAAATATATATATTACCTGAGTTTTTGTTGTCTTGGGACTGAAATAACTAGTGGTCAAATAGTTTCTGACGGTAGTGTATATATATATATATATATATATATATATATATATATATATATATATATATATATATATATATATATATACATATATATATATATATATATATATATATATATATATATATATATATATATATATATATATATACAATGTTAATAAGGATAGACAAGAAAATAGGAAAAATAAGTCTACGCAAGAATTAGAAGGCCTTGAAGCTGTTTTGTGATACGATAATAGTTCTGATAACGATGTCAAGACTATTATCGTATCAAAAAACAGCTTTACAACAGTTTCAATGTCCTACTTACTGACTGGGTGTTATCTAATGTAATGACATTCGATAACACCAACGATTTTACAGTAAATGATACCTACAGTGTCATAAAAAAGAAGTATGACGCTTTCAAAAGTTACGTATTTGGTATTTTTTATCATTACTGTTACAAAGAAAGTTAAATTTAACAATATTGTAGGTATATTAAAAACTAATTAAAAACAAATTTCCTAATAATCGGGTAAATCCATTATCCCATGTCCAACATTATAATATTAGACTATTTTTTTATATTTTAAAATTCTATCAGTTATGACGATTTTATAGTAGTCTCAGGGACAAGATTATCCGAATTATCTCATTCAAATAATTCTTACAAATTTCCAAAAAAAAAAAACGTTTTTAAAATAAATTAGAGTATATTTGCTACTTACTTTTAATTTATGCTGATAAATCCATAGACCAGAGCCTGTCTAAAAATTATTCACTTTAAGGTGCGCCGAAAGTATCACTCTCACAAAAAATAATTACTTTTCCAATTTGCGTTTTCACTTAATCAAATAATAGTAGTTAGTCTTGAAAATAATTTCACTTATATAATATTAAAGTAAAGTATTATCAGAAAGTTGTATATTTAAAATGAAAAATTCTTTAAAAGGTCAACCACAATGAAAAAATCGAGCGTTCGCAC
>CM032454.1:122250007-122255007 GCA_019049505.1 Pachyrhynchus sulphureomaculatus
GCTGTATGTAAAACTTTGGTCATTATCTCAAATTTTAAGTAGTCACAACCAAATCATATAAAATTGATCGTACAATAAAATATAATAAATAACCGGTCAAGTGCAAGTTGGACTTGCGCATTTAATGTCCCGTACGTTGATTGCTTTTAAAATATAAATTTTTTGTTACGGAGGTATAAAACGATCAGTGACTTCACAAAACACCCCAAATGAGTTTTCAACAAAGTTTTCTTTCGATATTTACTGACAACTGATGACATTGAAATTTTTGTTTTTTTTTATATACCAGATAAATTATTTAAGGTGATAATTTTCGTTTAATCTATGAAGAATATTACATAATTTTTTCAAAATTTTTTGATCAGTACTTTTCGATATAAGGGGGGTGCGTAAGTATTACGTTATATATATTTTTGAACTCGTATTTTTACAAGCTTTCAATGGACATCCCACTTGATGACCTGGTAATTTTTTTTTTCACTTTCGATTTCAGCCCCCAAAACTAACCCCGTAAATCAAAATTTAACTTTCAAAACTACACGGCTCTGATGAGGCCATCAATTCGTATATTAGTACTCAATTTCAACTTTCTATGTCAAATAGTCTCGGAGAAAATCGGGTGTGACAGGACAGGCAGACAAACGGAGAGACACCCAAGTAATCTTATAAGTGTTCCGTACGGAACAGTAAACAATATTTATTATAAATAAACTTAGCAGCATTTATAATGTTTACCCCAGGGTACACTTATTGCAGCGCCTGGATAATGGCCGCGCTATTACCTCTTTGATTAATCAAAAATAACTTACCTCGTCCATTTCCTCATCCGACTCTTCGTCTTCATCTTCTATTTCCCGTTTCAACTCTATTACTATACCTTTGTCCGTCTAAAAATAAATATAAGAACTATATATATACAAATTCAAATATGGCTAAACCTCATAACTTTTTCGAATTACACACTTTTGGGTTTAGTTTCAATAGTAATCGAACAATCATCAGCTTGGCACCAACTAACAACCTAATGGTACATCCTAGTAAGGGCCAAAATATACCAAATAAAATAATAACTTATTTGATATTAAGCACTAATTACACGGACGTCTTTAAGGAGTTAAATTGGGATGAGAAGGGTATCAACATAGACGGCGCTAGACAGAGTCACCTTAGGTTTGCAGAAGACATAGTCGTGATAGCTAGTAACATCAATGAGCTACAAAAAATGTTAAACTGTAGTTATAAATTAATGAGCCCTGAGGATACCAACATACAGATAGGAAATAACTCCATAAACGCGTCGACAAGTATATCTATGTTGGTCACACTATTAAGATCGGCAAGGAGAACCAGCATGCAGAAATTACCAGGCGAATAAGGCTAGGACATATCTTAAAAAATACTACAATACTCATAAACCTAAAAACTAAAGTCTACAGTACCTGTGTCCTACCTGTCAGCACATATGGATTGGAAACGATGTGCCTCACTGAAGCATTTGCTAAGAAGCTAGTAACTTCACAGAGAGCTATGCCAAGAAGCATGCTTGGTATCTCTCTTAGAGATCGAGTTCATAACAAGCAGATAAAGAGACGAACCAAAGACGGCAAGGATGAAGTGGCGACGGGCGGGTCATGTGGCTAGATCATCCTGAGACAGATGGGTATATAGGGTCACCATATGAAGACCCAGAGAAATAGGAACAGGCATAAGACGTCCACAGAAACGATGAGTCAATCATATCAGAGTAGTAGCAGGCAAGCAGTGGTTAAAGGTGGCAAAAGATAGAGAAGCATGGAAGAGAAGAATTACACAGAAAAAAAGGTGGGGGAAATATTTGATAGAGCTTTTCAAGAAAGAAAAAAGACACAGAATCAAAAATACCAGAGAAAGTAATAAACGACCAAATGTCGCTAAAAGGAAAAGCGCTTCAAAAAAAAACTGCAGATCAAGGCAGTTTTACTAATGAGCTACAAATAAGGTAGAGAAAGTAAATCAACAGCCAACCATAACAAAATCTTATCATAACATAACAAAATAAAATTCCAGATGAATAAAGAACTATCAATATAATTTTGTTATTCAAAGATATCAGTAAACTATAGAAAAATCGACCTTTTAATTACAACACTGAAAATAACAAGAAATAATAACAACTAAATCAACGCGGACGTCTCAATTGTAGAGGAACAAGAAGAATTTAGATCAGAAAGCTTTGGCACAAAGGCCATTTTCATTATTATTACTAAATATCGATTAAATACAATATGTTCGTTGCGTTGCGTTCTTATGTTTTACTGACGATATCACAATTAAAATAAATGACGAACTCACAGAGCCAATACGAGTAGAAAGAGGAATATGCCTGAAAAAGTCCTTGAATCCATGTAATAACGGATAAAAAGACTATGAGTTCGCGAATTGAGAATTAAAAATACTATACTATATTGACGACGTCGTTCTGATAGAGATAGAAGTCGATTTTGAGGGGTATTTTACCAATTTAACAAAACACCAATACAATTTGGAACGACAAAGTCAGTAAAAAAAAGCAAAGCGCATGACGACTTCGTCGTGTAAAAGCGGGACTCGATGCAATGGTTTCATAAACGCTCTCTAGCTCCAAAGAAGAAGAAAATTTAGTCATCTTCTGAAAGGCTAATGACCATCTCGGGGAACTGCGAAGGAATTTTGCTTATTAAATAAAGGATTCACAACTAATGAAGAGGACGATCCAAAAGTAAGTACTTAAAGAAAAACTTCTTAATTTATGGAGAGCTAAAACTTTGCTCTTGCATGACAACGGCAGGTCTGCAAGTTTTGCACAGTTCAAGTCACTACTGAAATTCATCAAATTACATCCACCTTATAGTCCGGTTTAGTGCTTTGCGATGTATTTTTCTCCAAACTTTTCCTTAGATGATGAGTTGAAGAAAGCCGCTGTAGCATCATTTTTTAGGGACAAACGATACAGTTTTTTGGGATGAATGAAACAACTCGAAAAATGCTGGACTAAATGTATTAGTGTGGACGGTGTTACACTAAAATATAAGGTTGGTTTGAAAGGAAATTTACACAGGTTACAAAGCTTATATGTGTAATCCTTCTGGATTTCTTTTGGGTCGATTTACAAAGTGATTTTGACGTTTTGGCCAAGTATCCTACCGAAAATGAAACAGTTTTCCTGCTAGATTCCAAAGATCAGCTTCTCGGAACAAGCTCTGAAGAAGGCGGAAAGATCATCGGCGAAACGTCAGCATCACTTTTTAAATCGATACAGGAAAATTCCAGAAAAATTACAGTATGAAGGTTGTTGTTAAAAAAAATTATACAAGAAATGGATTTTAAATATATCGGTATAGATATAACGAGCTTTAGTAATATTGACACAAAAGTAAGAAACCAAGCTACACAGCTCGTCAAAACAGTAGCATACTTAAATAATGTAATGTGACCAGAAATTTCGAATTCACAAGATCACAATTACACCTATGCTGATGTATACAGTGGAAACCCGACGTGAAACATCAAAAACAAAAATACACGAAACAACAGAAAGGAAAACAGTGCACAGAATAGCAGAAAATGTCCTATTGGATATAGAGAGAAGGCAAAAAGACGCGTAAGGTAAGACAATATAAATGATTCGGTTTTGTACAGAAAGACAGAATGGCGTAAACATATACACAGAATTATAGAATGGATAGAATCACAAGAGACCGGTCACCAGTAGGAAGAAAAAGCTTAGGTAGATCCCAAAAAAGTTGCGAGCTAGAGGTAATTGTCGATACAAAAGAAGGAGGAGGAAAAAGAAGTAATAATACAGTAAAAATAAACACCGATGTATGAAACTTACCATGTACTTTTTAATAAGCTCCATAATATCTTTGCTACACTGTTTCATGTTAGCAGCTTCAAATGGAGACAGATTTTTAAAATCACTTTGTAGCTTTATATCAAGGCTGGGATGTTCCAAGAGATATTTGACTGCATCAGCATACTGATTTTCAATTGCGATTCTAAGGGGAGTAAAACCATTCTTTTGATGTTTTTTATTAACATTGGCACCATTTTTACATAGTACTTTTACGGCCGTCATGTTCCTCTTTTCAATTGCCATATATAAAGGCGTTTCGCCCTCTAAAAAAAAATATTATATTATAAAATAAATAAACTATTTTAATTTAAGCAGAATTTTTAACTGAAAGTCCTATTTGTAAACAGGTTATTTAATGTATGGTTAGAACTACGGGGGTTATTTGAGGAAACTGTTAGAAACTTAGTTACTTAATAAAACCTAATTCAAATAATAAAAAAAACTGCTTTTATTTTTGGAGATATTAGTAAAAAAATAAAATTGGGTAATTTTTTTTCAACGTATTTTCGTTACTACCGAAAGTATTTTACATTATAAATTTTCGACTTATAGATGCCACTATCAACTCAAAAATACGTAATATCGGTTTCAGTGCATTTTTAAATACTCTTTATCTTGAATATAATTATTACAATAGTTACAAATTGGTTAACCAAGCATATCTCCATTTTCATCTTGGTCATAAGGCATTCAAAGGTATTTCTTAATTCTTCACGAATGATTTTAAAATACGAAACTTTGTACTGAGTAATCATTCGGTTTTTAAAATATAAAAGTTTATAATATTTTTCAATATTAATAAAAGTAACCACACAATAATACTATAATCAACAAATTTCATTTTTTATATATCTACAAAAATAAAAAGAATTATTGAATTTTTTAAATTCATACAGAATTCTCTAAAGCTTTCTTCATTTAATTTTTTTCGCACTTCTTATACTTCATCGTCAAAATATTAATTAATCATGGCACCACTAAAATAACTGCGGTAGATCTAATCATTTTTTGAGATTTTTAATCTTACCGTAATTTTCCAAATCAATCAGCTTCTTAGTATGTTTCGTCGCGAGCAACATTTCCAAAATTTTGGGTCCTGCAGCTGTTTCCACTGCAACGTGTAAAA
>CM032454.1:122260007-122403715 GCA_019049505.1 Pachyrhynchus sulphureomaculatus
TGTCAGAAGCGACCTCTCTTGTCAACGAGAAGAAGCTCTGGAGCCCCCAAACTTTGATGTTATGTGGTTAAAAATAACGACTCAACAAACCACAAGGTTCATCTGTATCCTGTATCAACCACCAAGTGATACCAATTTTCGAACACTTTTCGCTTCTCTTGCAGACACCATCGATCATTTACAAAGTAAACTATCCAAGTGCCGAAATTGCCATCCTGGGCGACTTTAATGTCCACAATATCAACTGGCTCAAATATTCAAATACTACCGACGAACAAGGTCGTGAAGCTGAATCATTCTCAATCAGTTATGGCTTAACTCAGCTTATTGACGAACCAACACGGATCCCTGATCGAGACGGGGAGTTCGCCAGTCTTCTTGATCTGTTTTTAACCACCAATCCGTAGATTTACACGGTCATCGTAAATCCGCCGTTAGGTTCTTCCGACCATAAACTGCTTTCGACATCGAGTATCCTGCCAATCAGTGACAGAGAGGCGCCTAGGCCGCGCAAGATTTGGCACTACAAATCTGCTAAATGGGAAGATCTCATGGAATACTTTCGAACTTTCCCTTGGATGGACGTTTGTTTTCGATCCGATAACCCATCTGACTGCGCCAGGGAGGTCTCCGATGTTATTTTGGCTGGTATGGAAGCTTACATCCCTTTTTCGAAGAAATGCTCCTCCAACGGCAAGCCTTGGTTCGACCGAAAATGCAAAGAAGCTGTTGCTTCTAAACATATTGCCTACCGACAATGGCGTGAAAATCCTAACCCCTTAAATCGAAACATCTTTGTTCATGCCCGGAACAGATGCAAGGGAATTATCGACGAAACCAAGGAGGCACACAATCAACGAATTAGAAACAAACTTCTCGCTTGTCCCAACAATTCCAGGTCCTTTTGGGCAGTCGCTAAGGCAGTTAGTCAAAACTTTACCAAATCCACGATACCACCACTCACACGGCCAGATAATTCCATTGCAACCACACCTGTTGAGAGAGCGAACTTGTTGGCTGAACTCTTTGCTTCACATTCTACTGTCGATTTCCAAGGAAAAACACCACCTACTATTCCCATATTGCAGTCAAGGATGCCCGATGTTGTCTTCAGACAGCGCATCATAAAGCGTATTTTAATGAAGCTAGACACCAAGAAGGCTTCTGGCGCTGACGGAATACCTGCCATAGTTCTCAAAAACTGTGCAAGGGAACTAACACCAGTTTTCTGTAGACTTTTTAACCTATCCTACAGAAAGGGAATATTTCCGTCCTGCTGGAAATGTGCCACGGTTCAGCCGATACCTAAAAAAGGTAAGAAGACCTTGCCAAATAACTACCGACCAGTTGCACTGCTTTCAATAATATCGAAAGTAATGGAAAAGGTTATCAATGAGCATCTTCTAAAATATCTTGAACGATTCAATATTATTAGCGATCACCAATATGGTTTTCGTAAACATAGATCAACAGGAGATCTTCTGACTTATGTAACACATATTTGCGGTTGCTCTTGACATATCCAAGGCATTCGACCGTGTTTGGCACGATGGACTGTTGGCTAAGTTGCGCTCTTATGGTATGTCTGAAAGGTTCTGTTTGTGGCTCTCATGTTTCCTCAGAGAGCGTTCTTTACGAGTGGCGGTCGACGGATTTCTTTCTAACACCCTCACTATCAACGCCGGTGTGCCCCAGGGCTCCATACTGTCTCCTACTCTCTTTCTCATTTACATTAACGATCTGCTGGAAAAGACCGGGAATCCAATCTATAGCTTTGCAGATGATAGTACGCTTGTCTCTTCATTCACCTTGAACGCTCGGACATCGGCTGCTCAGGCGAATATCCGCAGACAGCAGGAGGTCGTTCAACTTAACAAAGACCTGGAAGAAATTCTATCTTGGGGTGACAGTAACCAAGTGGAATTTAACGCTACAAAAACCCAAGCGGCAGTTTTTTCTAAAAAAGTTAACGTTGCTGAATCCGACATAGTTATGTCGGGGCACTCCATTCCCCTAGCATCGTCGCTCAATTTGTTGGGCGTTAGTTTGGGAGCAAATATGTCTTGGCATGAACATGTTGCAGGCATAGCAAGGAGAGCTTCTCAAAAATTGGGAATATTATTTAGAACCAGAAAGCTTTACACCCCACAGCAACTGTTAATTCTTTACAAAGCCCAAATTCGACCGACTATGGAATACTGCTCCCACGTTTGGGGCTCCGCTCCCAAACATACACTGCATTTGTTGGATTCTGTTCAGAGAAGAGCGGTCCGTCTGATTGGGGACCCGGAATTGACCGGCGGCCTTGATTCGCTGGAACATCGAAGAACGGTTGGCGACTTGAGTCTGTTCTACAAGTATTTTCATGGAAAGTGTTCGAAGGATGTAGCCCGCTTAATTCCTCCCAAAGCGGTGCATGTTAGAAATACACGTCGCGCTGGTGCTTCGCATCCGTATGAGGTTCAGCTTGTTACTCCGCGTACGACGCTTTTCAAGCAATCTTTTATATGGAGAACGTCATCCCTTTGGAATAATTTGCCCAGCGCTGTGTTTCCCACCGAGTACAATTTACAGCGATTCAAGAACAACGTGAATCGCTTTTTTCCGCACTCGTGCCGCTCCTGGAGCGCTTTAGGGACTTCCCTGCAGCACGTGTGCTAGACCAATAATAATAAAAAAAAAATTCTAAATAATTTCAAAAACATGTAGAATTATACCAATTTGTAGATCTCATTGGCTACAAAACTATGTGATGTAGTTTTGGAAAAAGTTTACTCCTAAGTTACAAATGGAAAAAAAGAAAACTTTATTAAAACAAAAATATTTGAACATTATCGTTTCTTTGAAAATGTGATTTAGTGTATAATAATATCCACATAATTTAAAAGATTCCAACACTCTTTTAAAACATATCTATAACTAAGGTTTCGCTTCTTCTAGCTAAATAGTTAAAAACATTATCTCCCGACTTATATGTCTGAATAATTTTTGCGACATTTTACAGAACAGAATAATTTTAAAAAATTAACTACCTTTTTGGGCGACCAAGTGTATTTGTTGCAAATAAAAGGTTCTCATGACGTTAAAATGTAATGGTTAAAATATTAGGGTACCATAAAATTGTGATGTTTAGGAAACCAAGAAAACTATATTTTACAGCTTATTCTTTAGTTACATCCTCGTGTTGGACGGTCTTTTATATTTATTTAACTTATGCAAGAAAAATGAAACCGAATAAAATTTATGGAATAAAATTTATGGCTCGTAATTTCAAAAATATGTAGAATTATACCAATTTGTGGATCTCATTGGCTACAAAACTATGTGATGTAGTTTTGGAAAAAGTTTACTCCTAAGTTACAAATGGAAAAAAAAGAAAACGTTATTAAAACAAAAATATTTGAACATTATCGTTTCTTTGAAAATGTGATTTAGTGTATAATAATATCCACATAATTTAAAAGATTCCAACACTCTTTTAAAACATATCTATAACTAAGGTTTCGCTTCTTCTAGCTAAATAGTTAATAACATTATCTCCCGACTTATATGTCTGAATAATTTTTTGCGACATTTTACAGAACAGAATAATTTAAAAAAATTAACTACCTTTTTGGGCGACCAAGTGTATTTGTTGCAAATAAAAGGTTCTCATGACGTTAAAATGTAATGGTTAAAATATTAGGGTACCATAAAATTGTGATGTTTAGGAAACCAAGAAAACTATATTTTACAGCTTATTCTTATTATTTAGTTACATCCTCGTGTTGGACGGTCTTTTTATATTTATTTAACTGATGCAAGAAAAATGAAACCGAATAAAATTTATGGAATAAAATTTATGGCTCGTAAGCTTTTAGGTCTTTATCTAGGGTGTCAGTCTGAAATCTGTTAAAACTATTTGACCGATACGTATGCAATTTTAAATCTTTGTTTGCTTTAAGTTTCACAAGATAACAATAAAATTACTTAATTACTTTGTTAACTGCCACTAAATTTATTTGTAAAGATTTTACAATTGCGTTATCGCGATTTCTTAGTACAGTATTGTTAAAATGTACTGTCACAAAGTAACGACCAATCAATCAACTCTTCACAAGTTAAGTTTTTTATGATATATTATCCATTATTAATAATAACTATAATAATTAACAAAAATAAGTAAACAAAACTGACCGTGAATTATAAGTATAATCATTTCCAATATGCATATTATACAGATTTTTAGATATTTCCATTGGGGAATCCCTCGTATTGCTAGTGATATCTTGAGGGATATCCTTCTCGAACATGTCAAATAGCATCTGGAATTCGTCGGAGCCCATATCGTTAACAGCGACTTGCATTTGTTCATCAGTCATTGGAATTGAATTGTTCCAACTATCTAATGGGGGATTTGGGTACACCTGATTTAAATTATTCGTGTCAAGTGTAGTTATTGTGATAGGAAGTTCACCACTTCCTAAACTGTAAATTAAAAGGATTTAATTTTAATGAGCATATTATATAATTTTTTTTTTATATTAGAGATACGTCCTATTTGTATTAGTATACACTACTCTTATAGACAGAACCCTCAGTGTAAGTCCAGTCCATGATATTAACAATAATCATTTAAGACTCAGTTGAACAGTAAACTTATCAAGTATTTATGGAAAAAATTCTCATAAAAGATATGATTCTCATCAAATCAACTTTTTAATCACAGTAAGCTATTTTAAGTATAAGTATATATATATATATATATATATATATATATATATATATATATATATATATATATATATATATATATATATATATATATATATATATATATACACAAATATATAAATATATACACAAATATATAAATATATAAATTTGTATATAAATATATAAATATATAAATTTGTATATAAATATATAAATTTGTATATAAATATATAAATTTGTATATAAATATATAAATTTGTATATAAATATATAAATTTGTATATAAATATATAAATTTGTATATAAATATATAAATTTGTATATAAATATATAAATTTGTATATAAATATATAAATTTGTATATAAATATATAAATTTGTATATAAATATATAAATTTGTATATAAATATATAAATTTGTATATAAATATATAAATTTGTATATAAATATATAAATTTGTATATAAATATATAAATTTGTATATAAATATATAAATTTGTATATAAATATATAAATTTGTATATAAATATATAAAATTTGTATATAAATATATAAATTTGTATATAAATATATAAATTTGTATATAAATATATAAATTTGTATATAAATATATAAATTTGTATATAAATATATAAATTTGTATATAAATATATAAATTTGTATATAAATATATAAATTTGTATATAAAATATATAAATTTGTATATAAATATATAAATTTGTATATAAATATATAAATTTGTATATAAATATATAAATTTGTATATAAATATATAAATTTGTATATAAATATATAAATTTGTATATAAATATATAAATTTGTATATAAATATATAAATTTGTATATAAATATATAAATTTGTATATAAATATATAAATTTGTATATAAATATATAAATTTGTATATAAATATATAAATTTGTATATAAATATATAAATTTGTATATAAATATATAAATTTGTATATAAATATATAAATTTGTATATAAATATATAAATTTGTATATAAATATATAAATTTGTATATAAATATATATATATATATATATATATATATATATATATATATGTATATATATGTATATATATATATATATATATATATATATATATATATATATATATATATATATATATATATATAGGGTTTTTTTTGAGTGTGAAGTTTTGCGACTTGGAAGATGTCATTTCTAACTGTGTTTCTTCGTAAATATAATTTACCAATACCTGCAAAAACTAACAATTATTGGTAATTAAATGCAACTAATTATATTTTAAATGTACCTTCCACTAGTATAGCTTGATGAGCTATATATGCTGGATCTTGGCCGTTTTGAACCAGGCTTAAATTCATTGTTTGGTACAAATCTAAATTCTTTCCATTCACTACGTGCGTTGTCGGACGGCCTTACCAGTTCCATATATACTCTGACCGGTGTGCTTATGTTAGGGTTTCGATCATACGCTGGCGTCCTAGAGGAACACAAGGTAACATTTAATGGTGAATTCGGGCAAAAAGCAATATAATACATAAGTTTATTTGAATTATTGAAATAAATACATTTGTCTGTATAAAGTTGCATTAATAGTTATTTATGCAACAGTATTTTTGCGCGTTGGTACAAATAACAGACTGTAAAACAGTCAAGTAACATGTACTGTAAGCTGAAAAGGAGTTCACACTGGTATCGTCAAGTATGCATAAAATTTCCGAATTAATAATTGTTTGACATGTAGATTTGCACAGGTTTAAATACATTTTTACTGCATCAAACTATAAATAACTTTTGTAAGAATCAATGACTATATGATTAATATAAATTTCCCGAAAAAAACTCAACAGTTAGTAGTAGTGAGTTACAAATCTATTTTTTAATTTATTGACATTAATTTTCAAACTCTTATGCCTTATGAACTGTGATGTACATGGGTCGAATTTTGCATAAGTACATCCTTTAATTATACCACTAGCGGTTTTAATAGTAATTAGTAGTACTACTTTCCACAGTGTAGTCATAATCTATGCCCAATTCGGGTTTTCTTAAAAACTCGATACAGTAATACAATTTGAATAATAAATCGAATGTTTTTTCCAAAATACTGCAGAAATGACACGTTTTGTTCCTTACCAAATTATATAACACAAGGTAATATTATAAAATTTAGGGTTCAAAATGTTTACTTACTTAAATACAATAGCGTATTGGTGGTGGACATCCAATTCACTAAATTTTCCCATCCTTCCCATATTTCCTGCTCTTCATCATCAAGCTCAAAGAAACGGATTTTAATGTTTTCTAGAAATGTAATTTATTTATTATTATTTTCAATCATTTTTTTATATTATTTTCAATCGTTTTATATATATATATATATATATATATATATATATATATATATATATATATATATAAATATATATAAATATATATAAATATATATAAATATATATAAATTTTTACCGCCAAATCAACCCGCACATGACAAGCCGCCGCTGGATGAAATAGCCCAAACCCAGACGCGTTCTTGTTAACGATCGGCCATACTGTTTACGTTGTATTGTTTACCAGTGGCGAAGCGAAACCAATATCTTTATTTCATTCATGTCATCATCCTTAGGATCGATTTTTTTACGTTATTATTGAGATCCACTATTTAAGATGAATTTTGGCAATCGGCCTTACTACCAGTACATGCAGTGATAACACCATATATATATATATATATATATATATATATATATATATATATATATATATATATATATATATATATATATATATATATATATATATATACTTCAAAATCTGATGTTCGGTTTAGCAAGAATAAAATAGTTTCGTAATAATTGTTTTTTTTTTTATTGCGAACTTTATTAAACATCTTTTATTTTCGCAAAAAATCTGTACGTGTGTCTTGTATACATCTAAAGCGTTAACTTTTTTTTAGTTAGCACTTAGTTAAAAATAACAAATTGAAAAAATCATATATTTTCTATGTGAAGTTGTCTAATAAAATGCCCATACGTATAAATCACAGAAATATGAATGTAAATTGATCTTGTTAAACAAAATCGTACAGAGCATTAAAACTCTTACGACAATATTTGTTTTACTATATACTAGAATAATATTATCAAGTTCTTTCTACAACTGTCAAAAACTTATATAACATTTTGTACTTATTTTATGATAAGTTACTGTAGCCGCTCGTTATACTTTTATAAAATTTTGACCGATACGTAATCTATCATATTGTTTAAATGACGAGCAAGTTTATGTTAAAATTCAGAGAAAACAGAATGAAAGGATATCAAGATAAAATTACTAGTAATATGGAGTTTCACTTCACTATAACATAGGTTGAAAAGTTTTTGGTCTAGCTACTTAAAACACTTTTTTTGCAAAATTCGACTTTATTCATTAATATAAGTCTCATTTAAGAGCGATACGATCAGTCCAACTTTTTTTTAACATTTCTATACCTTTCTTGTAGAAGGATTTGCCTTTGCCTTCAAAATAGGCATCAGTTTCGGCGATAACATCTTCACTAGAGCGAGCATTTTTTTGAGGTCTGCGAATAGATAATAGTCATTGGAAGCCAAATCTGGGGAATGAGGAAGCACTTCGAACTCAAAAGAGCACTTTTTCTTGTACCATCAGGGCCGTTTTTTTGCGATTTCTGCCTTCAAACGCACCAATAACTTTACATAATATTCGCTATTAATGGTTTTTTCCCCTTTCAGCATAGTCGAAGAAAATTATTCTATGCGCATCCCAAAATACAGCGGCCAAAACCTTTCCTACCGACTGTTGGTCCACTGTGAACCCTTTCGAACAGAGCGTTCTCGTGCCCAAATATTCATGCAAAATATGACCAACACGTTCTTTTGATATCTTTAAGGTGTCCGCTATCTCACGTAATTTCACTTTACGCTCATCCAAAACAATTTTTGTGGATTTTTTTGATGTTTTCCGGTGTAACCACTTCATTTGGGCGTCCAGAGCATTCAGCTTTATTTGTATCTGTACGACCACGTTTAAATTCAATATACCAGTAAATGATGAGTGATTTTCCAGGGGCAGAGTCTCCGTAATATTTATTAAGCCATTGCTTTCCTTAAACGGTATTTTTCCCCATCAAAAAAGTGTTTAATCAACACACGAAATTCGATTTTTTCCATTGTTTTGAAAATATCAAAAGTAGCATTACTAAACGACCAACCAATCGTCGAAATGTTATGAAATTTTGACACATCATTTGAACGTTGTTACTTCCTAAACATCATATGTATTGGAGAGAGCAATATCTATGTGTCAGACCAAAAACTTTTCAGTCTACGTGTTATAAATATCAAAGACAACTGAGAAAAATGACATCTAACACAAATTAACAAAGATAAATCTCATTATTAAATACATGGCGAGTGAGACACATGGTCTGAAAATTTTCGTACATATGCTTTTTCACACATTTACATATATAAGCAACTAAACTTTTCAGTCTCTAAATATTTATCTATGAATAAAGAGACAGACAACCATATTATATACGCGAGACCTGGTCGAACAAAAAGAAATTGACCACGTGCTAGTAATTGATCAGTTTAATTTTCATTAATTAAAATTACGAAAACACCTGACAAGAAAATATTATACTGAAAATATTTTAGTAATTTGGTTTCAAAAAATTAATTTTTTAAAATTTTTAGTTACAAAAATAAAAATTTCGAGAATAAATTACAAAATCCAAAAAATTTTAGAAAAAGCAGGGCTGACATTTTAGAAAAATTCTAAGAGATGACAAACCCGAGTTCTCAAGATTTGTATAACCCTGTTTTTCATGTATTTTAATTAATTTACACCCAAGAGTTCACAAATTATTAACAATCTGAAAAAAAAACATATATTGAACTTACTTTTTGTTACTCTTTCAACTAAAAGAAACACTTCCTTTCCTCCTTTCGCTGGGCTGGTACAGTGGTCCATTCTTACAATTTTCAAATCACCCGTTAGGGCACATTCTATTAGAGATCAAACAAATTAGAAAACAATTTATTTATTTATTTAAAACTTAAAGAGTATGACGATTAAACAAAGAATCGTAAGCCTCGTTCTTGAATCCAAGTATAGGTTGATACATGCTTCTGGAGCTCCCATACTTTGATTTAAGAGTGAATTATTATAACAGAAAGATTAGATTTTTAATTTTACTTTATTACATGAACAAAAAACTTTTTTTCAAAGAGCTACTTTTTATGTCCTATTTTGTAATATAGCTTCATGCGTACATTATTAATTTATTTATATAAGTTGCAACTTTGCACAAAAAGATAAGGATGGTGACATTTCCTTCTTAAAGATAAAGTATCAAAATTGACTTTCCGGGTAAAAATTCAGCAACTTCATAAATACTACTAATACTTTTAAAAAGTGTTTCATGAACTACACACGCGTTTCTTTTCATTGTTATCTGAAAGCAAAATAATCAGACGTCGAATCATATAAACAAACTCTATTTTTTTAGGCAAGTAATTTTTCCATTTTTTGTGTTTAAGTTTCATGGCTATTTTATTTATAAGTAGATAGTGGCCACATTAGACTAATGTCTAATATTTAACTGCCGTCAGTGGCATGATGTTATCTGACATTAAACAAGACGAGAAATGAGAGGCATATCCTAGTTTTAAATATAAAGCCTATTACGATATTTACCGGCCATAATATTAATAATAATAACGCTCTAATTATCATATCACCTATAATTCGTGTCTAAAATGATACGGTCAGCTCAAAAAGCGTACATGTATTTGAATTAAAATTTTTATAGCAACGTTAATAAACAAAAAAAAATACTTAATTAACTTCTTGGGCATTGTAGTTATCTTGTAATTTTAATTTTTTGTTATGAAATTAAATTTCAGAAATTAATATTAAAAACTGTAGCGTTACAAAATGGGATGCTGAATTTTATTCTCAGATACAATGAATTTCTTAATCCAGTGTGATATAATATATTAGGTCTACAAATTAATTCTGGGCCCTAGTCAAGTTAAATCTTTTTTTCTCGCCCTATAGTTATTTTAACGTGTCATCTTTTAGCTTATAATACTTGATCCTACCGCGAACTTAACCTCAAAATGAAATGTAGGCGGGAAAATCAACTTTGCTGCTTTCGTTTCGTTTAAAAAAAGGTGGCTCAGGCAAAGGTGGTGAAAAAGCTGCATCATACGGTATATGAAAAGTATAGTAGTTTTATTAGGGAAAGTCCAAATTTAAGAATGACGAATTAAAAATAATAAATACGAGGAGTTTGTGGAAGAAAATCGTTGCCAACCCAGCAAACTATTTCCCATCCTCCACAATTGATGGCCTCAATCAGAGCCGTGTAGTCTTGAAAGTTAAATTTTGACTTAAGGGGTTAGTTTTGGGGGGTGAAATCGGAAGTGAAAAATTTTTTTTTTACTAGGTCATCGAGTGGGGTGTCAAATGAAAGCTTGTAAAAACTCGAGTTCAAAAATACATATAATGTCTGACATCGCACAATTTTCTTTGTATTACTTTGAAAAAATCGCTGTCCTCTCCTCTATCTCGAAAAGTACTGATCCAAAAATTTTGAAAAAATTCTGGAATATTCTCCACGGGATGTAGATTGAACGAAAATTATCATTTGCATCATTGCATTACCTTTAATAATTTAACTGGTATGCTACTGTGATCAAAAAATAGCAAGACTTTTAAATTTAAATCGCCCGGGCATTTCCAAATCGTATTATTATTTTTTTTTTTTCATTAGGTTGATAGGACCTTAACTGCCATCTGTATCAAATTTTAAGACCATAGCGTCAGTAGTTAATAAGATTCGCTTGCATTTGTTCAACAACAAAACTGCGTTTTTTTATTTTTAACATGAGTGAAAAAATTCAGCAAAGAAGTTGCATTAAATTATGTTTTAAAAATGGTTTTTCAGCTTTCCAAACGTTCGAATTTGTCTCAAGAAGCCGGAATTATGGTTTTTTCATCACGATAATGCGCCTTCTTACACAGCATTGGTTCTTCGCGACTTTTTCATCAAAAATTCAACTCATATCATTCTGCAATCGCCCTATTCGCCTGATTTAGCTCCATCGGACTTCTGGCTATTCCCTAAACTCAAAAAACCGCTTCGAGGACATCGTTTTGAGTCGATTGAGGAGATTAAAACCGAATCGAAGAAGGCTTTAAAGGCCATTTCAGAAATCGAATTCAACAACTGTTTCGAAGGCTGGAAAAAACGTTGGCATAAATGCATTGTATCCAAGTAATCCCCACTTTGAAGGGGACGAAATAAATTTGGAAAAATAAATAACCCGTTTGCATTTTATTTCGAAAGTCTTATCATTTTTTGATCACAGTAGTATAAAAAAAAAAAAAAAATTTCAAGGTCATTAGTTTCCAAAAGATCGGAAACAAACGTTGTTGAAATACACGAGATTATTTTCCTTCTTTTCGGAATGTCTAATACAAATCAATGAGTCAGATATGAATGACCATCTTAATATGGCGATCAGGCACATACGAAGTGTTACAAAAACTCTAAATTCGGTCTAATATATATCTCGAAAAAGACATTTTTGGAAAAAAAATGTATCGTGAAAATTATAGAGTACAGAACAAATAATCTATCCATGATCATGTTGTTGATATAGTGATCACATTTCAAGGTCATTTGAAAGTCATTTGATAATTATCAACGTATGGAACACTAATTGTGCAAGTTCAACTTGACCGGTTGGTTATTCATTTTTAATGATTAATTGCACTGGACTAACTTTCCACGAAAAAAATCTTCACCATATTGTCAAGCAAAATATATATTTTTTTATACCAGATAAATTATCAAACGTAATGCGCTCGTGATAATTTTCGCTTAATCTACACCATCTTTTTTTTGATTAGTACTCTTAGAGATATGATGGGGGACAGCGACATTTGGCAATTTTTTAAAAATAATATAAAGAAAAGTTTTCGCAAGAATTAGATCACATATATTTTTAAACCCGTGTTATCACAATCTTTCATTTGACACCCCTCCCTACTGGATGACCATACAAATTTTTTTTTTCATTTCCGATTTCACCCCCCAAAACTAACCCCTTAAGTCCAAATTTAACTTTCAAAATTACACCGCTCTGATGAGGCCATCAATCTCTATATTAGTACGTCCCTTCAACTTTCTATGTGAAATAGTTTCGGAGAAAATCGGGTGTGAGAGACGAACAGACAGACACCGAAGTGATCTTATAAGTGTTCCGTACGGAACACTAATAAATTCGATTCTAAATTCCATTAAACCGTCAACTGGTGTAATCTTAGGCTGTTTGTAGCATTATAAACGACATTGGTGGATTTGTACATTCGATCTATGATTGTTTAACTTACACATTATGGTAGTTACGTTACAAAAATTTGAAGCCATTGACAGATCGATTGGTGGAATTAAAAATGTAATATAAAAATTAGATTCGCAGTTTTTGCGTGAATGACCAACAAATGAACCACAAACGGGCCATCACTACAAACTACTTAGTCTCAGTCTAAATTAATTAAACTGGTCGAAAAAAGCCTCGATCGCATCACAACAACCATCATTTTTCCGACCTGGAATCCGACAATTCATCATTATCATCATCAGCTTATACTGTCCACTGCTGGGCGAAAGCCTCCCTCAAGTCTTGCCACGTTTTTCTGTTTTGGGCAGCTTGTACCCAATTTCCAGCCACTCTTTTCAAATCATCAGTCCACCGACTTGGTGGGCTAGTTCTACTCCGATAGGTTTCGGATCTTGGTCGCCACGCTATGATTCTCTTTGTCCATTGCCCATCCTTAAACCTAGCCAAATGACCAGCCCAGTTCCATTTAAGATGAAGGATTTAGGATGAATTTCACTGCGTCTTGTACCCCCGTTCTCTTCCTGATAATGTAATTTGGGATGTGATCTCTAAGAGTAACGCCTAACATTGACCTCTCCATCTTTCGTTGCATATCACATATTTTATTGATGTTTCTCTTAGTCATTGTGAGAGTATCGGCTCCGTACGTAAGAACCGGGAATATACATCTGTCGAATACTTTTCTTTTTAACCACATAGCAAGGTTACATTTGACATAGGCTAGTTTGCCATATGCAGGCCAGGAGAGACCTATTCGCCGTTGAATTTCATGTGTTTGGGATTCCAGGTATTTATATTGGTGTACTTTGTTCTATCTCTACGTTATTCAGTTTTATAGTGGCTCTTAATACAAGATTGGTCATAAGCCGAGTCTTGGATAGATTGATTTCTAGATCAACCTTTCCCGAAGCTTCTTGAAGCATGTGTAGCATAGTTTGTGCTTTTTGTATTTTGTCTGTTATTAGGACAATGTCGTCGGCGAAACAGTGGTATTGTAACTTTTCACCGTCAATGTTAAGTCCTATTCTTTCCCAGTTTATTGATTTTAGAATATTTTCTAGAAGTGTTACAAAAAGCTTGGATGAGAGCGTATCACCCTGCCGCACTTCTCTTTCGATTCGAAATTTGCTGGTGGATTGATTAGTTTGTGTTTTAACATGAAGGGTGGCATTTTCATATATATATTTAATAACATTGGAATATGGATGATCAATATGACACTCAACAAGTGCTTCCAAAAGTCCGCTGATTTACAGAGTCAAAAGCCTTTTCAAAGCCCACAAATATAACAAGAGGCTTATTATATTCTATACTAATTCGACAATTACCTGGTACATAACAAAAACATGTACGAAGCATAGTACTTTGAAGACAGAATTTATATATGGTCACTTTTAATAAGTAAGTGGCACAATTGGTCTATAAAAGCAGAGAATCAATTTGTAGGCCTAATACTACATTTGAAATCTTTCAAAGTAGGTTAACGTTTTTTAAAAAAATTTTTGTGTTAAGTATTTGTTTCATATAAAGGGTGATTCATTAGTCTTCAGACTAATTTTAGGCGTTTGAGTAAATGCTGAACAATTGACAGATAGCAATGTTGTTTACGCTGAAGGTGTAACGGTACCTCTACTCTGATTTCAGAATCTGCGCGTTTGATTATTCGCATGAAATGTCATACAAGCTGGATTTACAAAAATGCGTTGCTTCCTTGTTTGGACAACTGTTCACGGAGCAAATTCTCCAAGCGTTTGAAGATAAGCCAATATCTCGCGCCACCATATTTCGTGTTTTGCGTGATTGCTGTGAAGGTAAAGAACCAGAAAATAAAATAACCGGTCAAGTGAAAGTTGGACTTGCGCAATTAGTGTTCCGTACGTTTTTTTTACGGAAGCATAAAATGATCAGTGACTTCACAAAACACATCCCAAATGAGTTTTCAACAAAGTTTTTTCCCGATCTTTACTGAAAACTGATGACCTTAAAATTGTTTTTTTTATATATACCAGATAAATGATTAAAGGTAATGCACTCGTGATAATTTTCGTTCAATCTAAACCCTTTAGAGAATATTCCAGAATTTTTTCAAAATTTTTTGATCGGTAATTTTCGAGATAAGCGGCGGACAGCGATTTTTCGCACTTTTTTAAAAATAATACAAAGAGAAGTGTGTGCAAGTATTATATTATATTATATGTATTTATGAACTCGTCTTTTTACAAGCTTTCATTTGACACCCCACTTGATGACCTGGTAAAATATTTTTTTTACTTCCGATTTCACTCCCCAAAACTAACTCGTTAAGTCAAAATTTAACTTTTAAAACTACACAGCTCTGATGAGGTCATCAGTTCCTATATCAGTGCCAAATTTCAACTTTCTATGTCAAATAGTTATGATCAGTGACTTCACAAAACACACCCCAAATGAGTTTTCAGCAAAGTTTGTTTCCAATCTTTATTGAAAATTGATGACCTTGAATTTTTTTTTTTTATATACCAGATAAATTATTAAAGGTAATGCACTCGTGATAATTTTCATTCAATCTACACCCCCTGGAGAATATTCCAGAATTTTTTCAAAATTTTTTGATCAGTACTTTTCGAGATAAGGTGGAGGGACAGCGATTTTTCGCGATTTTTTAAAAAATAATGCAAAGAAAAGTGTGCGCAAGTATTACATTATATATATATTTTTTTACTCGTGTTTTCACAAGCTTTTATTTGACAGTACACTCGATGACCTACTAAATTTTTTTTTCACTTCCGATTTCACCCCGTAAAAATAACCCCTTAAGTTAAAATTTGACTTTTAAAGCTACAAGGCTTTGATGAGGCCACCAATTCCTATATTATTACCAAATTTCAACTTTCTATGACAAATAATTTGGGAGAAAATCGGGTGTGACATACAGACGGACAGACAGACAGGCACCGAAGTGATCTTATAAGTGTTCCGTACGGAACACTAAAAATTACGCGCGCGATAAAATAATCTTCTGGCCAGGCCTTGCACGTTGTCATTATGCAAAAAAAAAACACAAGAATCGTTCGAAAGTCCAAAAATCGAATTTCTACCGCAAAATGACAATCCACCAAATGTTCCCCAAGCACGACCAATTAAAAAATCTTGAGCAATATTTTCACGTATGGTTTATGAAAATGGTTGTGTTCCAAGCAAGCTGCGTAAAATCGAAGATAATGGTTCATTCGCTGTAATATAAACGTGCTATTTGATAGATTTTGAATAAATTTATACGACAAAAGCAACTTCATTTGAAATATTTTCCTGGTTTCACTTATACACGCGCCTGAAATTAGTCTGAAGACTAATGAATCATCCTTTACGATTAGAAATAAATTATCAATAATGCGGGATCCTGATGCAGAAGATCTGATTTATATTAGGACCTGGAATTCCTGTCAATTTACGTGTTTTGTAGAGAGACTGGCTCATAATAACTATTTTAGTACTAAAATTATATAAAAACAACACTATGTTTTAATTTCCAATATATTTAAAGTAACTTGACAATTGTTTCACCATACAATGGCTTCTTCAGAAGTAAATAAGAAAGAAAAATATTTGGTAGTAATCCTGGTTATTTAGTGCTTAAAGCTATCCTTAATTACCTAAGATTATGCTAATCATTTTATTATATTATTTACAGACAGAATTATTTTAAGAATGCAAATCTGTGGTACTATTTCAGAGAACTAATAAAATTAAGTAAGGGTGAATGGTTTAAGTCTACCTGTTCGTTTAATAATAGATTGGAGTTTTTCCGTGCGTAAATTTCAAGACATTCAAGCAAATTTAATTTTTTAGATTTATTTTCTACATGTAGGATTTTTAACGTATCATCAAAATTATGGGATTCGTTTATTATATGGGTTGCGTAATGTGAATTGTTCTTATTTTTCAAATAACTATGTTTATGTTCTTCAATGCGAGTTTCAAAAGATCTACCAGTTTGTCCTTCGTAGGTTTTAGTACAAGATCCACAATTTAATAAATAAACTCTTGATTTTAAGGATTTCTTAGATTTGGTTTTGTTATTTAAAATTATATTCCCTAAGGAGTTACTGGTTTTGAATGTTATTTTATTGTTCTTTTTTATTAAATGTTTGGAAATTGTTCTAGTTATTTTCCCTGTGTATGTAAGTGTACTAAATTTTCCTTTTTTGTCATTAATTGTGGGATAAATTAGAGAGATTGCTTGTTTAAAGGATTTTTTATTCAAGATATTATCTATAATGTTGGGGCCATATCCATTATTAATTGCTATTTGTTTGATTATGTTGAATTCTTTGTTAAAATTAGTTTTAGTCATAGGAATATGTAACAATCTATGTATGAAAGAGTTAAAAGCTGCCATTTTGTGAGTATAAGGGTGGGATGAACTATTGTGTATGACTGTGTCAGTATGTGAAGGTTTGTGAAAAATCGAGAAATCGTGTTTATTGTTCACTTTTGATATAGAGATGTCTAAGAAATTTATAGAGTTATTGGTTTCTAATTCTAAGTTGAATTTAATATGATGCAAATTATTTAGGAAATTAAGGATTGTTAGTTGTCTATCTGTTCCCGTGAAGCAGGAAATGATATCGTCAACATATCTATACCAGTAAACAATATTTTTGCTTACCGCGTTTTGATGAATTTTTAGTTTTAAAAGATCCATGAAAATTTCCGCTAGTAAAGGGCTTAACGGATTACCCTTTATTAGACCTTCTTTAGATGTATAAAAGTTATCGTTGAATTCAAAATAGTTTTGATCCAAGCACGTCGTAAGTAAATCTAAAATATCCCGTTTAAGAATTAGAAACCAATAACTCTATAAAGTTTCCAAACATTTAATAAAAAAAAAACAATAAAATAGCATTCAAAACCAGTAATTCCTTAGGGAATATAATTTTGAATAACAAAACCAAATCTAAGAAATCCTTAAAATCCGGAGTTTATTTATTAAATTGTGGATCTTGTACTAAAACCTACGTAGGACAAACTGGTAGATCTTTTGAAACTCACATTAAAGAACATAAACATACTTATTTAAAAAATAAGAACAATTCACATTACGCAACCCATATAATTAACGAATCCAATAATTTTGATGATACGTTAAAAATCCTACATGTAGAAAATAAATCTAAAAAATTATATTTGCTTGAATGTCTTGAAATTAACACACGGAAAAACTCCAATCTATTATTAAACGAACAGGTCGACTTAAACCATTCAACCTTACTTAATCTTTATTAGTTCTCTGAAATAGTACCACAGATTTGCATTCTTAAAATAATTCTGTCTGTAAATAATATAATAAAATGATTAGCATAATCTTAGGTAATTAAGGATAGTTTTAAGCACTATATAACCAGGATTACTACCAAATATTTTTCTTTCTTATTTACTTCTGAAGAAGCTATTGTATGGTGAAACAATTGTCAAGTTACTTTAAATATATTAGAAATTAAAACATAGTGTTGTTTTTACATAATTTTATTATGAATTACCAACAAGTATCGGCTAACACAATCAAAGATATTTTAGTACTTTCGAAGAAAGCATTACATATTTTTTGGCAAATAAATAGCGGTATTTTTAGCGCTCTGGACCAGAATCTCGCCTTAAGCGCTAAGCATTAAAAAAAAACTAAATAAAAGCACTTACCACTACCCAAACCATATAACATAATAAAAATATAAAATCAGGCTTTTACTTACTCAGGTTATTTATTCCATGACTAAATATGGGCTCACAAATTGTATTTCTAATGCCATTTTTGACAATAAAAGCATCAAATCTGAGACAAACAATATTCAAATTGATGGATTTGCTTTCTGCTTCAGCCAATCCCTTAATCTGAAAGTTTTAACATTATATATGCAAAATGTAAACACAACCAGATAGCTCCCGGATTCAGAGTCGCGCGAGAGATATCCGCTTGTATTTAACTTAACTGAAAAGCGAATATTTTAACGTTGGAGAAATTTGTATGTACCATTGTCAACTGGAATTATCTGACGTTCTTCTTCGGGACTACTAGAACCCGTCTCATTATAAGCTACGAAAACTGAAAGTTAAAATAATATTTAGGAATTATATTCTATTTATGGTCTCCCAACTATAACTGTATTTTTTAATTTAAATGAGCATTTCTCCACTATTAAAAAAAATGCGTTGATATTGTCCCGTATGTAGGTACAAAAGTGTTAATAATAAAGAAAACTAGCAGAAAACCGCACCGCAATTATAAAACCGGTAGTATTGCAAGCATACATAATCCGCACAATATGGCTCAGTCCATCTTACTGTGAGAACATTGTATTAACCGAAACTAAAAGACTGAGAACGGGATAATTTTAAAATTAGTTCAGGCGCAAGAATACTACTTACGTATCGGCAGAGGCGGATTTCTTCAATAATCAATTATATGGACCAAAAATTAAAATAATAATAATGATAAAACAACAATAACATTAACAATTACAATACTAAAAACTAGACAATAATTTGTTATTGCTAAAATAAAGTTTTTGATGTAATTTAGTGAGAAGTTTTTGATGCCGTTTAACAGTGCATTCCATATAGCAATAAGGCAAAACGGGCCTTGAAAAATTGATATTCAGTATATGTGTTTGAAAAATATGCCTTTCTTATCGTGTCGTCCAGAGTGTAAAAATATTTCCTAGGTGAGACGGCTTACCGTTCTAAACGACTTTAGAAACTAAAAGAGAAGTCATACTGCCTGCGATTTTTCAAGTATTTAATTTCTATAAGTCAATATCGAAGACACACATTGGTGAGCAAAAAAATCCGACTTAAACTACTTGGCTTCATTTAACACAGGTCCTAGAATTTATCATTCATATATTTTTACGGATTTTAGCATCATCTGAAAGCTCATTCTATTATCTTTCTAATGATACCAAATTTCACAGCATAACTTATGCTTTTTACTGATTAAAACAGGGCTGTCAAGGTCATGCACAGTTCGAGCCAATTTCGGGGGTAACGCCTCCCGCCGCCGTTCGCGCAGTCTCAGGAGCGGCTATGAGAGACATAGGAGGAGCGCATTGTGTTTGAGCTAACAAGATACTGAGAAAGTCAACCAACCAAGGAATTTGTTAAATTTTGGAAGTCTAACAACGCTATTTGTTAGCAGTCGATCCAGGTTTAACAGGTTAGATGTATGATCGCATTTCAATGTGCGAAGGTTTCATCAATATGGAAATCTAAGGCAACTGTTTGGCATTTTTTAGATTTTATTTAAATTTTTTGGTGTCATCATAAATAAAATTTCCGTAATCAAAAGGATAAATTATAAAACTTTCGGTAAGTATTTCTTTTGGAATGACTTCTGGATTCGATATATAAACCATTTTAAGTTTAGTATACAGTTGGAAAGTAACTCATGTGTTAAAACCTATTCCGAGAATTTTTGAATTTAGGTATTTTATTTCTATGTGGATGTAGAATTTTTGGTAGCCGAGTTATAATTGCTTTTTTTCACAAGGTTCGGCAAGTGTGGGTATTAATTATGTTAATTAGAGGGTTATGTAAGAAATACTTTATTATAATATTATATTACTAATAGTAAGTAGTTATGTGATTGGAAATGCTCTTAAGGTTATAAAAGTCCCGGACCTGCTTCTTTAAAAGGAGGCTGTTACCTAGCGGAATGCCGATTTTCACAAAAGGCTGGTATAATCATCGTTAAGATATTATTAATATACTTAATAGAATAAATAAAATTACAAAGTTTACTAATATACTTTAAAAACAAATATGTAAAGCTCCTCGCCAGTGCACTTTGTATTCTTATTTAACGTCAAATCTTGTTTATCTGTTTACGTTCGATAAGACGCCTATTTACACTAGTAGAAAAATTAAATGAGTTGGCAAAACCTTTTAAAATTTTTAGGTAACTAAAGGATTAATTTATAGAGATATAGATATATTCTTCAATATAATTCTAAATGGACGACATACATGCGCCCTTTGGTAGTGTGTTTAAAAGAATGTAACAGAATACCTTTTTTAACAGCGTAACTGTTGTAGAGTTACAATAGATAACACATTTTCAATAGAACTACCGAAAAGATAATGCTTTTCTCCCTATAAGATTTCACGCAGATTTTTCCCAGTTGTGGAGAAATGCACAAATAATGTGAATAAATTTAATTATAGAACACCGATTTAGAAAAAAAATATTAATATACAGGATGTTTCCGAAGTTGGGGCATTTTTTAACAGGTTATAATCCATTAAAATAAATTATTTCACCAAATACCTTACATCTAAAAGTTAAAAACAAAGAAAACACGGCCGTTTGAAGTTAGATTTTTGATTCTGCGCCTGCAAAATTGTTATATGCTATCTACCTTAATGATAACACCTCAACAAAAACTTTTGCTAGCAACAGCTTTTGTAACGCCTCTAAGTCAACTGGATTGGTATACAAATTCTCGGCCCTTATAGACCAAGTCTGATATTTTTTTATCAAAAAAAACACATTCTTCACATGTTTGTCATCTTTTAGGCAATTGTCGGATTTCAGATTGAAAAAATTATGGATGATGAACTCTTCAAGGTCTTTTCGACCTGTTCAATTGGTTTGAACTGAGAATTAACCAGGTGGTTCTGTAGCAATCGGATTAGGTGATAATCCGAAGGGTGCCAAGAAGAGTATACCGCATTTCGGGTTCAAATAAGAGATGGCCGTCACAGAAGCTCAAAAGTAATAGAACATCTTTTACTGAATCACACGCGTCTGATTCCACCAAATGCATAGTAACACTTTTTTGATCGGATGCTCGGCCATTGAGGTCCTCTTTGGTGGTTTGCCTGTATATATACACGATTTTTACCTCTTAGGAATAGTATACAATGTCCAGTTAATAACAATTTTGTGCAAATAGTTATTTTTATCGTGGAGAGCAAGGAGAGAACAATATCGTCGTGCTTGCTTTTGTTCTCGGAAGGCCTCATGGCGAATCCATGCCAACTTCTGTAGATGATAAACACAGTGTATTTTAACACCATTTGTAAGAGTAAAACCAATCCCCAGTTATATCACATTATCATCATCATTAACTTATTCCATCCATAGTTGGATATAAGCCTTCCCAAGTTGTCTCGAATGAGCTCTGTTTGCTTTTTGCATCCAATCATGTCCCTCTAATCTTTTTATGTCGCCCGTCTATCCTGTCTACCTCTGTATCTTTTATGTTCTCCATGCAACCATACGGCGTGTCCATCTGTTATCCTTGCAATATGCCCCGCCCAATTCCACCTTAATATACATATTCGTTGTATTACATCTGTCACTTTTGACGTTCTTCGTATCTCGATGTTAGGAATACGATCTTGCAGTCTAATATTTAGCATTTTCCTCTCCATTGCTCTTGCTTGCTTACTTGGAGTTTATTTATTATACTTTTATTTAAAGCCCACATTTCAGTGCTATATGTTAATATCGGCAGTATATATTGATCGAACACTCGGCTTTTGTCTAATTTGTAACCTTCCCAACGCAGACCAAGCTAACGAAGCTCTTCCATCCCTAAATTATTTTTTGATATTTCGATTATTTGTCCTACATATATGAATGTACCTTTCCTATGTTTTCACCTTCTATTAATAATTTCTGACTGTTATCTTCGATTTCATTGTTCAAATATTTCGTTTTGATGAAATTTATTTTTAGACCTATTTCTCGAGACTTGTAATTTAATTCCAACAGCATTTCATGTAATTCTTCTTTTGTGTTGGCGATCAGAGTGACATGATCTGCGAACCTTAGGTGATTTAATCGTTCACCGTATATTAATATTCCTTTTTTTTCCCACTTTAGCGATTTGAACGTCTTCTAGAATCTACGTGACGCCTTGTCTAAATCCTCTTTTAATTTTGATTTTGTTTTTTCTTCAAGCATTATTTGTAATATTGCATTTTTATATTTGTGTTCAAGAAGAGCTGTGTACCTCTGGTCGACTCTGCTACTACTTAAGGCATTGAGGACTGCCCATATCTCTACCGAATCAAATGGTTTTTCGTAGTCAACTATTCCTATCCACAAGGTGACCTTATATTAATTTGCTGTTTCCAGTAATTCCTAGTAATCTAACGGTTTGAAGATGGTCGAAAGTACCCGTCTAAATCCCGCTTGTTCACGTGGTTGATAACTGTCTAATTTGTTCGTTAATCTATATATTATGATTCTAGCAAGGATTTTGTATAATACTGATAACAGGTTGATGGGTGTGTAATTCTCCAATTTGAGACAATAGAGTTGCTTCTATTTTCTAGTTTCTATACTCTCTGACATCTTCTCTGTCCTTTTCTTCTTTTTTGTCTATTTCTGCCAATTTTAATCTATTATTTGTAGGATCATTTCTTAATAGTCTTTTCCGTTTCATTAGATTTTGTGATTTTTTTACTTTATTGTTGTGTTTTTCTTTTTCCGATGTTGCTATTTGTTTTATAGTCATAAGTAGGCTGTTGGTTATTTGTGTGTTTAGTTCACCAAATTTTGTTCGGTAGTTTACGAGTTCTATATGATTTTCCAGTACTTGTCGATATTTGTCTACGTTTTGTTTTATTATTTCTGTTGTTGTCTTTATCTTTGTAGGCGTTATTAATCGATGTCTTTCCTGCTTCAGATTCATTCTTATTTTTGCTCTGAGCATCCGTGGGCACTGCACAACCTTATTGTCATTTGATAAAACATATTTATAATAATCAAGAGTTTAATGAAAAAAATTAATAACTAATTTTAAGGGCCTGTAACATTCTGAATTTTGTACATAAAGTATCCTTGTTCCTTCAGCAACTTTGAGATATTATTACATGAGATATTACTACAGTTAAGTTTCGTTAATATATTATTTGTTACAATAAAAAGTTGAGTTATTTCCAGACGTATTTAGCATTTGTAACCGAATAAAACTAAAAATCTATCTTTATTAAAAATAACATGTATCAATATTAATAAAATATGCGTATTTATTATAACACATTTGAAAAACATAAAATAACACACAAAGAAACCCATCAACTTATAGAGTGTTAGGGTATAAAACTAAAAAATTTCTAACAATTTCCTTTTCACCATTAGAAAGCCAGATATGCGAGATTACATTACAAATATTTTTTTCAAAAAAAATAAGGATATTTAAGACAAAATGATTTTTTTCGTTTAGGGCAGGTATAAATAACCGGTCAAGTGCAAGTTGAACTTGCGCAATTAGTGTTCCGTACGTTGATTGCTTTTCAAATAAAAAATTTTGTTACAGAGGTAGAAAATGATCAGTGACTTCACAAAACACACCCCAAATGAGTTTTCAACAAAGTTTGTTTCCAATCTTTACTGAAATCTGATGACCTTGAATTTTTTTTTTTTTTTTTTTAAATACCAGATAAATTATTAAAGGTAATGCACTCGTGATAATTTTCGTTCAATCTACACCCCGTGGAGAATATTCCAGAATTTTTTCAAAATTTTTTGATAAGTACTTTTCGAGATAAGGCGGATGGACAGTGATTTTTCGCGATTTTTTAAAAATAATACAAAGAAAAGTGCGCGCAAGTATTACATTATATATATATTTTTTATTCGTGTTTTCATAAGCTTCCATTTGACACCACACTCGATTACCTAGTAAAAATTTTTTTTTTCACTTCCGATTTCACCGCCCAAAACTAACCCCTTAAGTCAAAATTTAACTTTCAAAACTACATGGCTCTGATGAGGCCATCAATTCCTATATTATTACCAAATTTCAACTTTCTATGACAAATAGTTTCGGAGAAAATCGGGTGACAGACGGACAGACACCGAAGTGATCTTATAAGTGTTCCGTACGGAACACTAAAAAAAAACTAAGTATTTGAGAAGACTGGTGTAATTTTTTTTTTAATTTCTACATTTTTTTCTACTCCATACTCCAAGGCATTTGTCAGAATAGATAATGGCCAGAAAAAAATTTCAAAACTTTCAAAGTTAATCAAAATCGGTCGAGTTGTTTTTAAACTACAAGCGTTCATACAAATAGTACCGAATGCACTGTGTCGCTTTTTTTAGACGAGCAGTTTATATACTTTATATATTTTAAATTAATTCTGTAAAACATACGTATGTAATAGACATACTGTGAGGTGAATACCACGACAATATTATTGTATCGAGAACAAACGGGAATCGGAAATTTTCTACAATTTTAAAAAGCTATTTTTTTTGAAAACTTTTATTTAGGCTAAATTTGGTAGTGACGCGATTTATTGAGTATTATAACCAGGTAAAACAATGCCTTAACTTAAAATGCAGTCTGTATATAAAAAAATTGTAATTCGTGTACCTTGATTCTGAGGAAGTGAAATGGAGTCGTCCTCCATTTCCGAGTCGCTTTCAATGACAACAACTGCAAATTAAAATTGTACTTAAACAAAGAGTTTTAAGACACTACAAATATTTTCTACCTAATCATGAAATAAAAGACAAATTTAATAAAAGTTACTTCAAGAATTGACATTTCAAAAAATATCAAGCTTAACTTCCTAGGAAACAGGTTGGATTTTGGTCACATTGTAACAGATATATCGGTATCATTGTGAACGAGAATATGTAGTGTTGTGTTGTAAATTAGTGCCGAGATATTTTTGTGCGCGTTCCTCTGATCTTAACTATTTAATTAGTTAAAGTTTGTAAAACGTTCCTGGTTGTGTGAGATTAATTGTCAAAAGGGTTCAATCAAAATTACTGTTCAAATGACGAGAAAATTCTTTTCATTTTATTTGAAACATAAAACAGTGAAGTCTGCCTATAACGAACCCGTTTATAGCAAAATTCCGGTTAAAACGAACTATTTGATAATGCACGAAAAAACTTCCATAAGACCAATGCAAATTTTTATTGGTTATAACGAACCTGGTTATAACGAACTTCCGGATAAAGCGAACCAAATTTGGATGCTTTGTGTGTTTGGAACGAACCTGCCACTGTGCTCGATGTCGCGCGACTTGATCTAGGGAATTCATCAAAATTCGCTGAGAACCCCTATTCTACTTGTTTCCGCCGCGTCGCTAGTTCGAACAGTATTATTTTCAATTCACTTATTGTGTTATGCGGTTCTAATGCATATTTGATCAAAGTAGCGAAGTAAATGTTTAAGTTTTTATTTTAAAATGAGTACACAAGAGCGTAAAGCGTTTACTTTAAAAGACAAACCCGACATTATAAGAAAAATAGAAAATGGAGTGAAACAAAGTGATGTTTACAAATTGTTGAATTTAACTAAATCTACAGTTTTTACCATATAAAAGAAGAGGCAAAAAATCTTATCAATCTATGATAAAAGAAACTTTAGTTGTAAAAAAAGTAAGAAAATCCACAAGACCAAGTCGATAAAGGACTCCTTAAATGGTTTAGTCAAAAACGACATGAACATGTTCCTATTACCGGCTATACTTTACAAGAGAAAGCTATTGAATTGGGAAGGAAAATAGAGAACACCGAGTTTAACTGTTCTAGAAGTTGGATTGAACGATTTAAAAAGCGACATAATATTAGTGGGGGTAAGATAGTAGGAGAAACTGCAGGAGTGGATATGACTGTTGTTGATCAGTGGTTGGCCCATGTACGGCCGGAAATTCGAGAAAGTTATGAATTTGTGGACATTTTTAATGCGGATGAAACGGGTTTGTTTTACAAGATGACGCCTGAAAGATATTAAAGTTTGTCGGAGAGAATTGTGCTGGTGGAAAATTATCAAAAGTAAGGATTACTGTGTTGGTAATTGCAAATATGTCTGGAACAGAGAAAAAAAAAATTGTTGGTGATAGGAAAGTCCGCCAATCTCAGGTGTTTTAAAAACAAACATTTACCAGTAAAGTAGAAATCAAACAGTACAGCCCGACATCAGAAATTTTTAAAAACGAACTGATCGAATGGGACAAAGAATTAAAATTCATAGACAGAAAAATATTACTTTTGACTGACAACTGTCTAGCGCACCCTGAAGTTGAACTACAGCAAATAAAATTGGTTTTTATGCCTAAAAACACAACTGCAAAGCTCCAGCCTATGGATCAAGGTGTAATACATTCTTTAAAACGTCATTATAGAAAGATTTTACTTATGAAAATGTTAGAGACGATCGATAAAGGTAACATTTTTTCTGTAACTCTCTTGGACGCTATTAACATTATCCATATGGCTTGACAAAGAGTCAGCAGATAAACCATGGCAAACTGTTTTAAGCACGGCGGATTTTTAAGGAAGGAATGTAGATATGATTCAGATGATGAGCTAACGTTGACTTAGTGGATTAAAAAACATCGAGAAGATCCTACTGATTGTCTAGAATTTGTTTACGATGCTGACATTCAAGAAAGAACAGTGGGAATCGAGATTAAAAAGATGTTTAATCACTTTAATTTTGAAGAATATGTATGTGCTGATAATGAATTAATGATGAGAGAAATATTAACTGATGATCAAATTGTGACATCAGTGACTTCTGGAAAGATTTTAAGTGATAATGACGACGAAGACGAGCTTGGAGAAGAAGATAATATTTATGTTCCATCCATTTCAGAAATGACTAAGAAAATGACTGGAACTCGCAATTTTTGGAATCTTGTGAAGTTCCTGAACATATATGGAGTAGTTTTTGTGACCTTGATAATTACATAAACACCATTTCTTTTTCAAGTAAACTTGTACAAATGAAAATTACTGATTTTTTTGTATAAACTACGTATTTTAATGTTTTCGTTTATACTCGTATATGAACATACATAATAATAACTTTAGTGTAACTTGTTTTATTTTCCTTTGAACGTTTTCTTTTAATTTAATAATTATTATTCATTTTTCTAAGCATTAGCGCCTAATCTAAATTAAAAAGTAGTGACAAATCATATTAGATTTTGCTTACTGCTTGTAACGAACTTCGGATATTGCGGACCATTTTTAGTGATTTTTTGGAGTTCGTTTTAAACGGACTTCACTGTATTCTCATTCTAGAGGGCAATTTGTATTCTAGTGATGAGATTCTTGGCTTTTTACCCTAAATATGAGAGAAATTTATTTATATCAAGTTTTTGATAATGATATAGTTATCTACCCTATCGATATACGTGATGTAATTGAAGTATGTCACCATAAGATAAAAAAATTAACATCTTTTTTACCCGTATTATATTTTGATTATATATATATATATATATATATATATATATATATATATATATATATATATATATATATATATATATATATATATAGGTAAAAAATACCTTAATGCAAACGTAACAATAAACAAAATAATCTTGATACAAGTAGAAAAATTTCATCGTCTGGTATACGAGGGGATGTCAAAAATTATCGTCGCTCTTGTATTTTCAATTTATGAACACAAAAGTAGGGGTTGAACAAGTGCATCATTTTTCTACATCGTCCGTTTCCTTTTCGATGCACTTAGTCCAGCGGTCTACAAGCTTGTGTATTCCCTACAAGAAGAAAGAGTCTTTGATTGGTCCCGCAACCATTTATGCACCGCTTTCAGCACTTCTTTGACCTACGTTTCATTTTCTGCGACTATTTGGATTAAAAATTCGCTGCTTTCATTGTTATAGACGGCATGCAAGCGTTGGCAGATCTCAGTACATTGGAGTGTCTGCTTTGCGGTAAACTCTCTCGACCCTCACCGCGTGCAGATTTTATGCAAACGCTATGCCCTACCACTGTCCCCGTATTATTGTGAAAGCCTTCGATGAATTTCAGTCTCTGACACACCTTCCGACCAGAGAAATCGAAGCACTGTTTTTTACTCCTCCCTGATACACCTTACTAGCGGAGCGGCAATAATTACACTGTAGCGGAACGAAAATGGCGTGATCACGTGGCCACAATAGTACCAACTCGAAGCAGGCATGCTAAAAATGCAGTATGACAAACTTAAAGATGTGTTACAGAGAAAGTGTGGGTAATTTGTGACTTTCCCTCGTATTAATGAGAGGGATGTCAACTTTTTTTTTAATCAGTGGTTAGAGGCGTTCGTCTTTCAAGTTTTCCTTTTATAATTTTGAACTGGCATTCAAGTGTTTTAATTTAAATTTGATGTACTTCGAACTTGTGAACAAAAATTGTAATTTTTAAGAAATATTGGGCGAATTTTGTGACGGACGTAAATATTCCCTGTTTAAACAGTATGGCCGATTTGTAATAGCACGATAAAATTACATTCACATCAGTTAAGATTCCGAGAACGAATGACCACTTACCGTGTCCAACTTTTGGTTGAACACATTTCCGATTTGACGGAAGTGGCAATTTACCAGTATATTTTGCGTATTTAAATTTGCTTTTAGATAAATTGTAACAACGAGGATCGAGTCTTGAAAATGTGTACATACGAGTGTCATATTGTTTAAATAATTAAGATTTCAAATGTAAATATTGGAGATACTAGCATAAATAATATTATAACCGGATGTACTTTAGGTCTTGATAACATTAAATAGAAGAAAATACTATGTTCGGTTATTAAATAAGTAAATAAATAAATATTTAAATTGAAAATTTAAACTTCATATTTTCCGTTCCTACGGAATAATTTAATAGTAAAAAAATTATAAAAACTAGAAATGTTATTAAAAATCTTTGTTGTCATACCTTCGTCTTGTGAAATCAGAAAAAATTCCGTCTCGTCATCACTACTTTCTCTTTCTATGTCAACCATTTCCGCTGCAACTTAAAATATTAATAAGGAATACTATATTTCGTTTTCCAATTTTAAAATGCATTTTTTAATTAAACCCATAAAATCTAAATATAGTTTTCAGATCACGTATATAAATCTGAAAAAATAATGAAAAAAACCGGCCAATTGCAAGTTGGACTTGTGCAATTAGTGTTCCGTACGGTGACTGCTTTTAAAACAAGTTTTGTTAGCGAGGTATAAAATGATTTCACAAAACACATCCCAAATGAGTTTTCAAAGTTTGTTTCCGATCTTTGTTCTTATATACCAAATAAATAACACTGGTCAACACATTTTTTTTTTTTGATTTTTTCCTCTAATTTTTTTTCAGTTTTGAGCTTATTGTAGTGTTCTGATTTTGAATTCGATATTAGTTTTTTTCTGACAGCTCACGTTTTTTAATACTTTCGGTCTACCCTAACTTAGACGACACCCGCAATTTTTTAAAATCTACCCTCAAAATAATTATTTTTTTAATTTCAGAAATGGCTTCGACACGTAGACGTTGTTTACACAATCCAGATTGTTTTTGCTATATTTCTGGCGAATATATCTTTGAAAAATATCGAAAACCTATCTCGGACTTCGTTAAAACTACGTATTTTAACCACTTTCAAATAATATTGTGCAATCAAGACGAGCAATAGGTACCTCATATTGTGTGCTAGAACTGTATTATGTGTCTGCGGCAATGGTCAAATGGAAAAAGAAGTGCTATCAAATTAAAAACACCGATGATTTGGCAGGAACCTCAAAATCACCATAATGACTGCTATTTTTGCGTCGTAAATATTAACGGCATAAATTCTGGGAATCAAAATAAATGGTCATATCCCAACTTACCCTCCGCTCAACGACCTCTTCTATACTCTGGTGAGATACAAGGAGCATCATCTAAATGCTCTGAAGAATCAGATCTTATGAAAATTGAAGACAACACAATGGGCAATACTGATTCGGATTTCACATGTAGTCAATCATCAGATCCTCAACCTTTTAATCAACAGGAATTGAATGACTTAGTAAGGGATTTAAATTTGTCAAAAGAAACTTCTTAAATTTTGGCATCTCGTTTAAAAAAAAAAAAGAATTTACTTGCACCAGGAACCAGAATTACTTTATATCGAACCCGAGAAAAGAATTTGTTACCATATTTTTCTTTTTTTTGTAATGATGTCAGAGGTATTTGGGAGACGATAAGTTCACAACGATACCAACCAAATGATTGGCGTCTGTTTATAGACAGTAGCAAGAGAAGCTTAAAGTGTGTGCTACTTCGTAACGGCAACAAGTATAGTTCTATACCTATTGCACACTCTACTACTATGAAAGAAGAGTATACAACTATTTCTTCAATAATGGAAAAAATTAAGTATCGAGACCATAACTGGCTCATTAGTGTAGACTTAAAGATGGTTGACTTTCTTTTCGGACAACAGGGTGGATAGACGAAATACCCATTCTATGTACCTGTGGGATAGCCGCGACAAACGACGTCATTGGTCTCAAAAAAAAGTGGCCAGTACGAGAAGAATTGATGATTGGTACCAAAAATGTTATTAATTTGCCCTTCACATTATACTGCAACCATTTCATATCAAACTGGGCATTACGAAACAGTTTGTAAAAGCCCTCGACAAAAACGGCGAATGTTTTGCTTTTCTTTCACGCAAATTTCCAGGATTAAGCACAGAAAAACTGAAAGCGGGTATTTTTGATGGGCTACAAATCAGGCAACTTGTGAAGGACCCAATTCAATGAATCCAGTCGAGTCTAAAGCTTGGAAACCGTTTGTTGTGGTGATTAAAAATTTTCTCGGAAAAAATAAGTCCGACAACTATTCTGAGTTAGTCGAGTGCATGTTATTCAATATGAAAGATTTGGGCTGCAACATAAGTATCAAGATTCATTACTTACATCCTCATTTAGATCGATTCCCAGAAAATCTTGGCGATTTTAATGAAAAGCAGTGTGAAAGATTTCACCAAGATATACGCACAATGCAAGAGCGTTATCAAGGAAGGTGGGACATCCATATGATGGCCTATTACTGCTGGAGCTTGCAAAGAGATGATCTTCAAGCAGTACATTCAAGAAAATCGTATAAAAGAACGTTTCATAGTGTGTAATTATATCAAACATAGAAAAAAATGTATTTTTATTCCATTTTTGAAGAAAATTGTAATTTCATATAAATAATAAAACCGGTCAAGTGCAAGTTGAACTTGCACAATTAGTGTTCCGTACGTTGATTGTTTTTAAAATAAAAAATTTTGTTAGGGTGGTATAAAATGATCAGTGACTTCACAAAATACACCCCAAATGAGTTTTTAACAAAGTTTCTTTCCAATCTTTACTGAAAACTGGTGACCTTGAAATTTTGTTTTTTTTTCTATACCAGATAAATTATTAAAGGTAATCATAATTTTCGTTCAATCTATACCCCGTGGAGAATATTCCAGGGTTTTTTCAAAATTTCTTGATCAGTACTTTTCGAGATAAGGTAGGGGACAGCGATTTTTCACGATTTTTTAAAAGTAATACGAAGAAAAGTGTGCGAAAGTATTATAATATATATATATATATATATATATATATATATATATATATATATATATATATATATATATATATATATATTTTACTCGTATGTTCACAAGCTTTCATTTGACACCACACTCGATGACCTAGTAAAAAAATTTTTTTTTCACTTCCGATTTCACCCCTCAAAATCGAATCCCTTAAGTCAAAATTTATGTTACGGTGTTATAAAATGATCAGTGACTTCACAGACACACCCCAAATAAGTTTTCAACAAAGTTTATTTCCAATCTTTACTGAAAATTGATGACCTTGAAATTTCTGTTTTTTTTTTTTTATACCAGATAAATTATTACAGATAATGCACTCGTGATAATTTTCGTTCAATCTACACCCCGTGGAGAATATTCCAGAATTTTTTCAAAATTTTTTGATAAGTACTTTCCGAGATAAGGCGGGTGGACAGCGATTTTTCGCGATTTTTTAAAAATAATACAAAGAAAAGTGCGCGCAAGTATTACATTATATATATATTTTTTACTCGTGTTTTCACAAGCTTTCGTTTGACATCACACTCGATTACCTAGTAAAACATTTTTTTTTTCACTTCCGATTTCACCCCCCAAAACTAACCCCTTAAGTCAAAATTTAACTTTCAAAACTACATGGCTCTGATGAGGCCATCAATTCCTATATTACTACCAAATTTCAACTTTCTAGACACCGAAGTGATCTTATAAGTGTTCCGTACGGAACACTAAAAAAGTAGAGCTGATAGGATTAAACCAGTATTTTTTCCGTAATCAGTGCCTCAGGTATACCCTATAATATAAAATTTCAGGAAAAAATTTCAGTGTTGACCAGTGTTATCATATGTATATATATAGTATGACTCATACTAATTTGCATTCAATTTTCACAATTTGTGAAGAATATTCCACATTTTTTTCTAAATGTTTTGTTTACTACTTTTAGAAATAGGTTTGGGGGAACGTGATTTCTGACAATTTTTAGCTTTCATTTGACACCCCATTCGATGACCTTGAAAACTGTTTTTTTTTTAAAAAAATACCAGATAAATTATCAATCTACACCTTATGAAGGATATTTAATATAAAGAAATTACATCATATCTATTAACCTAAACTAGTGTTTTAATAAGATTTCATTTAACACCCCAGTCGATGGCCTTGGAAATTTTTTTTTCACTTCTGATTTCACCTCCAGCACTAACCACTTAAATCAAAATTTAATTTTCAAAACTAAACGGCTCTGATGGGGTAATCAATTACTATATTTCTAACAAATTTCGACTTTCTATGTCAAATAGTTTCAGAGAAAATCGGGTGTGACAGACAGATGGACACCGAAGTGATTCCATAAGTGTTCCGTACGAAACACTAATAAACAATACTGTTGCGTGTTATTAAACATTTAAAAATAAATTCCATTGATTTTCCAAAAAGTTTAAATTTAACACCCACTTTTGAAAAAGTATGGAAAAACAATCTTTAAACCCTCAACTAGTGGCATAAATAAAGGGTGTCTCAAAATGACCTGACTTAATTTATTAATAAAACGTATTATTTATTTGAATAGTGCGTATGTTTTTATTTTAATATAAGGTACAAATGTGGAGGTTATGTGTGGAACACAATACCCGATAAATGGCCGCCTCAACTCTGTTTGCAAACGTTCACTCTTTTGACGAAATTTTCAATAAGATTTTGGCATAATTGCGGACTAATTTCATTAATGGCGCGTCTAATTTCTTCCTTGAGCTCCGAAATGGTCTGTGGATCATTGGCATACACTTTTCCTTTCAGAAAACCTCAAAGAAAGAAGTCCAATGGCGCCAAATCGCACGATGGTGGTGGCCAATTCACATCGCCGCGGCGCGAGATAACACGACCATGAAACTTCGTCTGCAATAATTGCATTGTTTCGCCCGCAGTGTGACAGGTTGCGCCATCTGGTTAAAAGAATATGTCTTCCAAGTCCATACAGTTCTATTTATTTCATAAAAAGTTGGTTATCGTGTCACGATAACGAACACCATTGACGGTAATCACATTTCCAGCAGCATTCTCGGAAAAGTACGGCCCAATCACTCCTCCAACCCAAAATCCACACCAAACAGTGACTCGTAGTGGATGCATGGGAAGCTGTGGGATCACTGATTTTCGGTCCTCCAAATTCGCCAGTTTTGTTTATTTACTTAGCCACTAAGTTGAAAATGCGCCTCAGCGCTAAAGACGATTTTCTTCGAAAAATCACCATGGATTTGTTGATGCTCCAGTATCAAATTAGCGAATGTACGGCGCTGCGCATGGTCTGCTAGCTGCAGTTCTTGTGTCAACTGGATCTTGCAAGCATGCAAATGCAGATCTTTCGTCAAATTCGCTGCACAGAGCATCTTGAAATGTTCAATTGCCGAGCACAATCGCGAATTGAGGTGGAACGACTTTCGTCAACACTCGCACTCACTGCGGCTATGTTTTCATTCGACCGGCCGGTACGAGGACGGCCACTGCTTTTCGCCGTCAGAATTGAACCACTAACCTCAAATTTTTTGACTAACTTCACCACAGTGTTGCGAGATGGTGCGTTATGATGACCAAAAACATGCGTACTTTTCGAACCGTCTCTGCGAAATTTTCATTATTTTTGTAGTGAATTTTCACAATTTTTATGCGTTGCTCGATTGTGTAATTTTCCATGACTAAACTTCAATACTTCCAAAGATTAGTACTCTAAGTTCGCCACAAAAAAAAAGGAGTGCAATTTAAAATGTCAGGTCATTTTGAGACACCCTTTATTTTTAAATACCTACACACATAAGTATGCACATGAAAAATAATAAAAATTTTAGGAATAATAATTAGTTCCTCATTTACATAAAAAATTAATTACTTTATAATTTACATAAAACAAACTTAAACATGTTGATGGGCAATATTATCCCATAAAAATTCATTGCAAATAACTTGCAGTAATTAATTTATTTATTTCGATAGAATGCTAATAAATTTTACTGTGTTCAAATATTTTGTAACATCTAAGCAGGGTTCCCAGCGATTTGTTGAAAGGGATTCTTACATATTCCCTACACAGATTAAAATATCTCCCAAAATGTAATCGAGAATGATAATTAAGCAATCGCAATTTTATTAGACGATCTTAATTATTCATATTTACGATAAACTAACAATCAAAATTTTTTATATTTGCAGTAGATAAGGGAAGAGATAATAGTTATCACCACTGCATAATACATTATTTATGCACTCGAAATGTGTTTCGCTAATTATATTACGAGGATATGGTTAAGCCATGAAAAAGACGTCATACAAAAAGTTGTTTTGGTTGTGAAATTACTATCATGAGTCGAAATTTTGTAAGGGTTCGGTGCGTTTTGAATTGTTCAGGATTTTTTTTAATAACCCTTGATCAGGAAAATCACTTAAGGCAAGAATTGAGGATATCATCAAGTTTATTGAGGATTAGCTGCTATTAGATTGGCAAATGAATGAATGAAGCTGCAGTCTCAGAAATTTTCAAGATAATGCATAAAGATTTAACAAAAAATTTTGTAAGCTGTATCCACAAACTCCTTACACCAAAGCAGAAACTGGTGAAGAAAGAAGATTCTCAAAAAGATTCGGCCGCTTCGAAGGACGATAAGTTACTTTTCGGAAATTAGAGCAGGTGATGAGACCTCCCACGGAGTCGAAGCAATGGGTTCGTAAGGACTCTCTACTTCTAAAGACAGCGAGCTCAGACGTCTTCTGGAAAGTTAATAGCGACCATTTTTTTGAGACAGAGAAGGAATTTCGCTAATTTAATAAATAGAAAAAAGGTTCCAAATGAATGGCGAAGTTTACGAAAGGACGACCCAAAATATGAAGCAAGGTAATAAGAGGAAAAACGCCTTCATAGAGAACCAAATCTTTGCTGTTGCACAACTGCATGATCCACAAGTCTCTTACAGTTCAAGTCAGTTACCGAAAGCTGTGGGTTAACCGGTTACAACATCCACCCTATAAATCTTATTTAAAGCCCTGTTCAAACATCTCAAATAAAGACCTCAGCAGCCGAAAATTCTCCTTAGATGATGAGGTAAAACCGCTGTTTTTTTTTGGAGGTACAAACAAAATAATTTTTTTAGGATGGAATAAAACAACTCGAGAAACCCTAAACGAAGTGCATTAGTATCTTCTACTCATACCTTCTTCTAACGAAGGTTGGCGACTACTTCTCTAAATGTGTCTCTGTCCCTCGCAACATGAAACAACTCCCGCACGATGTTCCTCCGCCAAGACTTTTTCTTTCTTCCGACACCCTTTCTACGGTCAACTTTTCCCTGCATAATAGTTCGCAATAGTGAATATTTTTCGTCCTTTTATAATCGTCAAGAGTTTTCTGCCTTGGCCTGCCCTTCGTAGAACTTCCTCATTAGTGTGGCTGTCCACGGGATTTCTAATTCGATAACGCCACATTTCAAATGCCCTTAGCTTTCTAGTTGTGTATGTCTTGAATCCATACAAAAATTGGGAACACATTTAGCATTCCAGAAAACGCAAACTTAGAGAGAGGGATAAGTTTCTGTTGCAGAACATTGTCCTGAATTTTAAAAATGATTTTCTTGCAACCTCTACTTATTATTTGTTATTAGTATAAACGGTAGTTATATAGAAAAATATTTTTCAAAGGTCTGTGAGTTTTCCTCATAACTAGGTAGATAATTAAAAAAAAAACCTTGTGGCATCATCAGGAGTGATGACTATGTTAAGTCTAACATGACTCCCGATGATGTCAACATGGCTAACGACGAGTACGAACACAAAGTATTGGTATGGTGGTGTAGTATCATCGTTGGAAAGATTCCAAACTACCAATGTTACCTGATGTTAAAGGTGTAGTGATGGGCTAAGTTGAATATTTTATTAAATTCTATTCAACTAAAAAAAACAATAAGTAACTACTGAGATAATCTAATTTACTGTACAAAATAAAGCGATAGTAAGGATAGTTTATGTCAGATTGGTTATCAGGGCTAAGGTTCTGTAAGCAATAAACGGAAATTTATTTTTTTCGTAATAAATATCATTCAATAACCGATTAGCATCGGCTGAACTGAACGGCTTCCGAATTTAAAAAATAAAACCGGTCAATTGCAAGTTGAACTTGCACAATTAGTGTTCCGTACGTTGATTGCTTTTAAAATAATAATGTTGTTACGGTGGTATAAAATGATCAGTAATTTCATAAAACACACCCCAAATGAGTTTTCAACAAAGTTTGTTTCCAATCTTTACTGATAATTGATGACCTTGAAATTTACTCGTGTTTTCACAAGCTTTCATTTGACACCACACTCGATGACCTACTAAAATTTTTTTTTTTTTCACTTCCGATTTCACCCCCCAAAAGTCAAAATTTGACTTTCAAAACTACACGGCTTTGGTGAGGCCATCAATTCCTATATTATTACTAAATTTCAACTTTCTATGACAAATAGTTTCGGAGAAAATCGGGTGTGACAGACAGACGGACGGACTGTCGGACAGACAGACACCGAAGTCATCTTATAAATGTTCCGTACGGAACACTAAAAACAAAGGGAAGGCACATTACATGTCACTTTAGCATTTATCTTTGTCCTTCATATGTTGAAATAGTTTTTACTTTTTCTAGTAAGAATGTAACCTCATTTAAAACTGGGCTGTATTTGAACGTGCTGTTTCCGAGTTTTTGGCCTTTTGCGATCAAGCCGGTTTAATTCAGGTTACAATAATAAAGACAACTGCTTAAAAGGGAAGCTTTTTACGAGAAACATGACTGCAAAAAATAAATTTACGCAAGTGATAAACAGTACCGAAGAACACAACTCGCAAACAAAAATGTCAGAACATCTAACCCAACAGTTGAAGTCGAAACAGTGTGATGTGCGGGTAAATAAAACAGCTAGCCGATATTTTTAAAATCAATAATATAAAATGTTTCTAATTTGCGTAGGGATTCGAAACTCGCCGAACTAGAATGACACGAAAACGAAGATTGTTATAGAATATGAAATTTCAAAAAGACAAGTAACTGTTCTCTTTCCCTTTCTTTTATTCCTTTTTTATCTTCGTTACAGAATCCCAGCACAGGTATATAAATAAAAAGTCATTGTTTCCCTTTTTATCCAGGTCGGTTTCTTCTTACTATTCTGTCAACACGAATTCAATTGATCAGAACATAAAACACATTATATGCTAGTTGATTACGTAAATTAATTTTATCAACTTTAATGAACTAAAACTGCTTTTTTCCCCTAACTTTGAAAAAATCTATTAGCGTTACTGGCTATCTGTATTTTCCCCGGGTGCTTTTTAAATGGTTTGATATTTTCCAATTTTTCCGTTTCACATGACTGCGAGAACCCTGCTAAGAGTATAAACAAAAAGAGAAGAAAAAGTTACATACCTCCAGTCATAGAAGGTAACTCTGAACCATGAGAAAATGTCGGCATTAGTTTCATAATTAGAGAAATTGTTTACTGTAAACAAATTATCAATATTTATTTTATGTTATAGATATCATATTCCGAAAAACAAATAAAGTACATTGTATAAAATCTGTTTTATTTCTAGAAATACAGCATTTTAATTGTCCTACTTCCTTCCAATCTTTCTCTTATGTATGATAAGTATCATCATGAAAAGGTCATTCCTAGATTTTGTAACCATCAGGATATTTTAAATTTGTATCAGAACCATGACAACCGAAAAAATATTTAATAACCGGTCAAGTGCAAGTTGAACTTGCACAATTAGTGTTCCGTACGTTGATTGCTTTTAAAATAAAAAATTTTGTTACGGAGATATAAAATGATCAGTGACAGTGAACACACCCCACATGAGTTTTCAACAAAGTTTGTTTCCAATCTTTAATGAAAACTTATAACCTTGAGATTTTTTTTTATATACCATATAAATGATTAAAGGTAATGCACTCGTGATAATTTTCGTTCAATCTACACCCCGTGGAGAATATTCCAGAATTTTTTCAAAATTTTTTGATAAGTACTTTTCGAGATAAGGCGGGGGGACAGCGATTTTTCGCGATTTTTTAAAAATAATACAAAGAAAAGTGCGTGCAAGTATTACATTATATATTACATTATATATATATATATATATATATATATATATATATATATATATATATATATATATATATATATATAAATTTAACTTTTAAAACTACCCGGCTCTGATGAGGCCATCAATTCTTATATTAGTACCAAATTTCAACTTTCTATGTCAAATAGTTTCGGAGAAAATCGGGTGACAGACAGACGGACAGACAGACAGACAGACACCGAAGTCATCTTATAAGTGTTCCGTACGGAACACTAAAAATATCTGAGAATTCTGATACTGTAGTACCATATTTTATGTGGTGCATTCAAAAAAAATAAATCATATCCAGTTTATCTTAGAAACATGGAATAGGAAAAACGGTTGAAATCATAGTTCAACGTCTACAGGGTCATAAAGAATTTAGTGTTAACATAAAGATACAAAATGGGTGTTTACCATAAAATGCAAATACGAAAATGAATTTTTTAAAGTTAGTTACAATATTTAGAAATGGTATACGACGCTTGTCTGTATTACATTATTTTTGAAGAAAGAGATTTCAGAAAAGTTTTTCTTGCTTTTCCTATATCTAGCCAAAAATGTTCCATTCACCAAAAAAATTTATAAACTTATTTTTATTCACAACAGAATCAAGAACACACGTACACTATCTTTGTTTGAAAAACTATTATGATTCATACTGTAAATATAAATAACCACCACAATAACCTTGATAACGAGTAAGTAATGTTAGAGATTAGGAAGTTGTGCATTTTATTTTATCAGAGAATATTTTAAATAATAGTCTCTAGGCTAGGCCAAAAACAGGTTGTCTTACCGGAAACAATCGTAATACATACACAGATATATTTGACAAACGCAAGGTCAATTATTCGAGTTTTTAATTTATTCATAGTCATATTGTCAAATGCCGTACGCTTCTTTATCCCTAATCTTAGTACTGATTCAATTCATTAATTTGTATTTATTAATTCTTTAAAAAATGTTAAGGTAATAATTTGAGTTATTTAGTAATTATTAATTATTACGTAATTAAGTTAATAAAAGTTAATAATGTATTTCCAGAATTTTTTCTTCTGTTCCTGGCTCAGACTGACCAACGTTTTGTCATACGTAGGAAAATGTCAGTGCCCAAGTATAGTTTGAATTTGATGTATTTGTTGATGACTAATGAGTAAGGAGTTTTGTGAACGACGCTGAGATGCGGTAATTTTTGATTTATTGTAACTAAAAATGTTCAGATTTTTAAATATTAGATACAGAAGGAATGTACGACATGATAGATGATTTAATTTAAATGTTCAAGCATGTTCAAGTCTAAGAAGCGACTTTTTTATATTTTTTACAGCTTAAATAAATTTACTGTTACATTCCTATGTTATACTTCCTATTTATTTGCACCTAATTTTTTTTTTGGATATCTTGTTCAGCTTGAAATAATGTTTGTTAGAATATTAAAAGCTAAAACACCAATTTAAAATTCACTTTACTACCAAAGTACCTTATTATGATGCTACTGCTTAACAAAGTTTAAAAAACCGGTCCTTGCGCAATTAGTGTTCCGTACCTTGATTGCCTTTGAAATAAAAAATTTTGTTACGGAGGTATAAAATGATCAATAGGACTTCACAAAATACACCCCAAATGAGTTTTCAACAAAGTTTTTTTTTTTCGATCTTTACTGAAAACTGATGACCTTGAAATTTTTCTTTTTATATACCAGATAAATTATTAAAGGAAATGCACTCGTGATAATTTTCGTTCACCTACACCGTGTGGAGAAAATTTCAGAATTTTTTCAAAATTTTTTAATCAGTACTTTTCGATATAGGGGGGGCAGCGATTTTTCGCAATTTTTTAAAAATACAGTGAAGTCTGCTTATAACGAACCCGTTTATAGCGAATTTCCGGTTAAACCGAACTATTTTATAATGTACGAAAAAACTTCCATAAGACCAATGCAAATTTTTATCGGTTATAACGAATCCGGTTATAACGAACTTCCGAATAAAGCGAGCCAAATCTGGATGTTTTTCCATTTATAACAAACTTGTCACTCTCTGTGCTCGATGTTGCGCGACCTGGTCTAGGGAATTCACCGAAACCCCTATTCTACTTGTTTCCGCCGCGTCGCTAGTTCGAGCAGTATTATTTTCCATTCACTTGTGTTATGCGGTTCTAATGCATATTTGATCAAAGTAGCAAAGTGAAGTCTTTATTTTAAAATGAGTACACAAAAACGTAAAGCGTTTACTTTAAAAGACAAACACGATATTATAAGGAAAATAGAAAATGGGGTTAAACGAAGTGATGTTTGCAAACAGTTGAATCTAACTAAATCTACGATTTCTACCACATGGAAGAAGCAAGAAATCTTATCAATTTATGATAAAAGAAACAGTTGTAAAAAAGTAAGAAAATCTACACATGACCAAGTCGATAAAGGACTCCTTAAATGGTTTAGTCAAAAACGAGATGAACAGGTTCCTATTACCGGCTATATTTTACAAGAGAAAGCTAGTGAATTGGAAAGGAAAATAGAGAACACCGAGTTTAACTGTTCTAGAAGTTGGATTGAACGATTTAAAAAGCGACATAATACTAGTGGGGGTAAGATAGTAGGAGAAACTGCAGAAGTGGATATGTATGGCCGGAAATTCGAGAAAGTTATGAATATGTGGACATTTTTAATGCAGATGAAACGGGTTTGTTTTACAAGATGACGCTCTATAAGACATTAAAGTTTGTCGGAGGGAATTGTGCTGGTGGAAAATTAACAAAATTAAGGATTACTGTGTTGGTAACTGCAAATATGTCTGGAACAAAGAAAAGAAAATTGTTGGTGATAGGAAAGTCTGCCAATCCCAGGTGTTTTAAAAAACAAATATTTACCAGTAAAGTACAAATCAAACGGTAAAACCTGGATGGCATCAGAAATTTTTAAAAACGAACTGATCGAATGGGACAAAAAATTAAAATTCACAAACAGAAAAATATTACTTTTGATCGACAACTGTCCAGCGCACCCTGAAGTTGATCTACAGCAAATAAAATTGGTTTTTATGCCTCCAAACACAAGTGCAAAGCTCCAGCCTATGGATCAAGGTGTGATACATTCTTTAAAATGTCATTATAGAAAGATTTTACTAATGAAAATTTTAGAGACAATTGATAAAGGTAACATTTTTTCTGTAACTCTCTTGGACGCTATAAACTTTATCTATATGGCTTGGCAAAGAGTCAGTAGAGAAACCATTGGAAACTGTTTTAAGCATAGCGTATTTTTAAGGAAGGAATGTAGATATGATTCAGATGATGAGCTACCGTTGACTCAGTGGATTGAAAAACATCGAGAAGATCCTACTGATTGTCTAGAATTTGTTTACGATGCTGACATTCAACAAAGCATAGTGGAAATTGAGATTAAAAAGATGTTTAATCACTTTAATTTTGAACAATATGTATGTGCTGATGAGTTAATGACGAGAGAAATATCAACTGATGATCAAATTGTGACATCAGTGACTTCTGAAAAGATTTTAAGCGATAATGACGACGAAGACGAGCTTGGAGAAGGAGATAATGTTTATCTTGCATCCATTTTTGAAATGACTAAGAAAATGACTGAAACCCGCAATTTTTTGGAATCTCGTGAAGTTCCTGAACATATATGGAGTAGTTTTTGTGACCTTGACAATTATATAAACACCATTTCTTTTTCAAGTGAAATTGTACAAACGAAAATTACTGATTTTATTGTATAAACTAAGTATTTTAATGTTTTCGTTTATACTCATATATGTACCAACATACACAATGATAATTTTAAGTGACTTGTTTTAATTTCCTTTGAACGTTTTCTTTTAATTTAATAATTATTACTATTCATTTTTCTAAGCATTAGCGCCTAATCGAAATAAAGAAGTAGTGAAAAATGATATTAGATTTTTTTTACTGTTTGTAACGAACTTCGGATATAGCAAACCATTTTTAGTGATTTTTTGGAATTCGTTATAAACGGACTTCACTGTAATACAAACAAAAGTGTGCGCAAGTATTACATTATATATCATATATTTTTGAACTCGTATTTTACAAACTTTCATTCGATGACCTGGTAATTTTTTTTTTCACTTCCGATTTCACTCCCCAAAACTGACCCCTAAATCAAAATTTAACTTTCAAAACTACACGGCTCTGATGAGGCCATCAATTCTTATATTAGTACCAAATTTCAACTTTCTATGTCAAATAGTTTCGGAGAAAATCGGGTGTGACAGACAGACGGACGGATGGACACCAGAGTGATCTTATAAGTGTTCCGTACGGAACCCTAAAAAGCCATCCTTTATTACTTTAAATCTCATTAAAGGTCTGTATTTAAGAAATTTATATTTTCTCTAGTAAGGATCCAATATAGAAATATTTTATTGTTAACGACACCGTTTAGAAAAAGTTGAAAAAGTTGAGATTCGAGAACAGCCCCTAAAAGGTCATAACTAAAAAACTAATTAGTGGTAATAACATACACGCACAAAATATTATGGGTGTTTATAATATGAATGAATAGGCAAAGGAAAGTTTACCACCAAAAGTTGGGAGATGACGCTTTGTATTGTGCCGCGACAGAGAGATTAAAGAAAACAATCACAATTTTTCTTAGTCACCCTAACAACAGTCAACAAAATATACCATAGAAATAAACAAAAACCGGTCAAGTGCAAGTTGAACTTGCACAATTAGTGTTCCGTACGTTGTTTTTGAAATAAAAATTTTTGTTAGGGTGGTATAAAATGATCAGTGACTTCACAAAACACACCCCAAATGAGTTTTCAACAAAGTTTGTTTCCAATCTTTACTGAAAACGGGTCACCTTGAAATTTTGTTTTTTTTTTTATATACCAAATAAATTATTAAAGGTAATGTACTCGTGATAATTTTCCTTCAATCTATACCCCGTGGAGAATATTCCAGAATTTTTTCAAAATTTTTTGATCAGTACTTTTCGAGATAAGGTAGGGGACAGCAATTTTTTAAAAGCAATACGAAGAAAAGTGTGCACAAGTGTTACATTATATATATATATATATATATATATATATATATATATATATATATATATATATATATATATATATATATTTTACTCGTGTTTTCACAAGCTTTCATTTGACACCACACTCGATGACCTAGTAAAAAAATTTTTTTTTCACTTCCGATTTCACCCCTCAAAACGAACCCCTTAAGTCAAAATTTATGTTACCGTGGTATAAAATGATCAGTGACTTCACAAAACACACCCCAAATGAATTTTCAACAAAGGTTGTTTCCAATCTTTATTGAAATCTGATGACCTTGAAATTTTTGTTTTTTTTTATGTACCATACAAATTATTAAAGGTAATGCACTCGTGATAATTTTCGTTCAATCTACACTCCGTGGAGAAAATTCCAGAATTTTTTCGAAATTTTTTGATAAGTACTTTTCGAAATAAGGCCCGGGACAGCGATTTTTTCGCGAATTTTTAAAAATAATACAAAGAAAAGTGCGCGCAAGTATAATATTATATATATATTTTTTACTCGTGGTTTCACAAGCTTTCATTTGACACCACACTCGATGACCTAGTAAAAAATTTTTTTTTTTACTTCTGACTTCACTCCCCAAAACTATTCCCTTAAGTCAAAATTTAACTCTCAAAACTACATGGCTCTGATGAGGCCATCAATTCCTATATTATTACCAAATTTCACCTTTCTGTGTCAAATAGTTTCGGAGAAAATCGGGTGTGACAGACAGACAGACAGACAGACAGACACCGAAGTGATCTTATAAGTGAACGGAACACTAAAAATGGACACGTTTCAGCATTTTTCCCAGAAATAATTCTCCGAATGTTAATAGAATTCATTGATCTTCTGTGTATGAACGATATATATTATTCATACAATATAGTAAACTATTATATAACAAAACATTAGGCGTTGCGTTTGTTCAAGAATTCAAATAATTTTTTATCTGTATAAAAATTTATGCGACACGTTAATCAGGTTATCTAGAAACAGAAAAATAAATGTCGTCTCCTCTTATTAGCAATTTCTCAGAATGCGAGATACAATTATACACAATAATTTATTTATTTGTTTGTTTAAGATTTGACTAACAACTGATATAAGCTTCATTTATTTTTACTTATCTAAAAAACGTTGTACATGAATTTAAAATAATATATTTAGTTTAGAGAATAAACATTTTTATTATAAAGGGACCCGCCCTTGCATGACAAGGCAAAAAATAACCGACCAAGTGCAAGTCGGACTTGCGCAATTAGGGTGCCGTACGCTAATCGTTTTTAAAATAAAAGTGTTTGTTACGGAGGTATAAAATGATCAATGACTTCACAAAACACACCCCAAATGAGTTTTCAACAAAGTTTTTTTCCGATCTTTACTGAAAACTGAAGACTTTGAACTTTTTTTTATATATTCCAGAAGGTAAACTCTCGTGATAACTTTCGTTCAATCTACACTAGGTGGAGAATATTCCAGAATTTTAAAAATTTTTTTTGATCATTACTTTTCGAGATAAAGTGGGGGGGGCAGCGATTTTTCACAATTTCGTAAAAATAATACAAAGAAAAATGTGCGCAAGTATTACATTATATATATTTTTGAACACGTGTTTTTACAAGCTTTCATTTGACACCCCACTCGATGACCTGGTTAAATTTTTTTTTTCACTTCCGATTTCACACCCCCCAAAAGTCAAAATTTGACTTTCAAAACTACACGGCTTTGATGAGGCCATCCATCAATTCCTATATTATTACTAAATTTCAACTTTCTATGACAAATAGTTTCGGAGAAAATCGGGTGTGACGGACGGACGGACACCGAAGTCATCTTATAAGTGTTCCGTACGGAACACTAAAAAGAAAGGTGTTTTTTTAATACAAATTGCAATTTTTCCATTCGATAATTTTGAATGAATTTGTACAGTGAAGAAAAAGTATTCCTTAAATTTGTAACATTTTATGTACATTACTCCATACCTTAGCAGGATAATATTGCAGGCAATCTCTAACCTAATCATTTAAATATCAACTACAAAAACATGAGAAGTATCGAAAAAGTGACGATTAGTCGTACAATTTTGGGAAAAATGATACATTTTGAACAGTGCTACTACTTTCAGTGTTGATTAACTCGTTTGATACTTAATTAAAATAACTAGCGTTTAGAAAATATAATAAAAAGTTAACTGAGTGAGCAGTTACTTGGAGGATATTCATTTTCTTCAGTACCGAGAGTATTAGCACAGTATAGAGAAAGACTGGAAGAAATTAAAATAATTTTTACCGGAAAACAGTAGGCAAAATGAACTTTATATTAATATTAACCAAATAAATGTTAATTTTGCTTATTTAAAGTTAATTGAAATTCGAGCTTGACCGCTCAACATAAGAAATGGTAACACTAAATATTTATAAACAATGTTGTACGTGTATAAAAAAATACTTACCTAAATATTTCAAAACACAAAAATTCACTCAATTAAAATATAAACGCAAGGTGCTCGACATTCAACTCCAAGTTCAAGAATGAGAACGAATGAACTCTCGAGCTTTATTCTCTTCCGGTCGTTTATTGTCTTTCTCTGGCTTTTATAATTTTAATAAGCTTATCGCTTTTTAAACAATTAACACATCGCCAATAAGTATGCAACGCATATGACTAATAATAACAAATTACTTGTCGGTTGCATAAATTCTAGTTGATTTTAGCCGTGTAGTAATAGATTCCGACGTTGCCAAGTATATGCTTTACTATTATTATACAAGGCACAATCAAAACGTATCTACACCTTACGGCTTAAAAATGACAAACTTTCTCCACAAAGATGGTTATTAAATTTTACATTAAGTATTTATTTAACGAGGGTAATACAATAATATAGTATGGGCGTTTGTAAGTAATAGAAACCATTTTACAACAATGAAATAAAAGAGCGCAGGGAATATCTTCATAGCAACCAGAATTTGGCCGCATTAGCAATACCAATCAAAACAGACAATTAATCTCGTCAAATTCTGGCTGATATGTACTTTTGTAATTAAGATAAACACCATTTTACAATACTATATACAAACAAGCCAGGAAAGATATTAATAGCAAGCAGAATTTGACGGAATTGTCACCAATCAAAACAGATAATTTTGGTTGCTATAAACCTCTCCTCTGCGCATTTTTATTTACAGTATTGTAAAATGACAGTCTCTGTTAATTACAAACGCGATAAACTTCTCTGAGTACCTTTATTTATACTGTTGTAAAGATATAGTCCAATTAATTACAAAGACCTTGTTAACATATATGCTTTTTCTAACAGCCTACGTCAACGAATTTTCAGTTGTTTCGGTTTTAGTTATGTTGTCAACTAAATGGAATTACAGACTTATCTTTTATTGTTTCTCTTAAATTAACGTAAATTTCTATTATAACGTAAATGTAGACAAAAGTTAGGAAAAGCATGTATACATTTTCTAAGACTGATCTACAATTACGACACAATATTAATTTACGTTGATCTGAAAGAAACACAAGGACAGGAAAGCCTATTTATTTAAATTTTACATATGTATTTACGTTCATTACAGTCAAGGCGGTGGAGAAGTAAAGATATAAAAGTTAGGAGAGGGCTAACAGAAACGGGCAGACATTTCAATAACCGGCACAAGTAACTCGTTATACTATGTCCGTAATTCTATAAAAAGAAAAAGACACACACACCTTGTCACAAATTTTAAAGAAAACGATATCAAAATGACTGGTTCTTGAGTACAATGACATGACGATTTATCAAATCGCGTTTAAAACAAAAGATGCTCCTGAAAGAGGTACAATTTAACATTGTACATTTTATCATGATTGCGGTAAACTAAACTATACCTGCCTTTTATGTTTATGGGGAGGGGGGTATGTTTTTATATTATTTGGGACCAAAATAAATCTTTTATCGTACCGATTTGCTATCAAATATTGAATCATTTTAACTACTCCTTAAATAGTACAAAAATAGGCACAATTACACCTTTAGGAAAACCATTCCTATGAAGACCTGTGCGTGGGCATGCAAAGCAGAATTTATGTCATATGCATATTCGAAAAGGCGAGCTGTTTATATTTAAAACAGTTAACTCGATAATTTTGTTGTGTTTGTTTTAATCAAAAAAATCCTACTGTCCTTACTAACTAGATGTATAGTTAATAAGATTAGGTTAGGTTGTATTTAAGGCTTTTAGATTCAGACAATATCACTATTATTTTTCGTTTCCTACCTTACATATATTTTACATATATTTATTTTGTATTATGTTATGCTAGGCTAGGCTAGTTCAGATTAGGTTAGGTTAGATCAGGTTTGGTCAAGTCGTGTTAGATTGGATTTGGTTATGTTGGGTTATATTTAAGGCTTTTCGATTCAGAGACTATTACTTTTCATTTCCTAATTTTTCATTATTTTACTTTATGTTAGGCTAGATTAGGTTAAGTTAGGTTAGGTTTTTTTTTTTAAATCATGCTCCGATGATATCTTCGATATTTGATCAGGGTTATTTTAAAAAAAAATATATTTACAATGGATGAATCCTGAGACCTGTAGGATTTTTGAAACAACACCGCTCGAATGGCCACACTGTGCGACGGTGGGTCAAAACTGCGGTGGAATACGTAGATAACGAGAAATGTAATTTGCTCGAGATAATTTAGTCAGTGTATGTTATATTAGCTAAAAGCCGGTATATAAATAAACGGCAAGTGTCGTTTATTCACCATTTAACTAAGTTAGTAAAAATTTAGACTTAGGAGGGCTTATAAATTCTGGAAAAAATTTATATTATTTCCACAAACGCAGGTACTTAATTTCTCCAAGGTTAAAAAATTCGTATAGTATTATGTTAACTGTATTTGAGATTTATCTTGTGTTTCTAAAAAAGTTGCACAAGTAAAATCAAAACCTGTAAATTCGTTTATAATAGTTTATTTTATAGCATAAAATCACAAAATAAAAAATACCACTTTTTAAGCATATTACACATTCTCGTCTCAGACAATGAAAATAAATTAAAAATCATTTTATTTGATGGTTTAGGTTTGTCAATCATTTAGATCTATTGCCCTATTGGATACTCTGTCTTCACTTCTCTTACCTTCACTTTCATTTGCTTCCAACCAGAGGTTAGTCGCTTAAATTGGTATGTGATTGCTCTAAGCAGTGGGGTACTCTTTTAGCTCAAGTATTTGGTAAAGAAGCACTAGATCACAGGAACTCACTTCCCACCTCTCGATCTGATCCAAAGGTCCCTTGGATCGTCGGATAGGCCTGACATGCGTGCTGATTTATCCAGAAATCGTTATTGTAACCTACTGCTGAATTATAATACTGTCTGGACGTCCAGATCTGTGTGCAGTTAGTTGTTTCTTCATTTAGCAGAGGGCAGAGACCGGACTGGAACACCTATACATCTTATAAACCTTATCCGATCCCTGTATAACTGAATAATTCGTTTTCCAATCCCTCTAACCTCTCATCACCTCTAATCATAAAGCGTATTTTAATGAAGCTAGACACCAAGAAGGCTTCTGGCGCTGACGGAATACCTGCCATAGTTCTCAAAAACTGTGCAAGGGAACTAACACCAGTTTTCTGTATTTCTGTAGACTTTTTAACCTATCCTACAGAAAGGGAATATTTCCGTCCTGCTGGAAATGTGCCACGGTTCAGCCGATACCTAAAAAAGGTAAGAAGACCTTGCCAAATAACTACCGACCAGTTGCACTGCTTTCAATAATATCGAAAGTCATGGAAAAGGTTATCAATCAGCATCTTCTAAAATATCTTGAACGATTCAATATTATTAGCGATCACCAATATGGTTTTCGTAAACATAGATCAACAGGAGATCTTCTGACTTATGTAACACATGTTTGGAACAACGCAATTGAACCCTTTGGAGAATCTCGAGCGGTTGCTCTTGACATATCCAAGGCATTCGACCGTGTTTGGCACGATGGACTGTTGGCTAAGTTGCGCTCTTATGGTATGTCTGAAAGGTTCTGTTTGTGGCTCTCATGTTTCCTCAGAGAGCGTTCTTTACGAGTGGCGGTCGACGGATTTCTTTCTAACACCCTCACTATCAACGCTGGTGTGCCCCAGGGCTCCATACTGTCTCCTACTCTCTTTCTCATTTACATTAACGATCTGCTGGAAAAGACCGGGAATCCAATCTATAGCTTTGCAGATGACAGTACGCTTGTCTCTTCATTCACCTTGAACGCTCGGACATCGGCTGCTCAGGCGAATGTCCGCAGACAGCAGGAGGTCGTTCAACTCAACAAAGACCTGGAAGAAATTCTATCTTGGGGTGACAGTAACCAAGTGGAATTTAACGCTACAAAAACCCAAGCGGCAGTTTTTTCTAAAAAAGTTAACGTTGCTGAACCCGACATAGTTATGTCGGGGCACTCCATTCCCCTAGCATCGTCGCTCAATTTGTTGGGCGTTTGTTTGGGAGCAAATATGTCTTGGCATGAACATGTTGCAGGCATAGCAAGGAGAGCTTCTCAAAAGTTGGGAATATTATTTAGAACCAGAAAGCTTTACACCCCCACACAACTGTTAATTCTTTACAAAGCCCAAATTCGACCAACTATGGAATACTGCTCCCACGTTTGGGGCTCCGCTCCCAAACATACACTGCATTTGTTGGATTCTGTTCAGAGAAGAGCGGTCCGTCTGATTGGGGACCCGGAATTGACCGGCAGCCTTGATTCGCTGGAACATCGAAGAACGGTTGGCGACTTGAGTCTGTTCTACAAGTATTTTCATGGAAAGTGTTCGAAGGATGTAGCCAGCTTAATTCCTCCCAAAGCGGTGCATGTTAGAAATACACGTCGCGCTGGTGCTTCGCATCCGTATGAGGTTCAGCTTGTTACTCCGCGTACAACGCTTTTCAAGCAATCTTTTATATGGAGAACGTCATCCCTTTGGAATAATTTGCCCAGCGCTGTGTTTCCCACCGAATACAATTTACAGCGATTCAAGAACAACGTGAATCGCTTTTTTTTTCCGCACTCGTGCCGCTCCTGGAGCGCTTTAGGGACTTCCCTGCAGCACGTGTGCTAGACCAATAAAAAAAAAAAAAAAAAAAAAAAAATAACAGAAGCCACCCGTTAGACATGGCTATATTCCGTCACCCTTACTTTTTAACATATATAGTGAACATATAATGAGATCTGTTTTGGATGGCTGGAGTAGGGGTGTGACAATCAGCGGAACAAAGATAAGTAACCTTAAATATGCGGATGATACTTTATACGTGCAACGTCAATACAAGACGTTGAATCAATTGTGGAGTGCCTAGAAAGCAGTAGTAAAAATTTGAAATTTATAGAGCGAAAATCAAAGTAATGTAGCTGTGATGAAGGTCTGTCACACAAATGAAATTGCTGGTTTCACTGTTGTAGATTATTTCAACTATTTGGGATCCCTCATAACTAACAATGGTGGTCGTAAAGTGGAAGTAAGTAAACGTCTGGCTATGGCTAGTAACTCGGCGATCGAATTTTGTTTGAGATGCGGGCATATTGAAGAATCCTCAGAGTATCATATATCAAACACCGTACTAATGTATCTGTTCTTGAAGAGCTTAGTATAAATGACCGACTTTCAAATAGAATTAATAGACAGTACCCGAAATCACATTATGAGGAAAGTGGATGCCATGAAAAAGCTTGTAGGAACGGGGAAGGTAGAAGATCAAGGTGATCATCTCCAACAAGATGGTCTGACCAAGTCAGATCTCTTCTTGGTATAGGTATGCACGGGTCAAGTCAGGTCGCGCAGGTTCAAGATGTCTGGAGAATGACTGTTAAGGCAGTAACATCATAGTGTCATCGATACTTCTATTGGGGTGAAAGGATTGAGAGAGAGACTGGATAACAAGACTGACCTTAGCTATCGCAGCTGTAGCCTGATATTGTCATAGCAGTTTCTTATTGTACTGTACGCCTAAATACATGACGCAGTTACTCCATGCAAGTGTGTTTCTTTCAAGGATTAGATGTGGAATTTCAACTGACTTGAGAAAGAGAATTGCTTGGGCCTTTGATTCGCTAGTAATCCTAATAATCCGCCAATTTGTTGAGGCATGCTTGCTGCCTGTTGTTACTAACCTACGCTAGGCCAGGTTGGTATATTTTTATATCCTGCTTTAGAGATAGCTGCCTATATTAAAAAGCCGTGATGACAATGAAGAGCCTTGTGAAACTCCAAATCTCATTGTCTTCCATCAATCTTGACTCTGAATCTCTTGTTTTAGGTAAATGACTGAATCGGTTTAGTCCGTTGATATACTCGTACTTTTCTATCCAAAACCCTTAGGAATATTTAATGGCTTGCTGATGAAGTGTGTTTTAAAAATCGTATAACATTCAAGGTTTATTATATTTTGAAATTCATTATATTAAAAAGTGGTATTTTAATTTCAAAATTAAATGACTTGATAAATCAAAAATATACTTACCTCCATCAATTCTTTGGGTGATAATTCTCGAGTTTCACCTTCCATTCTGGCAATAAATTCTCTTTTTAATTGCGATTTTTTCCTAACTAATTCACCCACAATATTTTTTCTAGCTGTGTGAATTATGCCCATGCTGTGGAATCTAAAAAAATAAAACTAGTGTAAACTAACTAATAACTAAGTGAATAATTGGTGTTAAAATGAATTTAGTAATCTTAATACACTGGTGAGCAAAAAATCGACTCAAACGGATTTTGCTTCAATTAACATCGATCCTTGAATTTAATTTTTAAACAGTGCTATTATTTGGTATCACTAGGATGCTGATTTTGTACTCTTTCCAATAATACCAAAAATATTTGGATTTCCAAAAAAGTTTGCTGATTAAAACGATTTTACACAATAATACCGTTCTTGCTCGCTCAACAACGTACTCGTTGCGCGCGTTTCATCCCTATAAAAACACATGCAACATCATTTTCCTATCATTCCTTTATCGGAACTTGAACCTTCAACATCTCCGCTATACCTACTACTAATTACGTCATCGGAAGCAAGAAGGGCATAACCAACGTGTAGTCGCTGAGCATTTGCACCTGAGCTGTCTCCAGAGCCTACAGACGTTGCCAAGAGACTGGCGCCTTTACACGGAGACCAGGATCAGGAAGAAGAAGGTGTACCTCGGAGCGAGACGATCGCTTCATTGTCAACATAACTTTAAGAAATCGTCATTTGATCGGCGTTGAGGTCCAGCAGGAGCTCCGACAAGTTCGTGGTCGGACTCTCAGTCATTGGATAGTCAGAAGAAGACTTAAAAAAAGCTAATATAATTCCTAGGAGACCAGCTATCGGACCCAAAGTCACAGCGCGACTCAAATTTTCCCGAGAACATGTCGACTGGACCTTAGAGGAATTGGGCTCCGTTTTATTCTCAGACTTCTTCCATCATTGCCATGTAGGCAATGACGGTAGAAGGCGAGTCTATAAGAGACCTGGGGAGCGTTATAAGCAGTGGTGCATTACTGAAACGCTCGCCTACGGAGGAGGTTCTGTCATGGTGTGGGGAGGCATCTCACTGGATGCGAAAACCGATTTGGTTTTCGTGACTGATAAGGCTCGTAGCGATGGATTAACCGCTCACCGGTACATGAGGAGGTCCTGCAGGAACACGTCGTTCTTTACGCTCCGTTTGTTGACGATAGCTTTTTTTAATCAACTTCAAACAAAATTTATGACTTCCAATACTTATACACAATTTACTATCGGTTTTAGAAGTTTTGCCCATGATGCTTAAATTTTGTTGCTAATATTAACATTATTACAAAACGTCATATATTATTACACTATAACTAAAAAAATAAACTTTTTGATAAGTTTTTTGTATTGGTATAAATGAGTTTATGGTGAGACTTAAAAATATGCAGCAAGAATCTGTCAATTTCACATCAAAACGACAAATTTAAAAGACAAAAAAATCATGGAAACTACCTTTTCTTTCGGTCACCTAGAGCGATCGCAAATATCGATATAGAATTTTTTTAATAGTGTAGTCAGATAAACCGCAAAAATAAATTAAATGAACATATCAAAACCTTCAAAGAAATACACAGATTTCGGATTAGTATTGTAAAAATCAATTAATGTTTAAGTACTCGTTACTCGAGGGATTTGGCTAACCAAATGATCATTTATACTCGAGTGATTTTTCACTAGGAATTGAAATCTAAGCCATAAGTGACCAACTTGGAAATAATTGCTTAAATCACAATAAAATATTTATGTAGCCTTGACACTTCAGTTCCTTCCGAAAGGGTTTTTCGAAAAGGGGACAACCGACAAATTTAAGACTTAATCGCCTTTTACTCCCTTGGAGATCATCAGCATCAAGTAGATTTAAAAATCTACGATTTATTTTAATTTTAATTGTCTTTTAATGTCGGTAAGACACATGTTATTGGTTTTGCGCCCGGGTTTTTGGGTGTTTTCAATGATACTGAACTCCGATTTAAGAATCACATAATGAAATTGAGTTGGGTTGCTTTGCTATTAGGGCTACGAGAAATGAATTTGGCCCTGATATTGCGCGAACGGTTTATTTTACATTGTTCGAGTCTCATCTCAGACACGGTATTCCCTTTTGGGGTTTTGTCGGCCAATATCTTCTGAATATTTTGTTTTTGCTGCAGAAGAAGGCTCTCCGCTTCATCACTGGTGTCCATCAAAGGGAATCCTGTAGACCTATCTTTTTCTCGCAGAGAATTCTGACCCTCACTTCCCTGTTCATCTTGGAGATCGCTTAGTTGATATATAAGAATAGCTCAAGTATTCAGCGCGTAGCATCTCAGAGGGGCACCCGACGGGCTGCGGATCTGCCGTTGTCTGTTCCAGTTAGGGCACTCGCAAACCACTCATTAATATACGAGGGCAGAAAATTGTTTCTTCTCACATCAAGACTGCTAATTCACTTACTAATAAATCATATTATGATCTGGGTGAGTTTTATGCTGATTCGCTCGCATGACCCCCCCCCACTGTCTGTTGTTGGCTTTCATCAGTTTATGGTGACGCACCTGTGGGCTGCTGGGTGAATTCGTATGCTCCTTTTTCCCTTGCTAATGACAACGACGTATTATTATTTTAGTTTTATATACTAGTGTTAATTTTAATTTGACTGGAACCGGTTCTGTGTTAACTAGGTATCTTGTTGGTTGTTTGTCTACTATATATTTGATGTTGCGTGTTCTACATTTTAGCTTAGTATATATTTCGTTTTCAGGTTTCCTTATTATTTTGAGTAGATTTAATTTGTTTTATGTTCTATTTTTTGCATTATAACTTATGTATTTTTATATTCTTTAAATTTAATATGCTTTGGCAAAGAAAAACCATTGATTTTTTATGACAATAAAGTACTATTGCTATTATTATAATACTATGGTCCCATTTTCTATTAAGTATTTTCGTTTGTCGTGGGTACATATACTGAAAGTATTTTTCCTTAATATGTGATAAGTTTACAATAGGTTGAGAATTTTTTTTCTAATTACCTATAAACCAAAAATTTGTCAAAGTCTCTGTTCTGTTATTTTATAGTTTAAACAATTAATTGTTTATTGAAATAGTGTAATTCTATTCATTATATTTATACCCGTTTGTTTAATTTACAAAACTATTTTCTTTAAATGTCTCATTATCAGAGCTAGCACCAAGGCTACTAACTTTACCCATCATTGAGGCTTTATATTTTGTATGTGGTCAAGGTAATCTATTTTTTTAATTAAGAAAAATAAATATTTACTTCAATAAATATGGCAGAGATAAAACAATTCCAAGAAGTACAACATGATGTGTTCCATACAAGACGCGGACTTCTTGTGAAAACGGCCTTGTGATGATAAAATAATGGATTTGGGATTCGGAATAAATCGATATTTCACTTGAATTAATAATTCCAGTACTTGATGCAATAACTTTACTTGAATGATCAGAACACTACTCATTATATCTACGGAAATTTTATTAAGGGGTAACACTATTGTAGAACTTACTTATTGGTTTAAAATATACTTTGAATATTTAAGAATAAAAAGAAAAAGGTTTTATATTTACGCGATTTTTTTTGTGTGAAATTTCGAACAATTTTTTAAGCGCATCGAAGCGCTGCGAAACGGCTCCCCATGGCGCGCGGTATGTCTGCTTGAATAATGTAGGACACAACTTACCTTTCGATTTCTAACTTCTCTAATACACTAATAAATGTCGTTAGAAGCAGTTTATGTTCAGTTGAAATTTTCTTTGTTCGAAAGTACGTTAGTATAAACTTCGGAGGGAAGGGTAAATTAACTGCCAAATTAATTGATGAATTAATTTGTTATGGCTTGTCAATACGGCGGAATTCAAACTCTGTTGAAAACATGTGAAAAGATATATGAGCGACTGACTTTGTATCACGAAAAGTGCTCAGAGTCTTGGTGTGACTGAAAGAAGGCGCAAGCATCAGATTCCTTAAGCTCCTTCCATCATGAACCACCACTTTCCTATACAGTTTTCCATGCCATAAAACCTATTTATAAAGAGCTGAGCCATTGCTTACACGTTGCTTGGGAGGATATACACAAAACATCAAAGAAATGCTGTTTGGAGCCTAGCTCCTAAGACCCACTCAAATGGGAAAAAAGTATAATATAGCAACTGATATTGCTGTATGTACTTATAATGATGATCTAAGAAGTATTTTAAAAATAATATCAGTATTAGGGTTAACTATTGGCTGCCAGTTTTTGGCCCGAAGCCGATGCTACTCGAATTAAGCGCGTTGAGGAGTCACTGACGGATGCGGCAAAAGAGGCGCGCGCCGAACTAAAATCGATAAGTTACGAAAATGAAGAGGAAAATTTAAGCTATGTAGGACAGCTTTATGGAGCTGGGATTGCAGACTAATGGTAAAAAATTTAAAACACTCAAAATTTTCATTTTTTGATATAAATAATGTGACTTAAAACTTTGAATACTTTTTTCTCGAAATACGATTTTTCAAAACGGCACGCAGCATAACTCGAACAATTTTCATTATATTCACTCCAAATTTTAATAAAAAAACATTTCAAAGATAAATATGTACGGGACTTTCGATAAGTTGATTATACCCTTTTTATTAAGAAACAACTACCATTTTTTGGGTCGAAAATTCAACTATCTCTTCGAATGTTTGCCATTTTCACAGAAATCAATATTTTCAAAATCCTCTACGTATTTCTCTAGCTATGATGTAGATCAAGAGATAATTTTATTTGTTTTACCAGATTCAAATTTGCGGCAGTTTACTGCATGCCGTGGAGCCTCTTCATTTCAAGATATCTTATGAGAACAGCTCTATTTTGCTGTCATTTTATAGAATTTTTTGATAATTTTTTTTTCCATACTTAAAAATATGCCTGATACAGCCTCGAGTATTTTTATTCAATTACTTTCCCTTCCACATGAAAATAAATTCCAAAAAACGCTTGGTTTTCGCTCGCCACTGTGATGTTACCCCTTAAACATAAATCCCTTATTCTAAACTACCATTTTCGCCAAAATTATTAACAATAATGTTGACTGCACGAGAGTCAACAAAGATTCAAAAAGATGTGGCCAAAATAACAGTTTACGATAAGACATTAGAAAAGATTCCAGAGATATGGAATGTCAAAAACCACAAGCTACAATACACTGACTCTTCATATCTGTGAAATCCTTATTAGACTCAACTTATTTTTTTTCTTTCCATTTTCTTTCTTTTTTTCCCATCAAAATAATCTATAAAAAACTTCTTTATATTGTGAAGCAAATCTTTAAACTTACGTGGCAACAAAACCTTCTTCAGGTCCAACTTGAATATCATGAGGATCATCAAATTCATCTCGACCCCTTTTCATTATAAGCCTGTGCGGATGAGGTTTAAAATCCTCTTCAACATTATACTGATATATTGAACATCTTATAACTGCTTTTTCGGAACAATTCCTTAGCTGGAAAAAACATACACAACAAGTTTTAAAGATATATTTATTTATGTAGATGACTAAGATAGCAGTACGTACATCGTTTTTTAACACAGTTGACTGAATGTAGGACATGACTAAAACAATTAAAAACCTCTACGACGTAGGTTACTTTTGGAAACAAGTATATACCTACATTACATATAGGTACGAGGGTAGTTCAATAAGTACCCGTATTTGAAGACAGATGGCACTGCTAAGGGAAGTTAATGTTACCATCGTGTGATGTTATCTGACAGATGACACCAACAAAAATTTGACACCGATTCATAGGTTAGTTTGCATTTGGCAGCCATCGTAACTTTTTATCATCGCTTGTTTTAACTTTTGGAGGTCCAGATTTAGAACGATCCTTAACATGACCCGATTGTCTAAATCGTTTTAATGTTTTGCTAACTACGGATTGGGTAATAGGGTTCTCGATTCGGATATTCTGCGTTAAAACGATCACACACTTTCTGTTGTGTTCTCCTACGGTCTTCGTAACCAACCACCATTAACAAAGTGATTCTTTCAGTTTCTGTTAAATATACCATTATGATATTACGATCAAATTGCAGTTTCACAAAATGCAGCAATACACGTTTTCATCAATAAATCATTTTTTGACGCGTTAAGTCGCTACCTGACAGTGAATCTTTGACATAAGCCAGCTTAAATTTTTTTTAGTGTCCACTTATAAGATGACTTCGGTGTCTGTCTGTCTGTCTGTCCGTTTGTCTGTCACACCCGATTTTCTCAGAAACTATTTGTCATAGAAATTTGGTAATAATATAGGAATTGATGGCCTTATCAAAGCCGTGTAGTTTTGAAAGTTAAATTTTGACTTGAGGAGTTAGTTTTGGGGGGGTGAAATCGGAAGTGAAAAATTTTTTTTTTTACTAGGTTATCGAGTGTGGTGTCAAATGAAAGCTTGTGAAAACACGAGTAAAAAATATATATATAATGTAGTACTTGGACTCACTTTTCTTTGTATTATTTTTAAAAAGTCGCGAAAAATCGCTCTTATCTCGAAAAGTACTGATCAAAAAATTTTGAAAAAATTCTGGAATGCTCTCCAGGGTGTAGATTAAACGAAAATTATCACGAGTGCATTACCTTTAATAATTTATTTGGTATATATATATATATATATATAAAAAAACTTTCAAGGTCATCAGTTTTCAGCAAAAATTGAAAACAAACTTTGTTGAAAATTCCTTTGGGGTGTGTTTTGTGAAGTCACTGATCATTTTATACAACCGTAACAAAAATTTTTATTATAAAAGCAATCAACGTACGGAACACTAATTGTGCATGTTCAACTTGCACTTGACCGGTTATTTTAATTTGATCTCCTTAATTTAAAATATCAGTTCCAAAAAAGTTCATTTTAGACATATGGTATGTTAGACAAATAATATCTAGAATTTTTAGTAGGACTCAAAAATAAAATAATATACAGGGCTTTTAATTTTAAAAAAAATTATGATGGCGTAATTTCTTCGAACTGACAGTTCAAAATATTTTATTTAAACATTTTTTTGATACACTGATTAATAAATGCAGTTGAATCATTATTCCATACATATGGGGCACCCTGTATAAATAAATTGACCAATTTATGTTTCACTTAATTGTTCCGTGGAAAGTAAAAAGGTGTCTTCAATTTATTGATTAATAATTCTGTTTTATTCACTTAGAAAATTATTAATTAACAAATCATATTATGATCTGGGTGAGTTTTATGCTGATTCGCTCGCTGTCTGTTGTTGGCTTTCATTCCGTTTATCGTGAAGCACCTATGGGCTGCTGGGTGGGTTTATATGCTCCTTTTTCCCTTGATAATGACAAAGACGCATTATTGTTTTAGTTTTATACACTAGTGGTAATTTTACTTTGACCGGACCGGTTCTGTGTTAACTACGTATCTTACAGTTTGTCTACTGTATATTTGATGTTGCGTGTTCTACGTTTTAGCTTAGTAAATATTTCGTACATATGGGGCACCCTGTATATATAAATTGACCAATTTATGTTTCATCTCATTTTTTCGTGGAAAGTAAAAAAAGTGTCTTCAATTTATTGATTAATAATTCTGCTTTATTCACTAAGAAGGTCTAATTTTAAAACTAGCCTAATATGGCAAATAAAAGTTTAAATAGACAGAAGCACCACTAGGTCAACCAAAGTAATGATGTATAGTAAAAGGACAGAAAATTTGTTTTTATGTACAAATAAACCGATAAAAATAAAAAATTATTTTAAAATTCAAATCTTTTTACCTTTTATTTTTTTTTTCATAATAAGTTTCTTTAGTGACATTTTCCACATAAAATGTACCAGTAAAAAAACAAACCTCAACTAGACAACTCGAAGTTCTACAAACCGTGACAACTAGATCCCGTATAAGTTTTAGTAAGTGTTACTATAAATGTTTAAATTTCTCAATTAATTCTGTGGTTAAAACATGATATTTTTAGTGTTCCGTACGGAACATTTATAAGATCACTTCAAGCTGAAATTTGTCACAAATATAGGAATTGATGGACCAATCAGAACCGTGTTGTCTTGGAAGTTAAATTTTGACTTAAGGGAGTAGTTTTTGGAGGGGTGATATTGGAAACGAAAAAATTTTTTTAGTAAGGTCACCGAGTGGCGTGTGAAATGAAAACTTGTGAAAACACGAGTTCTAAAATATATATAATACTAGCGCAAACCTTTCGTTATATCATTTTTAAATAACCGGTCAAGTGCAAGTTGAACTTGCACAATTAGTGTTCCGTACGTTGATTGTTTTTAAAAATAAAAAATTTTGTTAGGGTGGTATAAAATGATCAGTGACTTCACAAAACACCCCAAATGAGTTTTCAACAAAGTTTGTTTCCAATCTTTACTGAAAACTGGTGACCTTGAAATTTTGGTTTTTTTCTATACCAGATAAATTATTAAAGGTAATGATAATTTTCGTTCAATCTAAACTCCAGGATTTTTTCAAAATTTTTTGATCAGTACTTTTCGAGATAAGGTAGGGGACAGCGATTTTTCACGATTTTTTAAAAGTAATACGAAAAAAAGTGTGCGCAACTATTATATTATATATATTTTTTACTCGTGTTTTCACAAGCTTTCATTTGACACCACACTCGAGTAGACCTAGTAAAATTTTTTTTTTCACTTCCGATTTCACCCCTCATGTTTTCACAAGTTTTCATTTGACACCACACTCGATGACCTAGTAAAAAATTTTTTTTTCACTTCCGATTTCACCCCTCAAAACGAACCCCTTAAGTCAAAATTTAACTTTCAAAACTACATGGCTCTGATGAGGCCATCAATTCCTATATTACTACCAAATTTCAACTTTCTATGACAAATAGTTTCGGAGAAAATCGGGTGTGACAGACGGACAGACAGACGGTCAGACACCGAAGTGATTTTATAAGTGTTCCGTACGGAACACTAAAAATTGCCAAAAATGGCTGCCCCCTTCTAAGAGTACTAATCAAAAAATTTCGAAAAAACTCTGGAATATTCTCCTTAAGGTGTAGATTGAATTAAAATTATCACAGCTGCATTAGCTCTGATAACTTATATGGTACATAAAAAACAATTTTTTTCAAGGTCATCACGTTTCAACAAAGATCGGAAACAAACTTTGCATAAAAACTCATTTGGGGGGGGGCTTGTGAAGTCAGTGATCATTTTATGCATCCGTAACATTTTTTTTTATTTTAAAAGCAATCACCGTCGGGAACACTAATTGTGCAAAGTCCGACTTGCACTTGGCTGGTTTTATTTTATATTTTTATTGGACCAAGTGCCAAGTGTGAAGTTATATTACTAAAATAACAACATTCACATCCGATATTTTATACTGTTTTATATTTTAAGTTTTCTTTAAATTAATTTAATCTCTTTTAAAAATATTGCAAAACCACACTGTCGGTAATAATAATATAATTGCTGTAAGCAAAATTACTAACCATAATCGAGAAATTCTGAAGTTGCGATATTTAGTTGGTATTTCTACAAACTGATAACAATTTATTTATAAAATACCGTGTAAAGTAGCTAAATTACAATGTTATTATAAATATGACCTGTATTTTCTTGATATACTCTTGAATTTATATATTAATAAATTCGAAACAGTTGTCCGTATAAAACTGGCTTTAGTTGAATAATTTCCTAATACTTTACTTTTGGATCCATTGGTTCTGTACATAGGAACTGATTTTATAAAGTCTGGAATAATGGAAATATCTTAAGAGCAGTAGATTCTTATCGGAAACGTTCTAATACCTTAATTTAATAATAATCTCTTCTATGTTCTTACAATATGCTACCTAATACAAATATGTTTCAATTGAAAAAAAGTTAAGAAAAATTAGGGGTAACACTCGTCTACTTTTGAGACGGTGTGATAAAAGAATTGGAGGCCGTTCGCAAATACAAAAAAAGATTGGGGAAATGGAAACTCTGAACACAAAGCCAATGGATAATTTTAAAAAACCGACCAAGTGCAAGCCGGATTTGCGCAAATAATATTCCATACGTTGAATGCTTTTAAAATAAAAAATTTTATTACGGAGGTGGTATAAAATGATCAATGACTTCACAAAATACACCCCAAATGAGTTTTCATCAAAGTTTTTTTCCGATCTTTACTGAAAACTGATGACCTTAAAATTTTTGTTTTTTTTTTATATACCAGGTAAATTATTAAAGGTAATGTACTCGTGATAATTTTCGTTCGATCTACATCCTATGGAGAATATTTCAGAATTTTTTCAAATTTTTTTCAGTACTTTTCGAGATAAGAGAGGAAACAGCGATTTTTTGCAATTATTAAAAAATAATACAAAGAAATGTGAGCGCAAGTATTATTACATTATATATATATTTTAAACTTTGAACTACTTTTTACAAGCTTTCATTTGACACCCCACTCGCAAAAAAAATTTTTTTCACTTCCGATTTCACCCCTCAAAACTAACCCCTTAAGTCAAAATTTAACTTTCAAAACTATACGGCTCTGATGAGGCCATCAATTCCTATATTAGTGCCAAATTTCAACTTTCTATGTCAAATCGTTCCGGAGAAAATCGGGTGTGACAGACGGACAGACACCGAAGTGATCTTATAAGTGTTTCGTACGAAACACTAGAAAGGTTAGAGATTGCGAAAAATGTTGACACGACATTCGAAGTGAGTAAACCAAACTATTATATCCAATTTTAATATTTATTACTTTTATAAACTGGAAATATATAACATACTAAAATTTCAGCCCTAATTAAGAAACGTAAAAGAAGGCGTTTGATTCATTTTTGTTTATTCAGCTAAAGACATTAGGCTTCAGAACACACAAAGTAAAAACGTAGCGCGGTGATTTTGCTTAATTCGGGCCTTAGGCCCGTCATCAATGACGGACTCATAATGCAATTTTTTGTTCCTAATTTTAAGTAAGCTAAAAGATAATATTAGAAAGATACTTTTATTAAATAACGTGTAAAAAACCAAACACGATAAATAATACCAAGATTTTAAGAAGTATAAAGGCAGCCAACTGATAACCAAAATGATAGACATTGTCTCCTTTAAAGGCTATTTTGACAAATTTTATCGGAACAGTTTCGCACCGTCAGGGTATCATATACAGAGAAAAATAAGAACAAACTTGATCAACGCCGAGCGAAATTGTGGAAATCGGCACGATAACTGTTAACAAATTGCAAACGAAAAATCGCAACAAATAACGCCAATCCGGTTGAAGTGTTAAAACTAAGTTTTATTTTTATAACTTGCGGTTTATGGTATCAAAATAGAAACTGGAGCACATATAAACAAGAGTTAGGTTAAATATTATTTTTTTAAGTTTAAATTAATAAAATTCATTAATCAGAAATTATGATTTTTGGGATCAGTCAGGCCGTATTAAATTGTAGTGACTTTTCGATGTTTCGTCTACGATTTCGCGATGTATCATTAGGGATATTTAGTCTTCGAGGTTAGAATATTCAAATAATCTCCCGAAAGATATCTCGTGCAATCGCAGGCGAAATGTCAGAAAGTCACTCAAATTTGATATGGTCCAATCTCATTAATTATGATTTTTCATCTAACTAAAGCAATGACAGCCTTCGTTCCATGTTTATAATTCGTTAATTTTCTTTTCATATAGTTATTCAATCAATTCACAACCAAAAATTGCATAGTAATAACATACCATTTTGAAACAGTATTCAATGTTATTACCCATTGTGATGTAAATTTCAAACTATAATACTTAAAATTCATAACCAATAAAGGTTAAGATATTATTATTTCGCACTAAGTCAATGAAGAATAATATACTACCGTGATATTATAGAAAGACAAAAAATAATACGAAATTTTCAAGAATATTACTGACAAAAGTAAAATTTTACTTTAACTACTACCTAAACGGCTTAATGAATCTGAATGTAATTGAGCAGACAGATAACTTCCAATAGGACTAATTCTTTGACACTGACAACTGACAGAACTAAAATGCGTATTATGTTCTTTAATGATCATTGATTTCGATAAAGAAAATTATATTTCACTTTGACAGTTGTCCAAATTGAAGTTTTTCATCTCCTTTATTTTTGAACTAATTACCAACAACAAAAAGACACTGAATTTAACTACCTTATTCTTTACAAAAGTTTAACTTTAAAGCTAGTTTAATTTAGCAATTAGGGATTTGACCTAACAAGAACACCAGTAGACTATAGTTATAACATAAGGTTATACAAAAAAAGAAATTTTATTTTTGATTAAACCAATAAAAATACAAAATTATTCGGAAATTTAAGAAACTATTAACTTTTCTACCTGTTCCAAGGTCTTATCTTTTGGTTTTAATTTTAAATTTTCCTGTAGAAACGTTTCCTTGCTGGCATTTATCATATAAAATGCAACAGTGTAAAATACAAAAGCTAACTTGGCAAGTAGAAGCTTTAAATTTCGTGACAACTAGATCGGCTCTATGTTGCAGACCATTTTAGTGATTCTGGCTTATATGTATGCTTATATATATACTTGATTTATGGATTTTTTTTAGATTAAATTCGCAAATAAAAATTTTCCTATATTTCTTCACCCAGTCCAATTAAATTTAAACGATATATATATATATATATATATATATATATATATATATATATATATATATATATATATATATATATATATAACATTAGTTAAAAAGTTAATTAATTAATCTTCTGTACCGTGATTGCTTTTAAAATAAAATGTTTTTCCCAATGTTTGTTTTATATAAAGGGTGTCCCAAAATTCACCCAAGATTTGAATTTGGCGCCATGGTAAAGTGTTGCCAACAAAACAAAAAACACAGCGTGACAGCCGACAGTTTAGGGTTATTAAAAATTGAGCGCTACACGAAAGAACAACGTGTTTTCATTGTTGAGCAATATTTTAAAAATAAATGAAAGTCTGGCAGCTACAGTTCGGAATTTTCGTACAAAATATGATCGGAATAGTGATTTAACCTCTTCAACTGTGAAGAGATTAATTGAAAAATTCAGGGTGACTGAATCAATTAGTGATCTTAAACGCTCTGGCCGTCCTGGGAGTGTTGCTGAGACTCCAGGAACATCAATTCGGCACCGTGGTCAAGAATTGGACATTTCGAGAAGCTCTCTACAGCGTATTCTGACGAAAGATTTGCATCTTCATGCTTACAAAGTTCAATTGACTCAAGAACTGAAGCCCTACTGACCACGCACAACGAAGAGAGTTCGTTGAATGGATTATGGAACAAGTGGATACTGATTTTTCGGAGAAAATCATCTTCAGCGATGAGGCTCATTTCCATCTTGATGGCTTCGTTAATCGACAACGTGTCACTGTTTGGTGCGGATTTTGGGCTGGAGGCATCATCTTTCTTCTTCGAAATGCGGTTAGCCAGGCAATAACAGTTAATGGTGATCGTTATCGCGATATGATAATCCAGTTTTTTGTGCCTAAATTGCAAGATATGGATGTGAACTCCATGTGATTTCAACAAGACAGCCCGAGAAACCATTCAATTACTGCACGAGTCATTTCCTGGTCGTGTAATATCCCGTTTTGGTGATCAGAATTGGCCGCCCCAGATCATACGATTTAACGCCGTTGGACTTTTTTCTTTGGGGGCTTTTTAAAGTCTAAGGTTTATGCCAATGTTATTCCATACATAATCCTATACTGTACACTTTATGAATCAATAAAAAAATTACAATTTTTAATTAAAAACCTGTGTTTTCTATCAAAATTACTTGTGTGAATTTTGGGACACCCTTTACATAAATTATCAAAGGTAATTCAATCGTGATAATTTTCATTCAATTCACACCTTATGGAGAATATTCCAGAATTTTTTCGAAATCTTTTCTACTGTTAGATATAATAAAAAGAATATAAAGAAAGTTTGCGCGAGTATTACATCATATATATGAACTCGCATTTTCACAAGCTTTCATTTGAAACCGCACTCGATGACTTTGAATTTTTTTTCACTGCCGATTTCATCCCCAAAAAATAACCCCTAAAGCCAAAATTTAACTTTCGAAATTACACGGCTGTGATTGGGACATCGATTCCTGTACTTGTGACAAATTTCAATTTTCTATGTCAAATAGTTTCAGACACAGACACCGAAGTCACTCCATTAAGTGTTCCGTTTTTCAGTTTTGATACGGAACACAAAAAATGACAACGACATCTCCAAAATGAAGTACTTAGAACTTCTTTATTTACGTTTGCCTTGTTGGATTGCCGAGCGGTATAGGAGTAAATCTCAGAAAAAAGTATTTAGTGCAGGCAGAAAGCGATAAAAAATTTTTGACTAACATTAGTTAACCAGTATTTTTTCGAAAGTCTGGAATATTTGGAACATGTGTGCAGGCCCAAATTGACGGTATCAAAAAAGCAAAGATTTTTTTATATGTTAATGTTCTTGAAACAGAAGTAAATAACCGGTCAAGTGCAAGTTGAACTTGCGCAATTAGTGTTCCGTACGTTGATTGCTTTTAAAATAAAAAAATTTTGTAACGGAGGCATAAAATGATCAGCGACTTCACAAAACACACCCCAAATGAGTTTTCAACAAAGTTTGTTTCCAATCTTTACTGAAAATTGATGACCTTGAAATTTTTGTTTTTTTTATATACCAGATAAATTATTAAAGGTAATGCACTCGTGATAATTTTCGTTCAATCTACACCCCGGGAGAATATTCCAGAATTTTTTCAAAATTTTTTGATAAGTACTTTTCGAGATAAGGCGGGTGGGCAGCGATTTTTTTAAAAATAATACAAAGAAAAGTGCGCGCAAGTATTACCGTCAATTTGGGTTGCCCTAGCATCATGTTCCAAACGGTCCAGACGTTCGAAAAAATACTGGTAAACTAGTGTGGCTAGTTCAAAATTTTTTATCAGTTTCTGACTGCTCTAAATAGTAGTTTTTTTTTTTTGAGAATTACTCATATATGGTATATTATGTCATCTCAGACAAGGCCGCAGGTACGAATTGATCAAAATATTTTCCACTCCCAGTCAATAGTGCGATGTGCGTCCGAACACCTATGTACTTCCTTAAAACAGATTTATCACTGAATTAAAACCCATTAAAATATATATACGAATGATAAATTTTCTATCTAATCAATTTTTATTTGAATTTGCCAATTTGTAACTAACAATTGCTAGTGCAAAATACGTGTGTATTAATTAACTAACTCGTGATTTATTATTGGTTTTTTCCTTCAATAAAATAACGGCAATAAATTTTATCTTATAGGTACTTCAAAAACAGCATCACACAGAACATAAAATACAAATTTTTATAAAAATTTTCAGATAAATAATATTTTAAACAAGTACTTTACTTTGTTTAATATAATAGCCTGTTATCATGTTATTTATTATTGATTAAAATTCGTTCAAATGACTTTTTTCGATTTTTTACGCACTTATAATATATTTTGTAAATTTAATACCTTATAATTTGGCGCATTTTACCTCAAAATGTTATATTATAAAAATTTCTTGGTATGCCAAATAAACAAAATTGAAATAGTAAACTGTAATCTGAAGTATTTTATTTACTAGGTAGTCTTCCAAACTTACTGTTGTCATTTTTGCTACTATGCTTGTAGACTACCTTTTTACCATAGTTAGCAAATTTGTAAAGATGTATGTACATTTACAGAATATTGCGAACTTTAAGTTCTAAGAATAGATTAAGTATTCCGTACCTTGATTGCTTTTGAGATAAAAAATTTTGTTAGGGAGGTATAAAATGATCAATGAATTCACAAAAACATCCCAAATGAGTTTTAAACAAAGTGTTTTCCTATCTTTAGTGAAAACTGATCACCTTGAAATTTTTGTTTTTATTTTATATATACCAAATAAATTATCGAGATAATTTTCGTTCAATCTACACCCTGTGGAGAATATTCTAGAATCTGTGGAGAATATTCTAGAATTTTTTCAAAATTTTTCGATCAGTACTTTTCGAGATAAGGGGGGGGACACCGATTTTTCGGAATTTTAAAAAATAATGCAAAGAAAAGTGAACGCAAGTATTAGATTATATATATTTTTGAACGTGTGTTTTTATAAGCTTTCATTTGACATCTCACTCGATGACCTGGCAAAAAAAATTTTTCTTCACTTCCGACTTCACCTCCCAAAGCTAACTACTTAAATCAAAATTTAACTTTCAAAACTACACGGCTCTGATAAAGCCATCAATAGTTTCGAAGAAAATCGGATGTGACAGATAAATACCGAAGTGATCTTATAAGTGTTCCATATGAAACACTAAAGGCCAAGTAGCTTATAGAAGAGGAAGCAATCGACAACCGAGGACAGACCCTTGTAGAAAAAAAAAACTCCCTCTTATACTAGAATTCTAAAAGTAGATTTTTCACGAAAAAATCTTTTCATTCGGTCAAACTTTAGACACCTATGCAAAATCTAAAAATCAACTATCATGGTTGGAGCTTGCAAAAAAAAAACTCTTTCATTTAATGGAATTTTCAAAGGCTCTCCCAATAAACGAGCCCTGTTTCTCAGAGGGTGGTGGTGGCATATGTGCTGCCTTGGCTAGGCCACAGCTAATAGTATACTATTACATCACAATATAGTGCATAATTTATATGAATTGCATTATTAGGTATCGAGAACAATGTATTTTCTTACCTCAACTGTAGGATAAGTTTGTTTTCTTGATTTATCGGAGGTCATACCGCATAAACTTCCATGTGTCCCGGCCATTTCGGATTTATATCTAAACCGGAATTTATTTGTTGGTTGTTCTAAAAACTTCAAGTATGGTGCTATAATTAAAAGAGAAAAATATATAAATACATATTAGAAACAATACAACATAATTATTGTTAATAGGAAAACTAAAGCCATACCGTCACTTGTACTGGCTGTAGAACTCAGTGAGAAAAGCAATTTGGCGAGCTTTTAAGCATTATTATTTACATAAGAGAGTATTATGACAGAGTATATACTAAAGATCTAATAGGTAGTACTTTTTAGGATCCGGCGAAACCGGGTATTCGGCTATGTAACATAGGATCCGGCAAACCGGGTACTCGGCAGTGTAGGAATATTAAGCTCGGTCTTTTCCGTTTCGTTAAGATTTTCTGCCAACACTGCCACCTTTAGGTAATTTTTTATGATTAGGCAATACTGTTAAAACGCGATAAATTAGCGTTAAGGCAACTACGCGTATAGTTGCTTTGTGTGAAAACCCGTATTTAACGGTAATGCTATGAATCCCCGAGCGAAATAAAAAACTTATTCAGATATTTTGTACGGTAGAAAGTTTTTTTACGATCATTGGGTTTTAAAAATGGGTAAAGTCTGGAACTACTTTTTTACTTGATAAGGAAGTGCCGCATCTTTATGGAAACATTTAAAATTTAAACCTCCCACTAGTTCGGCAATGAAGATAAGGACGAAGTAGAAACATCGAGAATTTAAAATAAGTTAATATTACAGAATATTTTGGGACAACCAAGCAGTGGAATATAAATGATCCTAAAAAATTTGTACACACGGCAATAGGAAAGATGATACCCTTCAACGACGAACCTTTTTCGTTTGTAGAAAATATAGGTAAACTTACAAATGAAATGTTATTGTATTAAGGTTATTATTATTTACTTTTGTACAGTAAAATGCACCTATAACTTGTAGGATAAAGGTAACAAAAATTTTAAAAATTCTTTCTCTTTCTTCATCAAAAAATAACCCATCAAATTATTCTTTTAGTTAAAAAATAAAAACGTAATTATTCAAAATACTGTGAAATATATTATTCCAAGCCGATTATTTTTTAGCCAAAGCGTCATCCCTGAAATAAACGAAAAATGCAAGACTCGAATTGCTCATTTCCTATCAATTCTTGTTTTCTTTTCCTTTACAAGAGCTATGTCACAGTAAACCCAATATAGTAGTGAAACTCAGGGGTAACGGCATAGGAAAATCAGGTCTTAGTCGTCAAGAGGTCACGTGGCAGTCAGCCATGTTAAAAAGGGGACTAGGGGGAGATTTTAAATAGAAATAATGTTACTGTGCAAAGTTTTACATTCAAAAATCATACATATTATACAAATATTTGACAAGTTTTGATTTAATAAAACCTCAACTTGATGCAGCATGAGTAATATGAAACGTGTAGATACGCGTGGTCAAATAAACGATTTTTCAAATCATTGATAAACATTTTCTGAGAAAAATGTGATGCGCATATTTTATAATGTTTGCACAAATTTTTAACTGGACAATTGATGATGCGTTTAGTTGCCGCAAAGTAAATCTTTGCTCTGTAACCAAAAAAATATCATAAGAGTCTCAGAATTATTCAAATTATCCGCGTACGATTTCCTACGCCTTTGATATTCTTTAATTAAATCACTTATCTTTCAACATTTTTGGGGAAGAAACTCACTCCCGGCGTACTTTCTGAATTATTTTTAAAATTGTCAACGGTAGAACAATAACCTTTTTTCCCATGATTATATAACTTGTTTGACAACCTTCTCTCGACTTACAAACGTTTTTAATTCTCTTTTTATACAAACTCTTTCTTTCTTCTGTCTTTAAATTCATATAAACTACAGTCACGTCAAGAAACGATCGACAATACATTTCAAGACACATTCCGAGATCAGATGTAAACATCCGGCATTTTTGAAGAGGGCTCTGATTGTGCCATTGCATAAAGGTGGAAACTGTAATATCCCTTCGAATTTTAGACCCATTTCTTTACTCCCGACATTGGCGAAAGTGGTTGAGAGGCTGATCAAGAAGAGAATGGTTGATTTTTTGAACAAACATGACCTTCTTAGTGCACAGCAATTCGGATTCCGAGCCTCGAGGAGCACGAATGATGCTTAAACGACTTTATCTTGAATTGAATTCTAGTGAACATGTCGCGGCGGTGTTTTGTGATTTGACAAACGCATTCGATTGTGTTGATCATGGGATCTTGCTGTCAAAGCTGGACATTCATGGGTTCAGGGGGTTAGCTTGGGATTGGTTTTGGGTCGTATTTGTCGGGCCGAGTCCAGGGAGTGACTTTTAAGGGGACAGTGCTCGAAGGGGGTTGGGATCAGTGTGGGTATCCCTCAAGGCTCTGTACTGTTAATGACCTGCCCCGTTTGACAGTGGCTGGCAGATTGATCATCTTTTCTGATGACACCACAATTTTGTGGCACAATAAGGATGTGGGGAGACTTCGGGCAGATGTTCAGACAGATTTGTCTAAGATGAAGGCTTGGTGTAATGATAACAAACTGTTCTTCAATATAGCCAAGACAAGGATTCTGAGCTTTAGATGCAATATAGAGAATGTTAATATTGAGAATGAGATCATCTCTGCAGCTGATAAGAATTCATTTCTCGGTCTAATGATTGACTCAGCGCTGCGGTTTGAGGATCACATTGGCAACATCTGCAGCAAAATTTCTTCAGGTTGCTATGCCCTTAGGGTTATTGCAAGTAGCCTGGTGCTGGATGTGGCTAGAACCTCTTATTTTTCACTAGTTGAGGCTTATTTGAAGTATGGGATCTGCTTCTGGGCTTGCTGCTCTTGAGTTCACTTTAGTTCTGTTTTTGTATTGCAAAAGAGAGCTATTAGATATATTTCAGGAGCTGAGTTGCGAGAGTCATGTCGGCCATTGTTTTCGAGGTTAGGGATTCTTACTCTTTGTGGTGCTTTATTTATCCTGGAAACTGCTATCATGATCTTTAAAAAACATCGTCTTGAGGCAATGCCAGTCAGCCGGTACGGCACTAGGCGAGCGTTCGTCCTGCCATTGCCGGCTCTGAAATCGGAGCTGATCAAATCTGCAATTGTTTATAATGGCAAAAAAATATACAATCATCTGCCTCTCAAATGTTTGTGATTATTAATATAATAATAATTTAAGTTAAGCTTGCTTTGTCAACAAATACGTTGTATTTTAGGACAATAAAGCATATTTATATTCTATTCTCTTCTATTGAACGGCCATTTTAAAAGAAGGACCCGTCGACGCACGCGCTATTAAAATCGCGACACCAACTTTGAGCTCACTTTCGCTTCTCCACTGGGTTTACTGTGGCTTTGTGGAGATCGGACGTAAATAACGAGAGCTTTATAAGTTAGACTTTCCTAGGTTAGGAGAACTTGCTATTAAGTTTCTTTCAACACCAGCTTCTCTTAATATTTAGTGAAAAGCTATTTTCTGAGGTTGGAAATATACAGTCAGTCGAGTAAGAACGTGACCGCTTGTATTTTTGAAAAAATGTGTTTAGGAGAAAATTTTTTGCCATCAATGTATTCTTGGGGGTGCTAACAACGGCGCAATTACCTTAGTAAGTTGTCCAATCGCCTCCTGCATCAATAATATGGCATCTTCGAGGCATTCTGCGACGAGATTTTCTACATACTCGCGCGGCAATGATCTCCAACCACGTTTTGGCAAGTCGTCGACATTTTTCGTCTCGTAAAAATGATTTACCCACTTCTTCACAAACGATACTGACTTTTTTAATATGCAAACCGACGCGCAAATAAGAGACACATTTTGGATTTAACGTGATTTTGATGAAATATCCGAATCGACTGATATTTTTACTAAAATGCGTCGTACACAAAGGTTTCCTCTACCGATTTTTTGTTGAACCGCATCTACCAAGAATGAATTATGGCGGACACATTCTTACTTGATCGACTGTATATGAAGAAAAACAGAACAGACTGTAGTCTAAAAATGGTGAAATACTAACATACCTACATCACAATTTACCTTTGCTCGATCTTAAATATTAAAATATCTCATATGTAAGTTTTGTACTAATACTAGTTTAGGTTTGTTATGTTTACAATGTTTCTCTTATGCATATTGTGAAAGAAATCTTAATTTTAATTTGGTTTTATTTTGCTCAAAAAATTTGGCGTGGTGCTCGGCCGGGTAATAAAGTATCCGGCCAAACGGTGTACCCGGCCAAATTAGCTGGGTACCCGGTTTTAGCGGGATACCCGTTACATCCCTAGTATATACATTATTTTCTGTTTGGTTAGTAAAAAATAGAAACAAAAAAAAAAACTTCCAAGACTGGAATTTTGTTTAATAGGTTTATAGAATATTTTGACACCTTTACTGGACCTAAATCTTTAGATAGAGCGACATAAATTTAAATTTGTCAAGGATTTGCATTCAACAATAGGCATTGTTTGTGAGGAATAAATTTGCATATTACAAGGATTCTGAGGTGGAAACTTTATTTTTATTAGCTGCAGCCCAATTATAACTGAACATTTGATAACATAATTTTTTATTTATATGTCGGGTCTTTCATAAGTTACAGCATTTATTTTAATAGGTATAGTACTCACTGAAATAAATTTTCCAAATACAGCCTATATAACAGGTGGATAATAAAACATAAGAACCCCTTGAAGTTTTTCAAATTTGAATCTCTACAATTTCAGTATACCACTTCTCTTTTAACAGGTTGCTTACACAATATGATAAATAGTTTCCTTTGTTTAAGCGTCGCCTGTCTATTTATAAAATGCATAAAGCAATAAAACATAATTTGTTTTTGAACACAAATATGCTACAATATTATTTCAGCGTCTTTATAGGTACAACTTTACACAATCTTGGTGTGACTCATTTAAAAAAATCTTTTAAAAATTTTATGGTGGCTACATTTGACGATTTAATCTAGTAGTAAAAATAGTTTTCCAACTTAAAATACATTCTGTATTGACACATAAGTTATTTTAAATTTGGAAGTATGCTGTATCTCTAATTTCAGACTTTGAGGAGCAACATAAATCTAGAGGAAAATCTCTTCTAAACAAAAACATGAAATAATGAACTAAGAATACTTAATTAAGAGTTTTCCTCTAAACTGAAGACTGAAAAGTATAAAATCAAAATAAATAGTGCAAACTAATACTTTTTTTTTTTTTCTGAATTCAGATTTTAATATCAGAATTTTGCCTTATCTAAGTTCACACTTTCAAGTTTAAAATAAACTTAATTTAGATATTGAAGTATGAAATAAACTTAATAATTTAGGCTTCTGATTTAAATTACGACTTTAACCAAATATACATTACATAGTCTGAATTCAGACTCATAAGGAAAAAATTCAAAATATGACTTGTGCAAGTCGGACTTGGTCAATTAATGTTCAGTATGTTGATTAATTTTAAAATGAAAATTTTTGTTACGGAGGGATAAAATGAGCAATGCCTTCACAAAACACACCCCAAATGAGTTTTCAACAAAGTTTGTTTCCAATCTTCATTGAAAACTGATGACCTCGAAATTTTTGGTTTTTTTATAAACCAGATAAATTATTAAAGGTAATGCAATCGTGATAATTTTCATTTAATCTACATCCTGTGGAGAATATTCCAGCATTTTTTCTAAATTTCTTGATCAGTACTTTTTGAGATAAGGGAGGGGACAGCGATTTTTGTCAATTTTTTAAAAAAGTACAATGAAAAGTGTGCGCAAGTATTACATTATACATATTTTTGAACTCGTGTTTTCACAAGCTTTCATTTGACAGCCCACCCAATGGCTTGGTAAATTTTTTTTTCACTTCTGATTTCACCCCCAAAACTAAGCCTTTAAGTCAAAATTTAACTTTCGAAACTACACGGCTCTGATGGGGCCATCAATTCCTCAAATTTCAACTTTCTATGTCAAATACTTTCAGAGAAGATTGCAGACAGACAGCGAAGTGATTTTACAAGTGTTCTGTATAGAACATTAGAAAATATAAATTTGAAAGAACATGAACCAAATTCTGCCATATTTACGACTTGCCTGAATTCAGACTTTAAGCACAATAATGTTCGAAGAGCAAAAACTCTGTATCAATCCTAAAGTTATTTGCATGCAAAGTAAAGGTTAAAGGAATTTGATTTTGGTTAGGGTTGATATTTTGACAATAAATTATATTTCAGCTGTCAACTGTTGCTAATCAATTAGTTGACAGCTACTTTCAATATATGGATCAAATTAAACCTTCAATAGTGTCAATCATAACTAAGACAATATGACTTATAAAGATTTTAGCAAGCAGAATTATTTACCATTCTCCATCTTCATATTATTAATATTCATCATGTTTGTATCTGAAGGCAATATTTGGGCTTGAATATAGTGTTGGGACAGCTCAGGAGATGCAACAGAAAAACTATTTGAGTTGGGTGATGCCACAAAATAAATAGGCTGTGGAGAATCACCACTGCTCGATGGCGGTGTTGGGTATGTAGTCATATCTGTAAAAAAGAAATAATAAAAATTCTTGCTCTAAACTAAATAAAACTTATGCATTAGATTTCAATAATTTAAATATATACAGGATGTATAGTAATTTTCTGAAATTCTTCCTTCTGTATTTTTTGGAAATATTGAATTTAAAATATTTTTTTGCACTAATAACACTCAAAATATTTTTCAATTTTTATAACGTATTTTTGTATGAACTGTCAAATCAAGAAATAGTCACATTACAGGTACTACACATAGATAGAAACTTACACTTCCAAATTTCATGATGCCAATGTTTAAACTTCGAAACATTTTTAACACAAACCTGAAATAACACGTTATTTTCTAAAAAGACATCCTGTATATTTTAAGTTCATTTCGCACATAGTTTTCAAAGTGTGGAAAAATATTGTCAGAAAATTTACTTGTTTTCATTTTGGATTTAGGTATGTCTAAGCAGAATGCAAATGGAGTATAAAAGCTTTTGTGTTCCCCTCATTGTTTTCCGCTTTATCATAAAACTTTCCACTTGCGATTGAGTAGTATAATTTTTAAACATAAAGAGAATCTCGATACTCCTCTATAAATAATAATGTAATATGATATTAGGCATTCTTGTTAAAATATTTTGGATTAATCTGGGTCTTTGAATGAAAAATGGATGATATTTTTTACTGGATGTGGGACAGATTATACAGGTTGGGAGATAATTGGCAACCCAGGCTGTAGCCGACAGACTTAACCGGATAATAATGCATAAGCTATCAGTTAAATTAGATCAAATGTTTGGCAACCAATGTCTCCTATATAGTTTAGATGGGGACAATAACCAAAACAAATCTACATAAAATAATTACTGACTAACTCTTGAATGTATTATTTTAATAGGAGGTACCTAAGGAAGATTCCAAAAAAAGAAGACTATAAAACAAAGTGAAGAAATCACAGAAAAGCTTAGATAATAATGCTTGATGTCTATGGACTTAAAAGCAGAGTTTGGGCAACTTACTAGGCACTATAGTATGTAGGGGAAGGCTTCCAACAGGATCTAATGGCACTAAAGGTTGTTCAAACATCATCTTGGTAGCCTAATTGTTTATCACACTATATTGTATAAACTACGAAATAATATAACCTACTCTATCGAGGTGTTAACTAAACTAAATACCAAGACGGACACAACGGAATTAAATTCTGAGAGAACCACACCAAGTGCAGACTACAGACAAGTGAAATACCCACCTTCGCCTTTGTTTAATCACAATTTTTAGAATTCGGTTCTTCCCCTTGCAAAAACTTGGGCGGTTTAAGGGGAAAGAGACGTGAGGAAACGATCAGAAAAATCCCCGGTTTGATAGCTGTCTCAATAATAAAAGGGATTTATTGCGCAAACGCCAAATAGTTTTTTAAGGATTTTTTGTAAACTTGTTACCTTATCTTATCAGTTTAACGAGAACTTTGTTGTTTATTTAAAGGGGAAAGACGAATTAATCCAGATAAATATAATAAAATTATCAATAACAAACACGTCTAACTGGATGATTGTTGAAAGGGGATGTTGAACCAAATCAGAATGAATGTCTATTGGCTGATTGTTGCTTCTATTTAATCCTACCTGATAAACAATGATAGATAATAAAAAAATATTGCGTTCTAACTAAATGAACACGTATGCAGCGTTGCCAGCCTCAAAACAGGCTGCTCCGTGTGATTAACTGGAAAAAACCGAGACGTAATTGGATAATACGCATGCCTACCATCTTCAAAAGTGGGTTAGTCATGTTAGTCAGGTATACGTAAAAAGAGACAAGTTTGTTGAATGAATAGATTGCTATGATTCAAATAATTAAAATTTAAAAAAGAATTAGTAAAAATATTCCTTTTTTTTCTGGTAGTCTGCAACTCAATCTTTTCTTAATTTCACTTTTCAAGTTTTACCTTTTTTTTTACAAAATTTCCATATTTGGCAACACTGGCTCTTGTAGCTTCAAATAAAATGTTTGACATCGTTTCTTAGTCCTAACCTCAAACGACGAAACAAAGTTTGACAGTTGAACCCACAAAGAATGTAAATCAAAACAATACAAAATTTTTTAATTTTGCTCTGTGAGTTAATTAAATTACATGATTTAATTAATTTATATATTTATTTAAAAAAATGTCTACTGCATTGATAACTGCTGATTGGTTTCTTCTAGGAAGAGACTTATATTTCAGGTAACAAATAAATCAATTGTAAAATGGTTGGAAATTTATTCTTTTTTTTGGCTAACTACACCCAAAAAGATACTAACCGATAAAGTACTTTTGTTCGTAATTGGTTACAAAATGTTAAAATAATTACCGTTATTATTTTAATAAGTTTCCAATTATATTTCTTTTATATTTTTCATTGCTTGCCTGTTGTACCATCATTAAAGCACTAGATGAATTATTTCCATAAGGTTACCATGGAATAGCTAAGAATTATTTGTGTGTATGTGGGGCAAATTAGAGAACAATAATTGATTGGTTTCTCTAAAATTTCTCACAGGCCTTTGACTGCTATGGGCCTTTTTTAAACATATTAAGGTATTGGTAATACTCAGAGTTAATATGTTAATAGGGTTTTTTTCATAAAAAGGTCCCATAGGTTATGTAGTTTTTTAAAAGAAGGGATACTAGAATAGCTCTTAGTACCAGGATGAGTAATATCACAGTGGCAATCATCTTTTAAATATAATCAGAACTCCTCCAGACAATAGGAATTTGAATCTGGAAAATTTTATAGTTTCATAAAAAAACTGTGTAAAAAGACATTTTATAGTAAAGTAGAATTTTTTGTGATTTAAATTGTTTATATGTTATAAGATTATTTTTACTGTTAATTTTTAATTATTTTTATAATTTTATATTAACTAGATTTTTAACTTTTAAACAAGTTTTGGATGGTTGTAGCTTCTACTTGATGGAAATTCATTATAAATATATAATAAAAGACTGTTTTTAGTCAATTTCCACTGGTTTATTTAAATTGCGATGACGCGTGTAAAATGTAGATCTGAAGAAGCTGCATCGACAGCGTAACGCGTCATCGCAATTTAAATAAACCAGTGGAAATTGACTAAAAACAGTCTTTTATTATATAATTTTAAACAAGTGTTAGGATAGGCCAACTATACAAGGCATTATCTTTAGTTGATTACTATAGTAACCAAATAAAATCACTGTGCCTATGACCTATATAATTTTTAAAAAAAAACTGGTTTTAAAAGTTATGCTAAAATTGTATTAACTAGGAATCTTCATACACTCTAGGCTATGATATCATTTGCGATATGTAATTGAGCAAATTCTAATTTTAATTTAGTAAATAAAGTAAAAAAAGCAAAATGGATTTGAGAATTTTGGAAATGAATAACCAATTAGAGAAATAGGCATTTATTCAGGTTTGCATTTATAATTATAATAATTTAATTAATATTATTACTATTATTCAACTTATATATAGGTTATATTTGGTAAAGTAACTTATGATTATTACAACCTGTTAAAATAAAACTTTTCGCCACAGTTCCCACTGAGTAGAGGACACTTTCTATATTTTAGTATTTTAACAATTGTGGAAACTGCCCTTCATTAACATAAATAACACTTACTTTAAACAGATTTCACACACTATTTGCATATAGAATCTTAGCTGTAATCTCATCTTATTCCATAATTATAATAATTTTTCTCTTTCAAGGTTTAATTTTTTTATAATTCCTACACGTCAGTACTTGTGATTATTTGGCTGATGCCAGGAAAGAGTAAAACTTGATAGAAGAAGAACAATGAATGTTGGTTTTTTTTCATTTTGTAAATGCAACTAAAAATTAACTTTAGATTTAAAACTTAAATAGGACAGTTGCTCTATTTAAATTTTAAATCTATCAATAAAGGGTCCCTAAGGTCGGTTTTTAGCCCCCTTCAATTTTTGATGGAAATAAGTGAGAAATGAGTAAAAATAGGTTATTATCAGGTGAAACGAAAAATTTTTACCCCCTTCCTCCTTTTTCTGCACCTTATTCCCCGCCCTCTGTTATAATTCGATTAAGTAGTAATTATTAAGCGTGAATGTAGGGAAATGTGATCAAATGGACATATAAACCTCACAGATGCAGAGACCAAGAAAAAAAAATTACATCCTCCCCCTCCATTATACCTCCTCCCCACCTTAAATAATGTAATCATGGTTTTTAAGGGAATGTACCTAAAAAATAATATCATCTCTAGAGTTTACTGGTTAATGAAGTATTCCATGATACTGTACCATATATAATGAAATAATTACCCTCCCCCTTTCTTTATATTCCTTCTGCCTTAAAATAACATATATGAAAACTTTAACAGCAACTGTACCAAATAATTAAGATCGTGTCTAACACCTATGTATACGTTATTTTAAGGCAGAGGGTGGGGTAACTATATAATTATATATGGTACAGTATGCTAGAATACTTGATCAACCAATAAACTCTAGAGACGATATTAACTTTTTGGGTATATTCCTTTAAATACCATATTGACCTTAGTTAAGGTGGTGAGAGGGGAAGGGGGCGATTGTTTCTTGGTCTCCTCATCTGTGAGGTTTATTCATCTATTTAATCACATTTCCCTATATTTATGCTTAATAATTACTACTTAATTGAATTATAACAGAGGGTGTGAAATAAGGCCAAGGAAACGGGAGCAGGGGGTGAAAACTTTTCATTTCACCCCCATGACCTATTTTTGGTCACGAAGTCAAAAAATATTACTTTCACTTATTTCTGTCAAAAATTGAAGGTGGCCGAAAACCTGCCTTAGGGACCCCCTCCTTGGTATAAAAATACTGAAATGTAATAAATAAATTATTATTTCGTTTTTTGAACTTATATTGTTCTTCTTTGGCATCAGCCATTTTTTAGTTTGTAAATGGTTTATACTTAAGTACCAAAGATTGTGTTTATGAATGACAATGATATATAGGTTGTTCCTACTTAACAAACTAAAATCAGTGTCAGCAAACACTAATTTTTATGCAATTGTAGGAAAGTTTTTTTAGACTGTATAGACTGTGTATAGTATTGGGTACACTTTACTTAAATATTTGGCGTTTTTTTCTTGGTATTATCTTTTTATCTGAATTTGTACCGAGTTGTTCTATTATCTAATTAAAAATTGGCTATAAATGGTAGAACATTTAGTTAAATTTGGTATGAACATTGTTAAAAAAGTATCTGTTATAAAAAACTCACGTTTCTTTCTCCAGCAAAGCTTTGAGAATCGTACATTGATAATGATACCACAATAGGAAGTAACCACAAAGTTTAGTATTTTGTTTTTTTTTCAGGTTATATATTTTGCCATACATGTGACCATAAATATGGTCAAAATTTAAACTGTTTACATGGTATGTGACTCAAATGAAAAAAATGTAGGCATGTCAATAACTTATATAGTTGACATGAAGGCAACTCAACAGTATGCCAATTCAGTTATGGATTTCGTACAATTACCTTACAATAGCTAAAATTTAGAAATATATGTGTGTCTGTGAAGTTACTATCAGTGGATTCATATTAGTTTTAGGCTGCTTGATGAAATTTAGTATAATAGCATAGTTAATGGAGATGCCCATGTGAGATACGAGGGCTTCCTTTTAAGTTTGTACAAAAACAATGAAAGAAAAAAAAATTTTTTGGTACAAATCGATTTATTGTTTCTCAAAATATTCACCTTTAAGTTTAATACATTTTTGCATGTGTTCGAATCAATTCTCAAAACATTTTTTCCACTCTGAAGTTGGTACCTCAAAGACATGGGTTTGGAAGGATTCAACAGCTTCTTGAGGTGATGAAAATCGCAGTACACGCATTTTTTTTTGACATTCGGGAACAAAAAGAAGTCATTAGGCAATAAATCAGGTGAATATCGACAATGAGACATTAATTCGATGTTTTTCTCCGTTAGATAATCAATTGTTTGACATGCTCTGTGAGTGTTGGTACTGTCATGATGAAGAATGATGCGACGTTTTCGGTTATTTTTCATGATTTCATCAATGACTTGTGGCAAACAAATTGTTGTATACCATTCAGCATTAACTGTTCTTCGATCCTCTAAGGAAATGGCAATGTCCAGTATAACCAAAGAAACAAGCGGTCATTTTCTTGGAAGTGCTTCGCGAACGAGATACTTTTGTTGGGTCGGTTCATCTTGGAACAACAGTTGAGCATTGCTTAGTTTCCACCTCATACGAATATATCCAAGTTTCGTCTCCTGTTATAATAATGTATATTAATTTTGCATGTCCTCGGTGGAATTTTTAGAGCATTACCTTACATCAATTGTCACGGGAACAGATCTTTTTCACAGCTAAATGTTCATGCAAAATCGAACGTACTGCAGTCTTCGATATGCCTAAGGATACCTCTATCCCACGGTAAGTCACATGCCGATTCTGTTCAATCATATTGCGCATAGCACCGATGTTTTTTGGAAGAACAACCGATTTTGGTCGACCTTCACAAAATTTATCGCTGACGGAGCACGACCATGGCGAAATTCTGCTAACCAATTGTAAACAGTCTTTTCTGGTGGTGATTCATTATCAAAAGTTGAACAGAGCGATGCGAGGCATTGTTGTTGATTAGGCCTTTACTAAAATCGTCAAAATCATCCAACGAAAACCTTCACGTTAAATTTCCATTTATTTACAAAAGTGTTTTTTTTTAAACGCTCACTGGAAACAAACTACCTGGCCAATTTCTGAACTGCCACTGTTTTAACAACAAATGTCACATTTTACAATGGTAACGTCACATCTCAATAGCGCCATCTAGTGGTCATCTGTAAAAACTTAAAAGGCGGCCCACCTAAAAGAACCACAATCACTTCTGATCAAAAGACATATTGTTAGTTTTTTTTTTTTTAATAACTCTAAACAATAACCGTCATTACAATTGAAATTATAGGTTTTTTTTTTTTATCAAATTATATGCTAAATTTGTATCTTAAATAATGAGAGCTTGCAAAATGAAGATACTGATTACTGAGATTAGTTGTTTAAGAGATTGTGTAAAATTTTTATGACATAAATTGATTGCTAAGTTAATAGATTAATAGGTCTTTGAACTTTAAAATGCTCCATTGGTCTTTCACTTTTAGCTTTGAACAAGAATTATAGTTTTGTCAACTGAATACAGGATATTGAGTTGGTTTAAAAACTATGTATAGTTTATCTTTTTTTATTGATGTATTTTAATTTAGTTACTACAACAATCAAGTAAAAATAATGCAACAACTTAAAAAATAACGTCTATATATAATTATTTGTTACCAGAAAATACAAACTATTTTTGTCAAATTATTTTAAAATTTGCTCCTGCCACATTTGTTTTTTTTTTAGATGTTTACCATTTAAATTAAGCTATATAATTTTTCTTTTAAGGAAATTCGAAATATATTCTATGGAATGGAATCAAGACATCAGACTGGAAAATTTTATAGTGTCCTCTGCTTCCTATGGTGGTCCGTTAGCTATACGACGAAATGATAGAAAAGTTGTTAAAGTTCATGGGACTGGACAACCTGTTGTTTCTATCTTTTCTGGATCTGGGAATTCAATTACCTCATTTAAAGTAAGTAGTATATTTTTAATACAGTTTAAATACCAGCTTATGTAAGAACTGAGAAAACAGGCTATGCACGAAAATTTAGGGATAAAAACTGTCTGCTTGAAGGATTCCTAAAATTCTTACGCTGGCGAAGAAAAATTTTTTAAGAATATTTGACCATTTTAGAGAATGATAAAAAGTTATTTTTAATGAATCCTCACAGGCGTCGAGGCTTGGGTGTACTATTAGGTTTCTTGCACAGAGCAGAAATTAATGCATTAAGGATTATTCACCTCCAAAAAAGTCGAAAACTCAGTTGTCTTCTGGAAAATTGATTGTGATCTTTGCTGTTGTCTGTTGGTGCGTCAATGTTTTAATATTTTTATATTATTAAAATTCACAGCCTAACAGAAAGTAATTAATAGCAATGAACAAGGCAACAAATCGACAATTTGCAATGTAAATGAAACAACAAAACACAATATGTATGCATGGAACAGACACGTGAAATAATATATAATTATCATAAAGAATCTGCCAGTTCTTAAATGAATTGTTTTAAAGTATGATTACACTGATGGGCTATTATTATATTATAATTATAAACTGGGCTTAAATTATACCAACATAACGTTTGTATTAGCTCTCGGCAGGTGAAAATAGTTTCTTGATCTAACAGGATCTTTCTGCATAACATACACGAGTCCTTTCAATAAAGAAGGGCAGACATTACTACCATTAGCTATTTTAAACAGAAATGTTACTGAATTAAATTTTCTGCTTTTTTGCAGGCTATCAAAATTGAACCTTTGCAATAAGATTACATTCTCTATCTCTCTTTGTTGGGACACTCCTCTTTTAAAGAACGGTACTTTATCAATTTTTTTTGCACCTGATCCAGTGCTTGTCTTTACTATAAATATTCTAATTTATTTTCCACTAAGGATGTGTACAGAGTGTTAGTACAGGGTGAGTCAACGATAAAGTTTATTATCTCATTTTTGTTTCGGGAATGACGAAAAAATGTTAAATACAATTGTTTTAGGGAATGTTAAGGTGCACAGTTTAAAATTATTTTTGAGTATACAGGGTACTCCAAAAAATGTGGCCTATATAACATATGTTTTTTTTAAATGAAACATCCTATTTTCTAATTTATTTTTAAATTCTGCGTAAAATTTTATAACCTTTTATTAATAATGTTATATACCTAAACCTAGTAGTTTTTCTAATATTTCAATTTAAAAAAAAAATACTAGTTTTCAGTTTTATAAAAAATTGCCAGTAGCGCCATTGTTTCTGAAGGTGGAATACTCATAATTGATACGAGCATTCTATAGAGATGAAAAAAAAAGATATATGTAAAAAAATTTGAGTTAGATGCTACAGGGTGTTCAAAATAAATTTATACATTTCTACTATTTCAATTGAAAAATCTCAAGTTTTTTAAATGGCACACCCTGTATATTATTATTTTTTCTGATCGTTTTTATAAAACTCTCCAACTTTTATTAAATATGTCATATTTTATATGTTATATATATATTATTTATGTTATTTCTAAGAGTTTTCGATTTATTTTGATTATTTCAATTTTTACCCTTGTTTTTAATACACTTACGCTATAACTTCATAGTTGCCAAGACAAAACATAAATGTAGGCATTGTCAAATTTTGACATGTCTATTAAGCAAGTAAAAATAGTTTAATTTGTTCTAGTAAGTGACGTATAAAGGTAATGGTTATGGGTTTTCCTAAAAATGAATTAATTGATATGGTTTATATATAGTGGGCGAGGCGGGAAAAAATTGTCTTTTGGCAGTGAGACTTTATGGAGCGAAGTACCCTAATAGACATATACCATCTAGAAAAGTTTTTCAGTGCTGAATGGAACAGTTTGATGGTAGTGGTAACGTTGAGTATACGAAACGGAAAATAGTAAGCCAGCTACCAATGAGGAAAAAGAAATGGAGATTTTACTTCATGTTGAAGATAATTCCCAGGTCAGCAGCTGTCAACTAGCTGACTTATCTGACACATCCCAATCTACGGCTAATGGCACCACGAGAAAATACAAGTATCATTCCTTTCATATGGAACTACACCAAGAACTTCAAGACCGTGATTTTGAACGACGAGTAAACTTTTGTACCACCATGAATGGAGCAATAGAGGCCGATCCAAATTTTTATCCAAAATAATGTTTTCTGATGATGCTACTTTTCGCAGTAATGGAGCAGTTACAGCCATAACATGCATTATTCTTCAACAGTTAATCCATTTTAGGTCCGGGAAGTTCAAAACCAAAACCATTGGTCGCTTAATGTATGGTGTGGAATATTAAATTTTCGAATTATTTGTCCATACTTTTTCCGCGAACCGCTTAATCTAAATTTTTGCAAGACGAATTACAGCTTCTTGAAGAAGTTGATAACTTTGAAAGGGAACAAATGTGGATTCAACAAGACGGAGTTCCTGCTCATTACCATCGGGAAGTTCGGGAATTAAACGATCATTACCCACAAAAATGGATCGGTAGGGATGGATTCATTCAGTGGCCCCCTCGATCATATGGCTTAACACCTTTAGACTTCTTTTTGCGGGGCTACATTAAAGATCGTGTTTATGTGAATCCCCCTACAACACCAGTAGATATGGAAAATAGGACACGGGATGCGTGCAGGACAATAACGCCCTTGATGCTAAGAACAGCGAAAGAAAATATAGTAAAACGACTAAACATGTGTATTCAAGTAGACGGGCATTTATTACGTCATAATAATTAATCATTAGATAAGTTAAACTATATTAAAATTATTATTAACTATTTATGTCTTCACAACAGCGTAAGTGTATTAAAAACAAGGGTAAAAATTGAAAAATTCCAAATAAATCGAAAACTATTACAAATAGGTATATGACATACTTAATAAAAGTTGGAGGGTTTTGTAAAATCTATCAGAGAAAATAATAATATACAGGGTGTGCCATTTAAAAAATTTGAAATTTTTCAATCCAAAATAGTCCATCTAAATGTATAAATTTATTTTGAACACCCTGCAGCATCTAACTCAAATTTCTTTAAATACATCTTTTTTTTCATCTCTATAGAACGCTCGTACCAATTATGAGTATTCCACCTTCAGAAACAATGGCGCTACTGGCAATTTTTTACAAAACTGAAAACTATTATTTTTTTAAAAAAATTGAAATGTTAGAAAAACTACTAGGTTTAGGTATATAACATTATTAATAAAACAGTTATAAAATTTTACGCAGAATTTAAAAATAAATTAGAAAATAGGATGTTCCTTTTAAAAAAACATGTTATATCGGCCACACTTTTTTGAGGTACCCTGTATACTCAAAAATAATTTTAAACTGTGCACCTTAACATTCCCTAAAACTATTGTATTTAACATTTTTTCGTCATTCACGGAACAAATGAGTTAATGAACTTTACTCTATCGTTGACTCACCCTGTACAGCTACGAGACGTTCTCGGCTGACACAGATATAGCGCCAATATGACCAAATTATTATGATATGATACGTGTGTTTAGTTGCCTTTTTATAGCGATCGTGTAAAAAAACATTTTCTAAAAAATAGATAAAATTGAAGTGCGAGCTGTTATAAAATACTTCTGTGTAAACGGTTTAACTCCTACGAACAAGAGCTCATGTCACATTAAATGATTCTTCCTTCGTTTCGACGACTAGAAAGAGGGTGCTGAATTTAGAGGTAGTCGTACATTCACGCTCAGGACGTTTGAAAACCTCTATGACCGACGAGATTATGACAAAAATTCCCAATAGCGTACTAAATGATCGGTGACTGAAGATACGTGAGCTCGCTGACATTGTAAACATTTCTCTGGCCGTGTCCTCCAGATTTTATACCATGTTTTAGGTATGAGAAAGCTTTCCGCTCTATGGGTGCCACATTTGTTAACAATCGAGCAAAAACGCATTGGAATGAACATTTCCCAAGAGCGTTTAGGCTTTAAACATTACAGTAAATTTCATCGACATTTCATAACAGTAGATGAAATGTGGATTCGTCATTACACGCCAGAGACGAAGGAGCAATCAAAATAGCGGGTGGGAAGAAGTGAAAGTGTACGCAAGAAGGCAAAAAACAATTTCATCTGCGGAAAAAGTCATGGCTATAATATTTGGGATTCTCATGATATTGTGCTCCTAGACTACCTTGAGAAACGTGGAAACATCACCAGGGAGTATCATACTTCACTACTGGAGCAGTTGAAGGGTGCTATTCAGACGAAACATGCCGCTAAAAAAAATGCTTTTTTTCATCAAGATAATGCGTATGTATTGATTAGCAAGGTGGCTACGAAGAAAAATAAAAAAAATCGCTTTAATCTTGCGTTTTCTTTGTTAGACCGAGAACTTTTGAAACGACCCTCGTATATTCTTAAACAACATCGGAAGTAACATTTATGTTTCTTCCTCTATAGTGTGTGTGAGCATTAGAACTTAAGTTAGAGGCAAACAGAGCCCCTAAGTCACGACTATTTTTTACTTTAACGGCGAGCCATTGATAAGCTGTTACTAGCATTAAGCATCCTTCTATTTTCAATACAATAATTAATTTTGTAAAGAGCGTTTTTTAATTTATTACAATCCTCAAGATTCTCTACCAGGAAGTATAAGTTTAAACCATCTACAAGTATTTGAAAGATAATATCTATCTAAAAATAGTAGCCCTGGAGCATTCCTGAGGAGGCATCAAAAAAAGGAAATTTAAGCCGGTTATATTGACCGTATTGGGTTTGTTACATTAAATATGTCTCAAAAAAGTTCATAAGTCCATCAGGCAAATTGAAGATCAAAATAATTTTGTGTCTGTTTTATCAAAAGGTTTAGATAAGTCGGTGGACACTCACAACACATGAACTTGGTCTATATTGTCAATAGTCCAGTTGCCAGGAGTTTGGAGCTCTCATTAAATGTTAACAGGCTGTATTTTGGCACACAGGCAGTTTTTTGAACGCAAAATACGATAAAAAAAAAAGTTTGCTAAAGTTTGATATATGCTAAGCCTATCTAAATCTATCTAAATATAAAATAAAATGAAAAATTCAGTTTTTCGGCAATATCTCGAAAAATAAAACAGATATCGAAAAAGTATGAGCACCACGTGAAAGGTTACAAAAAAACAGTATATAGATTTTTCTAGATTTTTTTATTAGCGTGTAAATTTATTAAAAATTCGGAGATGTGTAGCGCGCCAAACAGGTTGGTTAGTGCACCGCTCCAAGGTTCATCGATATTACTTGTTTTTAGAATGTAAAAAAAATAAAAGATAGCTTTTTGAAGAGGAGACTTTTAGCTTTCCGATAATACTAATAGTTTTTATTGCTTTATATCTGTAAAACTTAAAACGAAATTTTTGTTTGCATGATTTTAACGGGCATACAGTAAATTATAAATATTTAATAAAATATAGTATTGAAAAAAAAATCCTTGTGCATATATCATTATTATACCTTAAGTTTCAATATAACAATAATTAAAAATACCCACATTGTGTGTGTTATTTAAAAATTGGGTTTTAAAATATGAAAATTTGCCTGCTGTGGTGCGCCGCCGGCAATTTTACGTTCAAAGCAGTACGAGATGGCCAAAAAAAGTCGGACAATTTTTTTTCTTTTAGTTACAGTTAAAAATGTACTTGATATTAGAAAATCATTAAAAACTACTAACTTTCTCTTTTTTTGTGATTTTGCTTTTAAAAAATTGTTCATGATAAACGTATTTTTTGCTTGTTATTAATCATACAACTTAAACTTAAAATAAAAAAAAATATATTTAAAGGTGGAAAGTGAAAGTCTAAGCTTTAAGTATAAAGTATTTATATTTCATTTAAACATCCAAGTACAAAGAAAACAGTTACTGAAAAAAACAAAAATTCTAAATTACTTGAAGAAATTAAATGAATTACGTACTCTCTGGTCGTCATATTGGATCCGCTGTTTTGAATTTTTTAAATCTGTCATCGGCTTCTTAATCAGCATTTCAAGAAACCCCTTAATAGCCAATTTCAAAATATTTAGCGGTATACAAAAACGTTAATTTAATCATAAATGAGGTTGGAAGCATAATTCCCACTACAATTGAAGGGGTTATACTAGTCATTTTATTTTAAATATTTTTTTTTAAATTACGGTAAAATTAAAAAAAAATAGTCTATATACTATTTTCTTGTAAAATTTCCCATTCTTTCACCTGGTACTATTAGTTTTTCTATATCTTTTTATTTATCGAAATATTTGCGAAAAACCTATTTTTTTCATTTTATTTTCGAGCTTAGCGTACATTTTAGAGCCGCAAACTTTTTTTATCGAATTCTACGTCCAAAAAGAACTACCTGTATGCTAAAATGCAGCCTGTTAACATTTAATGAGAGCTTTTCGTCAAAATTTGCCTCTGATGACTGGGCTCCAATAACACTTGGCAAAAAATATGAGAAGCATGTCAAATTGGTGACATTACTTTTATAGCAAAGTTAGGATTGTGAGGCTCAACTAAAAAGTATTAAAGCAATTTTATATTTTTCGGAATGCACATGTATGCATTAAGAAAAACTTGTGTATCATTATTAATACCTAAAATGTTGTTTGAAAACCTGAGTTTTTCCAAATTATCCATTATCATAAGAACCACAACTATAATACTAAGCTGCCTAATTACTAACCTACATTTTTCCGAAATAGTAAAGTCATAAACTAAACGTATCTTAAGCTAAATATTTAAGTGACTTTTCTATGTTAAGTGGTTTCGTTTTATTAAGTAAATTAAGTAAAAAAAAGTTACATAGGTAACTTCAGCTATTGCAAGTAATTTAAATTACTGCAAATAACTTAAATCGCGTATAGGTTTACGAGCAACTAGCAACTTTCTAAAGTACAGTAGAACCCCGGTTATCCGAGGTAACGTGGGGGGCACCCTCCTCGGATAACTGAAAACTCGGATAATCCAGATTTGTTTTTTATTCATTTAAAAAATAAACACCAATACTATAAACCGATGTATTAACGTTTTTAACATTTAAATTGGTAGATACATTAAAAAACAGTGAAATAGGTATCTATGCGCTTCTGTTTCATATTGCATCTTCTTTTTCTCGCTGCAATGTTTCTCCATCTATTAAGAAGAAGCAAATCCGCTGGGGTTGCCTCTGGTTGTTGTTCGATATACCTCAACGCCTTTTCTAAAGAAGCAAAACCTTCTTGATAAGAGATCTTAGTGTGAGACTGTTCATCTACCGCCGCTTCGTCATCGTCATCTGATTTTTCGGTTTCCTGAAAGGCATTCGTTATTTCTTCCATACTTATTTCTTCTTCTAAATCATCTGCTTAATCCATTCAACAACATCTCTTGTCACATTTTCGCAACCTTTTAATTTTTGCATTAATTCAAATAAACTTTCTTCTTTTTCTTCTATCTCGCTGTCAAAATTTGAACAGGACATTTCTCCATGGCTTCTTAATTTCAAAGCTAATTCATTTAATGGAGTATCATCTTCACTGTCATTATAGTCCTCAAAATCAATAACTTTTGACCAAGATTTTTGAATAGTGGTAGTACGCACAGAATCCCAAGCTGGACAAGTGTAACCTTTCTGATCCCATTGATAATATCCTCCTTTTCTGTGTATTCTAACAGATGTTCAAGATATTAACGCCTATAATTTTTTTAAATGTTTTCGAGGATGCTTTGATCCATTGGTTACATTTGGAGGAAAAAATTTTACAACAATTTCGCCCACATGAAGTCCTTCTCCAGGGTGAGAGGGGGCATTATCTATTAACAAAATTGCTTTAATAGGAAGACGGTTTCTGTTTAAAAATTTAGTCACAGATGGCACGAACTCTTCTTCAAACCAGTTAGTAAATAAGGTCGCATCCATCCATGCGCTCTTCTGACTTTTGTAATAGACTGGTAGGGCTTTGGGTGAGATGTCTTTTAAAGCTCTTGGACGTGCAGACTTGCCAATCGCCATCAGTGAGATTTTGTGCTTGCCAGATGCATTGGAACATACCATTATAGTTAATCTTTCCTTACTTCGTTTGTGCCAGGAGCTGATTTTTCCTATCGAGATGCCAATGTTTTTGATGGAAGCATTTTATAATTAAGACCAGTTTCGTCACAGTTGTAAATTTGATCACATGTGTATCCACAATCTTCGATTTGCTTTTTAAAGTTCTGCTTAAACTTCTCAATTGATGACACATCAGCAGAAAGTTTTTCACCACATACAGTCAGTTGTCGTACCGTTTTTTCCAGCGGTGAAGCCATCCAGAACTGATCCATCTCTGGGAATTGTCTACTAATCATTATTGCTTTCTGTTGTAAAATTAGACCTGACGGAGGCACACCTTTTTGATCTCTGTTGGTTAAACCACATGAATAAAGCTTCGTTAACCTTTTCATAGTCGCCGGTTTTCATTGATTTTCTTCCTGAGGACGAGGAGGCTTGATTTATACACCACTCTTCTATTTTCGTGCGGCTTCTTTTCCAGTCTCCAACTGTTACCTCACCTACTCCATAATCTCGTGCAACAACTTTAATTGTCTCTCCTGCTTCAATTCTTCTGATGGCTTTTAATTTTTCTTCAATATGAACGACGATTCTTTTACGCTTGTTTTGCTCCATTATAATACAACAAACAAAAATTCAAACAAAGCAGTTTCGTATTAATTACACTTAACTACCAGAACTCCAACCAAATAAATTATGTACTTCTCCGTAGTAAACGCTATAACGCACTGCATTAACACAAATTTACATGCTGAAAGAGTCCAAAAACATAAATAGCGGAACCCCTCACATGGGCCAGGGGGATTCCCCGAAGGCCCCGACGATTTTAAATGGAAATATGCACATACATATTTTAGAAGCTCGGTTAATACGCAGCATAGACGCGCGTACCTCGGATAATCAGGTTCTTAGATTGGCTCGGTTAATCCGGAGCTCGGATAATCGCGACTCGGTTAATAGGGGTTCTACTGTATCTTGGTAAATACACTAAGGAAAAGAAAAAAGATTGAAGAAGTTGCTTTATTAAACTTAGAATAGTAGTTTAATTACCCGGTAGCCAGCTATTTTCCAACTTTGTTTTATATTCACAATATTAATAAAAATACAAACAATTTTAAGCCAAGCCTAGTGCTACTTCAGTAAACTTATACATATTGTCAGTGCTAAGACCAGCCTGAACACTTACACGTTTAAATAAAACTAATTACATATCAATAGCAGAAATTAATAACAGTTATAACTTATAATTTTATTTTAGTTGCATAGAGTGTGATTCAATATATATTTAAGGGTTTTTACAACGACAAACAAGTCCCAGGCAACATATAAGAATGAAAATGTAATATTCTATAATTTTTAAACTATATTAAACTTTTGGTTAATTTTTTTTATTTATTTACTTACTGTATAAAACTAACAATAATAATCTTATTCATCCTCTAGTATATGTAAGTATATAATTTGGTGTAATTTATTAAAGATTAAAAAACGAATTTAATTTGTATATAATATAGTTTTGAAAAGAAACCAATACTTTATAGGGTACAAAGGGGGAAACCTACACTGCTGCTCTAGTTAAGTTTTTCAACTCTTGTTGTTACTTAAATTTTTACCCCAATTATTCTATAACAAAAACATATTTTTTTCTATAGCGATAGTTCAGTTATAATTCAAATCATTTTGATGTTGGATAATTTTTGGTTAGGGTTTTTCTAAATAAGTTCTAATTTAACAAGAGTTTCTTGGTGTCATTTTTACTTCGTAACTACGTTTGTAATCAAAATCGTAAAAGTTTAATGTTTCCCGACATCAACCGGATTTGTTTATATATATATATATATATATATATATATATATATATATATATATATATATATATATATATATATATTTATATATATTTTATATATATTTATTTATATATATTTATATATATTTATATATATTTATATATATATATTTATATATATTTATATATATTTATATATTTATTTATATATATTTATATATATTTATATATATATTTATATATATTTATATATATTTATATATATTTATATATATTTTATATATATTTATATATATATATATATATATATATATATATATATATACATATATATATATATATATATATATATATATATATATATATATATATATATATATATATATATATATATATATATATGTATTCTTCTTCTTTTCAGCCTGTTCTCATCCACTCCTGGAGGTAGGCCTCTTCCAAATCTTTTCATCTTTCCCTGTCCAGGGCCGTCTGTTCCAATTTTTTCCTGCGATATTCTGGATGCCGTCTCGTCACCTTCTTTGAGGTCTTCCCACACTCCTCTTACTCTCCTTTTGGCGCCATACTGTAAGCTTGTAGGGTCATCTGTCGGTGTTCTCTCTCGCTACGCGGCCACCCCATCTCCATTTTAGTTGAGCCGCTCTTTCCAGAGCATCCGTCAGCCGTGTTCTTCTCCGGCTCTCGTCCTTTGAAATTCTATCTCTCAAACTCACTTCAAGCATAGCTCTCTCCATTGCACGCTTAACCACTCGAAATCTGTTCCTCGACTTACATGTCAGCGACATCGTTTCAAGACCGTACGTGACAACTGGCCATACACACTACTCGTACGTTTTCCTTTTGAGGTTTACAGAGATATCTCGTGATCTGAAAATAAACCCGGGTTTACCAAAAGCCACCCACCAAGACCCACTCTTCGAAGAATTTCTGCTGTTTGGTTCTCCTTTCCTAGTACTATTTTGTCTAATGGCCGATTTTCGATGGTAATCGTTATTTGCGTTGGAGTCATTATCTTTATCTTGCTCAGATTCATTTCCAGTCCGACTCGTGACGATGCATGATGCAGTTCTTTCAACATAGTTGTTAATTCATTGGGTGTGGAATCAATTAGAACGATAACGTCTGCAAATCGTAGATGATTAAGTCGTGTTTCGTCTATGTTAGTGCCCTTATTTTACCAGTCTAAGGTCTTAAAAACATCCTCCATTGCCAATGCGAACAGTTTTGGCAAGATCGTATCTCCTTGATATACTCCTCTTTTTGTCGGTATTTTTTGGGGTCTTCATGTCTTCATTTACTAGTATTTGAATGTACGCATTGTCATAGATATGGTTAATAAGAGTCGAGTATCTAGAGTATATCCTAGCGTTATCTAGGGCTCTTAAAACTGCCCTCATTTTTATAGAGTCAAAGGTTTTCTGGTACTCTACGAAAACCAAGTGTAAGGGTATATTATATTCCGTGGCTTTCTCAGTGAGCATACCTATTGTCTGTAAGTGGTCTATTGTGCTGAATTTCTTTTGAAATCCAGCTTTTTCCGGAGGTTGGTATAAATCCATCTTATGCGTCAATCTATTAGTTATTATTTTTGTAAGTAACTTATATAAATGAGACAGTAGACTAATTGGACGATAATTTTATATTTTGTCTTTATCTTTATCAATATATATATATATATATATATATATATATATATATATATATATATATATATATATATATATATATATATTTGTAAGTGACTTATACAAATGAGGCTAATTGGACGATAATTTTATATTTTGTCTTTATCTTTATTGGAACTGGTGGATCTTTGTAGCAAGATCGATTGTAGAAAATGCACCTTAAATAGCGGATCTCAATAATAAAGGAAAAAAATCGACCCTAAAGAAATAATGTCAATAAAACTTTTTTCGCACTCCCACTGATGAACGCTGAACTCCCACAATATCGAAATACCTAAATCAAACAGAAGGTCGTTTTTTTTGATCCCGTCAGTGAATGTTTACCAATTACGGAGGTAAGGTGTCGTAAAGGTCAACGTTTATTTAAAGAGAGATGGACTGAGTGAGTAAGAAATTTGCACAAAGTGTACAACAAAGTGCAGATGGACAACTTAGTATATTTTATATAGAGATCCGTTACACATTCAAGGTACATTTATTTCGTATGGATCTACATTGCACTCAGCACAATTTAAGTTGAATCAAATTACCTAAATGAAATATACAAAAATATAACCAACCAGTAAGGTACCGATTTAAGTTACAACAAAAAATCGTTTAGGGTTTAAGTCTTGAAAAAGTTCAGTGAAAAACCTATTTAAAATTATGTTTTTATTTTGCCTCCACACAGCTGTTAAATAAAAAAATAGCGGATCTTAATAATAAAGGAAAAAATCGATCCTAAACCAATTTCATATAAAAAATAATATATAAAAATTATAATCAATTTTACAGTATAATAAGAAAAAAATTTTAACAGGTAATTCACCAAAATTTTATTTGCTTCCTTTTCCCCTTTATTTATTTTTAACTAGAAAGAATTTGGTCGGACCTCGCAAAAAAGGTTACTTTAAAATCGCCGCTCTCGGGGAGGCTGGTGTATATTATACGATACGTCTTTTGTTTATTTTATTGATTTTTTTAACGTATTTTTGTAAGGACTTGATGTAATTTCCATAGTTTTTTTAAAGTATTTTTTTGTAGTATTGAACATAAAGATTTTACAATTTTTTTTAACGCTTCAGCGTTAAATCCTGAAATAGACGGTTCACTATTTAAATGTGTGGTCTTAAAAGATCGATGTGCTTTCATTTCTTGAGTTTGTTTGAAAGAGAGCATTTATATTTTCAGCTACTTTAAACAAAGGTTCGGGAAAGACGTTTTTGTCCATGAGCCAAACTCCAACAGCTTGAAATCCCATTCTCTTTAGTAAGATTCAGCAAATTTATTGCTTTACTTGACGACCTGGATTTGTCCTCAATCATTGTTCTGTTGCTTGAATATAATAAGAGCTCAAAGGTTTAAAAAGAAAAAAAAAGTCGAGTGGCTGAAGCCGGTGAGTAGTAAGGCCTGTCCGTTGTACCATTAGCCTTTGCTATGTTCAACGCTTCCAGGTTCTGCGTTGTATGTCCATCAAGCACTTTATTTTCAGGGGTTATTTTTACGATCCTTATAAAATGTTTCATCCATTTTAAAAATAAATTTGAGATAATATACCCAGTGCATGGAATGGTGACAACACTCTCAGAAAGTGTGCAATTCCCCAATTCAAGATTTTGTCTCATTCTTTTGAATATATAATCCTAAAACTTTTTGCGTTTTTTTCTGAATGGTGGAAAACCCACTTTAATCACCATTAAATGTAGTAGAACAAAATTTATTTTTAATCTGCTATTTTTTAAAGTGCGGGGCAATTTTGCCATACTCTCCCTACTTGAAAACAACTATTAACCAGAAATGATATAGTGGGTCTCGCACTTTACCAAGGCCAAGATCGGTCTTTCATAGGCGGGTGATTTTATAAATATTTGGTAAAAAGGAGTTTTTTTGCCCATTTTTTAAATTTTTTAAAAATTTTCGAATTTGGATAAAAAAGTATTGATGTGCTTTTGCATGGTCCCACGAGTCACCCATTTCAATATATACAGTGAATTTCATAACAGCCTGTATATATATATATATATATATATATATATATATATATATATATATATATACATATATATATATATATATATATATATATATATATATATATATATATATTATATATATATATATATATATATATATATATATATATATATATATATATACATATATATATATATATATATATATATATATATATATATATATATATATATATATATATATATGTATATATATATATATATATATATATATATATATATATACATACATACATACATATACATATATACATATATACAGTGGCGTGCAAAAGTTTCCGGCCAGTGACATTTCGTACTCTAATTTATTAAAAAAAAAGGCTAATGATTTTTAATGAGATGTGAGTATAAGATATAGGAAACAAAATAATATAGTAAAAGAATATTATTTATGTTTGTAAATATATTTATTATTATTATTCTTATATTTATATATGCAAAAGTTTCCGGCCACATAATATACGTTGACGCAGTAGGACGTTCAAAGACGTATTTACGAATAATAGCGCGTTGAATGTTCATATTTAGTTCATAAAAGGTCGTGGGAGCATAAACATGACTCGACATATGCAATTCCAAATTCGTGAGAGAGTAATAAAATTGTCCAAAGAAGGAAAGTCTTCTCGTGAGATTGCTTCATTATTATCGATAGGTAAATCAACCGTGAACGATATTATTGTAAAATACCGTTGTGGATATGGTTTAAAAAGATCGTCCACGTAGTGGAAGACCAAGAAAAACGTCTAAAAAAGTAGATCGTATCATTAAACGCAAATCAACAGCGGATGTCAAGAAAACTGCTGCCGAAATTGCACGCAAGCTAAAGGATGAAAACCTAGTGTTAGTCGTAGTACTGTGACACGAAGACTACATGATGTGGGACTTTTTGGACGTATAGGTATTAAAAAAACCATTAATCAGTAAAAAGAATCAGAAGGCCCGATTACAATTTGCCCAAGATCACCTAAATTGGACAATCGAAGATTGGAAAAAAGTAGCTTTCTCAGACGGATCTAAATTTAATCTTTTTGGAAGCGATAGTAGACAACATGTACGACGTCCTATTGGTACGAGAAATGATGTTCGGTACCAAATTCCTACTGTAAAACACACATTCCCCAAACCATCAGGTTTGGGGAATTTTCTCTGCACAAGGAGTCGGTTCACTGATCGGGATCAACGGAAATATGAACGCTGATATTTACAAGGACATTTTAGAAAATTTTTTTTTATCATATGCTGAAGAAATATTGCCGCAGAATTGAATATTTCAGCAGGATAATGACCCCAAACATACATCCAAGTTGTTAAAACAGTGGTTTTCTGCTTCAAATGTGAGAGTTTTAAGCTGGCCATCTCAATCAACGGACTTGAATCCAATAAAACACTTATGGGAAACGCTAGATCGTAAAATTCGAAAGCATACATATTCAGATAAAGCCGCACTATTCAAATCATTGAAGGAAGAATGGGATAAAATTTCACCTGCTTGTATTAATCGATTAATTGAGTCAATGCCACATCGTTGTGCGGCTGTTATCGCTGCACAGGGTATGGCTACAAAATATTAACATAAAAATATAATTTAAGTCTATTATAGAGCATATGAACTAATAATTTTTCTCGTAGTACAAAGTGGCCGGAAACTTTTGCACATATAAATATAAGAATAATAATAATAAATATATTCACAAACATAAATAATATTCTTTTACTACATTATTTTGTTTCCTATATCTCATACTCACATCTCATAATGATTAAAAATCATTAGTCTTTTTTTTTAATAAATTAGAGTACGAAATGTCACTGGCCGGAAACTTTTGCACGCCACTATATATATATATATATATATATATATATATATATATATATATATATATATATATATATATATGTATGTATATATATATATATATATATATATATATATATATATATATATATATATATATATATATATATATATATATATATATATATATATATATATACATATATATATATATATATATATATATATATATATATATATATATATATATATATATATTTAATTTTACGATTAACTGAAAACTCAACCAGGGGCATATATATACGCTTATTATATATATATATATATATATATATATATATATATATATATATATAAGCTGCTGAATTATCCAACAAATTATTTTATACAACCTGTTTTAAGCTGTAAATGACATAGTATAACAATTTACAACTTGCCAGTAACACATAGCTATATAACAATATAATTAATAATTACTTGCATTGTATTTTTATAAAAATTAATTAATGAATTATTGATCATTGTCTTAAAAAAAGTAAAATGGACAAATTATTAAACGTTGATTTTTGCAGAATGAATACTTATATTGTAAATGAATAGGCAAAATAAATGCCTTGAAAGACAATATCCTGTGGCCGAATATAAGGCAAGAAAAATTTATTATTATACTTTTTCGATTGTATCAAATGCCCAAACTCGGCAGTCGCAAACCAAGGTCCATAATAGGGACAAGTCTGTATTATGGAAATGGGTGACTCGTGGGGCCATGTAGAAGCACATTCAATCATTTTTTTCAAAATCGAAAAAGAAATTACAAAAGGGACACAACTTGATTTTACCGGCCCAACTAACCTGAACTAGCTCAGGAGCAGGCGAATTGTTTTATCAGTTGCAAAACATACCATTTTCTTTAACAATTACAGATTTTCAAATTTTAGGTAGTCTAATAACAAACCTAATCTAATAACAAACCAAAGTAATAATAGATAATACCTAGTAAAAATACTATTTAACCATATTTACGAAAAAATTTCGTCTAGTATTTGAAAGGAAATTCTTTGGAAACACGCCAGAACAACTGGATCGTTGCCCCTTAATAACTGATTTTGACTTTTATGTTAACAGCTGTTTAGGTTTGGGCAAAATAAGAGGAGAATTTCAAATAGGTTTTTATATTAACTTTTCCACGATTAATACTGAAATGGTAAACGATTTTCTCATAATAATGTAAGATTTTTTAGTGTTAAAGTGAAAAAAACATGTAGGTTCTACTACACTTTCTACAAATTTCTTAATTAATACCACTATGGATATCTTAAAAAAAACCTGCAGTAACATTGATCTTTACCTCACTTTATCGACGACATATTGCAAAATTTGTAAATAATCAAACTAAAGATAAATTCGATGTTTTAGTAGAGGGCGTTGTCACTTGGCCATTCTAAAGAGTAGGGCAAATCGAACCTCAGCTTAAAAAAATCGAAGATAAAAATACATATTACGTCTACAAAAATATTTAACTTTAATGAAAGTGGATTTTCCACCGTTCAGAAAAAAAAAAACACAAAAAAGGCTTAGGATTAAAAAGGAAGAAACAAATCGCTGTAATCACAAGGAGAGAAAGAGGTGTTAATACGATAGCCATGTGTTGTGCCAGTGTGGCTGGATAGTTATATACCAATACTTATATTTAAAAGAATGGCACACCTTCTGAGAGTGTTGTCACGATTTCAGATACTGGCCAAAAAAACATACTTTTTATATATATTTTTTTAATTAAATTTGGTGGGAAAAACTAGTCAAATCTCAGCAACACTGTAGATGTCACGTTCTTGTTATATTGTGTAGTTGGGTGGTTTACCAGCGGTGGAGTATTCATGCCATATTTCTTTTGGGTTGATTTTTTCCTTTATTATTGAGATCCACTGTTTAAGATGAATTTTCTGCAATTGGTCTAGCTACAAGGAGGCATCAGTTTCAATATCTGCAGTGAATTCCATATCACCCTGGTGCACTTGGTGCGCGTCACAGCACTTTAAGTAAATATTTTTGTCCAAGCACTAGATACGTGTTTTAGCATGAAGTTTAAATTCTTAACATGCCTTTTGTTAAAATTTACGTCATATTTAGATTATTGTTGAGCATTATTATTAACTTTCTCTGAGTTTGGAAGTTAATTTCTATTTATCAAATGCCAAACTATTTTTAGTGGACTCAAAAACCTATCGTTCATATGGGATGGTCAAATGATGAAAAGCTAATATGCATACAGGATGATGGCAACGTTATTATTTATGATATGTTTGGAAAGTTAATACACAAATTTAACATCTTTCAAAAAGTACAAGATGCGAAAGTCGTTGATGCTAAGATTTTTACAAACAGTAAAAAATGTAACTGGAATTGCTGTAATGAATTCAAAATTATAAAGTATTTGTGGTTAATAGTATCAAGGATATTAAAACACGACAACTTAGTGAAATTCCAAGTAAGTATAAAGTTTCATTGATGTTTTTCATATTCGTTAACCCTGCGGCAAGAATTATAAAAGTAAATGCAATGCTAATTTATGGTCCACCTCACTATTTTGCTAATGAACTGTACCAATTTTAAAATAAATTGAGAGAGTTGAGTGATTTTCGGTCAATTATTATACATGTTATTTTTCTGGATTTGCTTTGATTTTGGCATAAATCCTTACCTATATGATGCTTAGAATTACGTCGTAATCGATGATGGGAAATCAACGTAAATGCACTTATTTACATTACACAGTATATCCTCAAGTAACCCACATCTCTGGTACCTTACGAAATACTTGAAACTTAAAAACTTAGTATGGGTTAATGGTAAATAACCTAATCATACTTTTAAAACTCTTTTTATTCTTGATTTACCCTGAGATTTTTAGAACTTTAGAGGTATCGGTGGCAACCATCTGAAAATCGTTGTTTTTAGAAACAATTTTTATATTTAATGGTTCAAATAGCTGAAACTTTACCAAAAAAAAAACCGGCCAAAAAGTCGGACTTGCACAGTTACTGTTCTGTACTGTGATTGCTTTTAAAATGAAATAAAAAACCTTACCTAGGCTAGTTAATTAGGCCCCTGATATATCTTAAGATCCTATATGTATTTTCACGTTTTTTCTTAGTCAATAATATATAATAGTTATAGCATCTTAGCTACCTAATAGCCAATAAATCAATCTAGCTGAATCTAGAATCTAGTAATAAAAGTGCAAGATGAAGCGGTTTAAATTCATGATTTGCCCTAGATTTTCAAAAATAAATAGAAAATGTTAGTGCTTTCAAGAAATTATTCAGCAGGATATTATACAACTCAACAAAGATGCGAAGAAATTCTTTTACACGGTGACGGTAGAACCACAGTAAACACAGTAGCGACTCTCAAGAAAATTTTAGGTCAAGTTTTTTATCACGCATGCACCCCCTATCATACCAACAACATGGCTGTCAGCGCGGTCGGAGGTTGTGTTTACATCTGGATTTGAAGGAAAATCCTTTTATAACGTACTCCGAAATTCATTATTAATAATATTCCAATAAGTAAATGACGCATTTGACGTTATAATTGAAAATAGTTATAGAAAAGATGTCAAGAGGAAGTTTTTGTTGTACGGTTAGTGCGTGTAAAAATATATGTGGTATTTCCAAAGGAGTTAGTTTTTTTAAATTTCTCAAAGATCCTAGAAGGAATTTTTTATTTCTAATATATAATATATATATATATATATATATATATATATATATATATATATATATATATATATATATATATATGTATATATATATATATATATATATATATATATATATATATATATATATATATATATATATATATATATATATTATTTATACTACAGAATAAGATTTTCCTGAAAGGGGAAATTTGAATATTTCAAAAACTCGCGGGCATCATACCAGCAATATGGCGACAGGTCATATGATCATTACAAACTTGAACCCCTTGAGATCAAAGGTGCCGAGTCGGACTGTCGGCTACCGTGTTTTTATGTTTACTGTGGTAGAACTATATAGATTAATAATCCACAACATACTCTATTATTACTACATTCTATCTGATTCTGACACTAACCAGAAACTTTTAATTCTTTGAATTCTATAACTATTTTGAAAGGAACTATTCCTAGAGGTACCTCGCATAATTCCTTCCAGAGAGATGGTATGAATATTTATATATTTAACGTGTCAATATTACAGCCACTTTTTTTACTACCTAAATATTTGTTTAATTATAAACAAATAAAATAAAATTATTTTGTCTCGATACAGCAACTCGGTATTAGGAATGTAGTGAAAAGTATATTAAAAGCCTCCACCATATTGTCAAGTCACATAATTTTTTTATATACCAGATAAATTATTAAACGTAATGCACTCGTGATAATTTTCGCTCAATGTACACTTTATGAAGATTACTCCAGAGTTTTTTATCAGTATTTTTGAAATAGGGTGAGGGGACAGTGATTTTTGGCAGTTTTTTAAAATAATATAAAGAAAAGTGTGCGCAAGTATTACATCATATATATTTTTGATCCCGTGTTTTCACAAGCTTTCATTTGACCCAATGACCTTGCAAAATTGTATTTTTGGCTTCCGATTACATCCCCCAAAACTAACCCCTTAAGTCAAAATTTAACTTTTAAAACTACACGAGTCTGATTGGGCCATCAATTCCTATATTCAACTTTCTATGTCAAATAGTTTGAAAATGGGGTGTGACAGACACCAAAGTGATCCCATAAGTATTCCGTACGGAATACTAATTACAAAATAAGGCTATAAAATGTATCTATTGATTACCTTTAATAGAACCAACTGTAAATTTGTATCAAGTAAAAGGGTTTTCAGATGTAAGTAATTTGGACCAATTTAAAATAAACATTTTGAGACATTCTATAAATTTGAAAATAAAATCTACGAGTATCAAATTATCAGAAATATGACATGAATATCTAACACTTTTCAAATGCTCGGGTTTTGTTCAAAAATCGCTTTCAGTATTACCATCACCAGTACCAGTAAAAAAGAAACAAAATTTAATTATTTACTATAAAAATACCTTAGGAAAAATATAATTTTGAAAATAGCATTAATTCACTTTATACTTTATGAAGACTAGTCCAGAATTTTTTCAAAATTTTTTGATCAGTATTTTTGATATAGGGCGAGGGGACAGTGATCTTTTTGCAATTTTTTAAGCTAATACAAAGAAAAGTGTGTGCAAGTATTGCATCGTACATATTGTTGAACTGCTTTCATTTCATAGCCTCTCAATGACCAGGTAATTTTTTTTTCATTTTCGATTTCACCCCCCAAAACTAACCCTTTAAGTCAAAATTAAACTCTTAAAACTACACAGTTCTAATTGGGTCATCAATTTTTATATTTATGCCAAATTTCACTTATATGTCAAAAAGTTTCGGGGAAAATCGTGTGTGACAGATAGACACTAAATTCTAGATTGAGAGATTGATTTACTAGCTGTTAGGTAGCTAAGGTAAGCCATAACTATTATACACTATTGACTAAGAAAAAACGTGAAAAGTGATTTTAAGATATATACAGGTCTGGTTGATCTGATTAGCCTACTTAGTCAGTATCTGACTAGGCATATTTGTAATATAGGCTCTTAATTCTTTTATTGAAAACTCATTTGAGGTGTATTTGTGAAGTCACTGATCATTTTTTTTTATTTTAAAGGCAATCACAGTACAGAAAATTAATTGCGCAAGTCCGACTTGCCCTTGACCGTTTTTTTTATATTATATTAATTTATTGTATTTATGTACCAACTAAACAGTATTAAGTTTCAGACATTATCTATTGTGATTCACTTTGTTACTAAAAATAATGACTCAGTAATGAAATGTGTGTGCGGAATGTAAATAAATTATACATCACAGTTTATATATTTGAATTAAGCAATAAAATTATGTTTATTACACATACTTTGAGACGAGCGTATTTGTAATCTTACACTTTCTTTATTTTGGATTGTAGAGTAAATATGGGAAAGTAATACAAAATAAATATAAGATAACAATTGGTGTTTTTTCTAGATTTATATTTTAATAGTTATGGCGGAGATAAAATAAAAATTGAAAAAGAAAATACCAAGTAGGAACAAACAAATGGGATATACAAAAATTGAACGAAGAACAAGAAAGAATCGAATATGAACAATCCCTCAGAAGAAAGCTATTGACGCAAAGAACAGAAGAAAGCATTGAAAATAAATGGAGCGAATTAAAAAGATGCGTGAGAGAAACAACGCAAGAGAGCATAGGGATAAAAAGAAACCACGAATTGAAAGAGTGGTTTAATGAAACATCTAAAAGAATGGCAAACAAAAAAATAAATGCCAGGATGGTTGAAAACAAATAATATTGAGGACAGACGGAAATATGAAAGTATTATGAAGGAATATAATATAGTAATTAGAAGAACAAAAAGAGAATGGATAGACGAACAAATCAGAGAAATAGAAACGGAAGGTCGGAATGTAAACACAAAACAGTTTTACAATAAGATCAAAATACAGAACAGAACTTATAAAGGAAAAGTCAGAGGAGTGAAAGGCAGAGAGGGAAAAATAATAGAAGAAGAAAAACATTATAATATTTTATGGGAGGAACCTTTCTAGCACCTCTTAAACGAACAAATGCAGGAAGAACACATTACCGAAGAAAACAAGCAAGAAGAAAATGAAATGGAAATGATTCTAGAACCAACAAGCAATGAAATAAAATAAATAATACTAAGAAATAAGAACAGGAAAAAGCCAGGCAAAGGCTGGATAAACATGGAATTGTTCAAATAGGGCGGATAAGAACTGTGTGAAAGCATGTACGTACTAATTAAACAGATATGGAAAGAAAAACGCATGCCATATGATTGGAAAGGAGGTGAAATTGTAATAATACACAAGAAAGCCGACCGACGAGTATGCGAAAATTATCGAGAAATTACCTTGCTCAACACCGCCTACAAAATTTTGACAACGATGATACACAAAAAACTAAAATATGTAATAAATAACCGGTCAAGTGCAAGTTAAACTTGCACAATTAGTGTTCCGTACGTTGATTGTTTTTAAAATAAAAATTTTTGTTAGGGTGGTATAAAATGATCAGTGACTTCACAGAACACACCCGAAATGAGTTTTCAACAAAGTTTGTTTCCAATCTTTACTGAAAACTGGTGACCTTGAAATTTTGGTTTTTTCTATACCAAATAAATTATTAAAGGTAATGATAATTTTCGTTCAATCTATACCCCGTGGAGAATATTCCAGGATTTTTTCAAAATTTTTTGATCAGTACTTTTCGAGATAAGGTAGGGGACAGCGATTTTTCACGATTTTTTAAAAGTAATACGAAGAAAAGTGTGCGCAAGTATTACATTATATATATATTTTTTACTCGTGTTTTCACAAGCTTTCATTTGACACCACACTCGATGACCTAGTAAAAAAAATTTTTTTTCACTTCCGATTTCACCCCTCAAAACGAATCCCTTAAGTCAAAATTTATGTTACGGTGATATAAAATGATCAGTGACTTCACAAAACAAACCCCAAATAAGTTTTCAACAAAGTTTATTTCCAATCTTTACTGAAAATTGATGACCTTGAAATTACTGTTTTTTTTTATATACCAGATAAATTATTACAGATAATGAATGCACTCGTGATAATTTTCGTTCAATCTACACCCCGTGGAGAATATTCCAGAATTTTTTCAAAATTTTTTGATAAGTAGTTTCCGAGATAAGGCGGGTGGACACCGATTTTTCGCGATTTTTTAAAAATAATACAAAGAAAAGTGCGCGCAAGTATTACATTATATATATATTTTTTACTCGTGTTTTTACAAGCTTTCATTTGACACCACACTCGATTACCTAGTAAAAAAAATTTTTTTTTTCACTTCCGATTTCACCCCCCAAAACTAAACCCTTAAGTCAAAATTTAACTTTCAAAACTACATGGCTCTGATGAGGCCATCAATTCCTATATTACTACCAAATTTCAACTTTCTATGACAAATAGTTTCGGAGAAAATCGGGTGTGACAGACGGACAGACACCGAAGTGATCTTATAAGTGTAATAGGACAATACCAATGCGGATTTACACGAGGAAAATCTACGGTAGATGCAATACATGTGGTCAAATAAGCATTGGAAAGAGCACAACAACATGCACTAAACTTTGAATTGCGACTTCAAGCAAGCGTTTGATTCGGTTAAGAGAACTGAATTAAATGCGGTGCTAAAAGCACTGGGAGTACCAAGCAAGATAAGACGACTGTGCATGATGATACTGAAGGAGACATTCGCCAATGTCAAAACACAGAAAAGAAGAACAGAAGATTTCGAAATTAACAAAGGGGTTAGACAGGGAGATGCATTATCGTTCAAGTTATTCAACCTAACACTACAATATGTTCTAAGGAATATAAATCAAGGTACAATACGAACAAGGGGCAGCCAGATAGTGGCGTATGCGGACGATGTAGTAATTATTGCAAAAAAACCAGAAAATAATGAAGGAACTGGTGAGAGAAATAAGCGTAGAAGGAGCAAAAATGGGGTTGAAAATAAACGAAGAGAAAACCAATATATTGAAAAATGAAAAACAAAAGATCAGGAAGTGGAAAAGATTAGAATGAACGAATATACCTTTGAAAGAGAAGAGAGGATTAAATATTTGGAAGTGACGCTGTATTGGGGCGGGAACAAGGGTATGGAAGTAAAGGAAAGATTAATAATAGCACCAATGTATGAAATACTTCAGTGGGAACCAGGATGTAGAAGGAGAGGTAGACCAAGAATAAAATGGCTGCAGCAAGTCAAGGAAGACATGGAGGTAGCAGGGACTACAAACTTGAAGGAGAAGACTTCTAATAGAAAACTTTGGAGACATCTAAGCAGAGAAATATAACAACAAGGAAGACGGGACTGATCTAGAGAACCCAAAGTGTTGCCCTACCCCAAGAGGAGTGTTTCCAGGCCATTTATTATTATTATTATTATTATATTTTAATAGTGATTGTTGATGCAAAAAAATTATAGTACTCATACAAATAAATTGAGGCGTTTATTTTAGAAACAACATATGTCCAAAATGTTAATTTTTCAGCAGGTGGAAAAAACGCACTGTCAAGTTTATTAACATTTTTTCAGGAACGTCTTTATCATAGAGTGATCTATATGAGTTTAGCAAAGATTTTTCGGCTAGAACATTTAAGAAAAAAACTCGTGATTTTAAGAAATAAAATAAAATAACTTGGACTTATGTTGTTTTTGAGAGAAAATAAAATAAATTAAAACTAATATTATTATAAATTTAGTTTTTATTCCATTTTAAGTTATAATATTTGTGAACAAAATAATTAAGAGTCTTCGCAACCACTGCTATTGTCATCTTCATCGATTTCCATTATGTCATTGCTCTGCAGATCTTGTGAAAAAACGCCGTCGAAAAAAGCTTCGGTTGTTTGCATCTCCTAAGTACGGTAGAAGATTCCTTATATTTTTTAGTTTGGCAGATGATATTGGCACAGCTTGCAGTGGTGTGAGTTTTATGAAACCAGTTATGACCATCTTACTTTTGACAATAGAGGATCTCCACGGACCATTATAGGTGTCCCTTAACTTCACTACTGCAGTACCAATTTCGAACATGCGAACCTGTTTTAGGGAAATTGGCGGTTTAGCTGTTTTCAGAAAATATTGATCGGTGGCTAACTTTATGTTATATATCTTTGAGAAATCCATTTTGACTAACGAAAACTTCCAGGGATTACTTCATGCTGACAGTATTACTTTATCCCACTCTTCAGGTGTCTCTACTCTTTCCAAATGACATTTCTTTTTTTCGATCAGTGCGAAGTCTTGATCATTTGGGAGATACGAATGGCCCCGAACAGAAAAAAGTACGTAATCTTGTCGAAAATTTTAAGTACATGGGCAAAACTAAATATAAAGTGCAATATCACATAATTCTTGTTTTGCCCAGGACATCCATCACTAATCATTACAAGATCCCTTGTCATAAAGTTGTTATTGTTAAAAAAATGTAGAAACATGGAACACACATCGTTAGCACCTTTTTTCGCTTGCCCTTCAGTGTAGGTAAAAATAAATGCCTCATTTATACCAAGATTGTGAATACCAAATATGTGGTACCATAACTGAGGTGAATAAAAAACTGGATTAGAAGGAATCTGGGGAAGAGGTAGATTCTGCATGAAATCAAAGCTTATGCAATCGATTTCTCCAGCCTTAGCCTGTATTTGGTACCGTTCCTTCAATGTAAAAAATGCTTCAGCCTTTCTCAAATGAATCTCCTTTTCTATCGTTATTTGGATTTTCTCTGCGTCGGTGATTTATTGGGAAGTAAGTTTTTTTTGAAACGAGTCACACTGAGCACATGTCTCAGATCGTGGAAAGCCAAATTTTATATTAAAGTTGGTTTTAAATATTTTCCAATAGATTTTATAAGGTATATTGCTCAGGTATTCAGATCGAAACATGGAATGCATGTCTTTTATGGTTAAACCTTCCGGCAGGTAAAAACGAAGAGGATTTTTGCGCCGTGAGTAATGAGATTGCCTTCGTTCAAAAGACCTAATGTGATCCATAATTAAATTAATTAAGGGGTCTGGATAATCAATTGGCCTGTGCTTGTTTTTTTCTCTTAAATCTCTTGGCGGCGTACCTCGTGTGACCAAGTGATTTTGGATGCGCCTAAATCTCCCCACAGTTATGCCATGAATGCCCAAAAATGCCTCTTTACACACTTCTATTTCCTTGCCTTTAAATCTTATTTTAAATCCATATCCTGCAGAATGTGGTTTTTCAGTCTCGACATTTCTATTTCTCGGACGGCGTCTCTTTACTTCTTTCATAGTTATTAGGCCAGAGAAGTGAGAGTCTTGCTCGTTTTTATTGCTCATATTATAAAACTGTTCGAATAAAAATACTTTTGCTTTCCCACTAATATTTTGGTCACACTTGAGCCGTTTACATCTACAAAAACAAAAATTTTTTGAAAGCAAAAAATTTAATATTTACCTAAAAGCTTTTATTTGCCTGCAGTTTCTTCCAATACTGCGTTTTTTTCTATAAATTTTCTTTTATGATTATTATGTTCTTCGCCCTTTACTTTGGCCATTTTTATTACACTGGCTTTTGGTGTTTTCTTTAATTTGCGCTCTGGCGCACAGTGAGTTTTGTGTTCCACTACCACTTGCTACTGCATTCTCCATAGTTACGTGTAATAAATAGAACCTTTTAAAAGAGCAAAACCATGCAAACTACTAACAAATAACACGAGGCTAAAAAAAAGTCTCTCCGTAATAAATAAACAACGCTAGTAAATTTGACAAGTCTTTGCTCGCCTAGTTTCCTTTAAAAACAACATTAGTCCATGGACTTCTGAAACAAACAAAACATATGTCGTTTTTATAGAAATACTGATATTTTAGTCGTAAATATCTGGGCACATGTAATATTTTTGGGAGAACCGATTTCTTGGAGCGATAGAGTTCAGTGTCTGCTACAGGATGACTCCAAAATCGCATTTTCTTAAATTTTGGACATATGTTGTTTTTAAAATAAAGGCCTCAATTCATAATATCATAAGATCGAAAAATATGGAATTAATTCTTTATGTCCAAAACGCTTCAACTGATCATAAAAAAAACTTGAATCGTCTTTTAAAAAAATAAGCTTCTGTATTCGGCAGTTTTTTTCTCATTATACAGTAATCAACTGGCATTAGATCCAGCAAAACACCCATCATTAAAAATTACGAACCCAGAATCTGAAGACACGCCCGAAATCTCTGAAATAGAAATATGCCATGTTTTGAAGCAAATGAAGCACAACAGAGTATTGGGAGACGACGGAAAAGTGATCGAGTCCATGAATTGTGGAGTTTCCGCTCATATTGACACACTCAAAAAAACTTTTTAACTTGTGTTTTAGAGAGCCAAACTATCACGACTTAGTGGTACAACTCCATAACGATCCTGATTCATAAAAAAGGCGATAAAACAAATCTCGAAAATAATACACCCATTAGTCTTCTGAGCCATTTATATTAACTCTACATTTGTATAATTACCTACAGACTGGAAAATAAGCTCGATTTCTACTAGCCAAGAGAGCAGGCAAAGTTTTCGCCCTGATGTCGGAACAAAGGACCATCTGCAATGCATTAAAATCGTCATCGAAAACAGCGTAGAATATAATCGTCCCTCGCCCCTGTCGACTTTCATAAAGTATTCGACACTGTAGAAATGGTCCCAATACTACGAGCACTAAAGGAATGCAGAATTGACCAAAGATATTCAAATATTATCCAAAACATTTACAAAAACGCGTCAACAACAATTAACATACATAAACCAACTAAAAGAGTAAGAATAAAAAGAGGAGTCAGGCAGGGAGATATTCTATCTCTAATATTGTTCACTGCAGTCTAGGAACATGCATTTAAAACATTAGATAGTGAATGCAAGGGAATTATGGTTGATGGGGAAAGATTGAATCCAGACATGCGAATTACCCAGACGAATAGCCTTAGGCTGGGCAGCTTATGGAAAACATAGAGATGTATTTAAAGTAGACATTCCTATAATTATGAAACGAAAAGCCTTTAACTAGTATGTTCTTCGAGTGCTAACATACGGGGCTGAAACGTTTACACTTACAAAAAAATCAGCTATAAAGCTGCGAATAACGCAACGCAGGATGGAGAGATGTTAGATTTATTTCTGAGAGATAGGGTCCGAAATGAGGAAATAAGAAGACTAAATTATAATAGATAGACGAAGCGAATCGTGGAATGGCAATCGTGAACTGACAAACGTAATCAAGGAAGACCACCGACCCGATACACAGACAACCTTAAAAGAATCTCTGTACACTGGATTGCAACGCCTCGAAGCAGAGAAAAATGGAAACGCCTTGAGAAGGCCTACGTTCAGCATTGGACAGAAGAGATTGATTGATGATGATAATGTTGATGCAATTTTCTCTAAAAGTTCTATAACATATATATTTCCTTAATTACTGTGAATCATTTCTATAAATTTAATTTAATCTCAATTGGTACCGGAGGGTTTTCAGGTCATAGATTACTATTATATGATTTAACTGTTTAGTACTGGAGATGTCTGAGTGCGTAAATCACGAATATATAATTTATTTTTAGTGTTGCGTACGGAACCCTTATAAGATCACTTCGGTGTCTATCCGTTTGTCACACCCGACTTTCTCCGAAACTATTTTACATCGAAAGTCGAAATTTAGCACGAATATAGGAATTAGTTACCTCATGAGAACCGTGCAGTTTTAAAAGTTAAATTTTGACTTAAGGGGTTAGTTTTGGGGGGTAAAATCGGAAATGAAAAAAAAAATACCAGGTCATCAAATGAAAGCTTGTAAAAACACGAGTTCAAAAATATATATAACGTAATACTTGCGCACACTTTTCTTTGTATAATTTTTAAAAAATTGCGAAAAATCACTGTCTTCCCCTTATCTCGAAAAGTACTGATAAAAATTTTTTGAAAAAACCTGGAATATTCTCCACAGGGAACGAAACTTATCACGACTGCATTACCTTTAATAACACAGACCAACAAAAAAAATATTTGTAAAAACTTTTTAAACCAATACATCTAAGTGTTATGTATTTTTGGGTACTGAAACCGTATCTGGTATCAGTTTTTTTTTGTATTACCCACAGTTCTCTCACAATATGACATCGATTAAATTTCAAAATAGGGAAAATTTGATACATAAAAAATAAAAACTTAAACCGTACTTTTATTTGATTAGGCTACAATTTTTACTCACGATAACATATTACACTTCAATGCGAATATTTTAGGTGCTTATTTTTTTGTATTTCCTTTCCCTTTTCTCTGTGAAGTTTCTTGTATAGCTTTTTTTCCGATGTGATGCATTTTGATGTTCTCTATAAAGTGACCAACAGTAATCACCCATCATGTTGATATTCCACCATCCCTGGTACCGTTTCTTTCCATCTTCTTTATGTCCTGATGGAACCGTTCCCCCTGCTCTTCACTCGCATCTCCTAAGTTTTTAGGAAAAAAAGTCAAGATGGTTGTGCAAGAAGTGGCTCATCAGACAACCCAGATTTTTGAACTTGTCTATCATATTAGCTACGATAAGTTCATACTTAGGGCCTTTCACATTGCCCAAAAACTTAGTCACAACTTCTTTAAATGATATCCAAGCCTCCTTTTCCTTTGTAATCATCCTTGCTTCAAAGTTGGAATCGAACATCATTTTACGAATATCAGGCCCAGCGAAAACCCCTTCTTTCAGTTTGGCTTCTGATAAATGAGGAAATCTTTTACACAAATATTTAAAACATTCACCATCTTTAGGCAAGGCTTTCACAAATTGTTTCATTAGGCGTAACTTGATGTGTAGTGGTGGTAGAAGAATCTTTTTTGGGTCTACTAAAGTTTTATGCAAAATGTTCTTCTCGCCAGGTGTTAAAGTTTTTCTTACGGGCCATTGTTTTTTGGACCAATGTTGATCCCTTGCTCTGCGGTCCCAGTCACATATAAAACATGGCAACTTTGTAAATCCGTTTTGTTGACCAAGGATCATGGAGACAACTTTTAAATCTCCACATAGCATCCAATCGTGAGCTGGATAGTTAATTTGCTGTAAAATCATGTTAAAATTATCGTAAGTTTCCTTCATGTGGACTGAATGAACAACAGGCAGTGAAACATAAGTATCTCCGTTGTGTAACAGAACATCTTTTAAACTAGTTTTTGATGAATCTATAAAAAGCCTCCAATCTTCCTTCTTGTACTCAATGCCAAATTCGTTCATTAGACTACCAATATCATGGCAGTAAACCAAATATGAAAAACTGAGCAAACTATTGATCTCTTGTTCTATAATGGTAAATAGATGTTCCAGATTCCAGTAAATGTTTTTCTTTCAGCCTAGAACCAACCAATTCTGCTTTTTCCTTAGTCAAACCCAATTCTCTCACTAAATCATTTAACTCAGCTTGTGTAAACGACTGTGGTTTTAAATTTTCTAGAGAACATTGAAACTCATCATCATCCGGTCGACTTTCATTAAATTCGGGACTGGACTGTAAAACGTCATCAATAGACTGAGGTGGCTCAGGGACAAGAAGTCCCGGTCCATGTCCTACCGGCCGATTAGCTGAAGTAAAGTTAGGATAGACAATTACTTTCTTATTTTTGGAGTTATATCCAGAAACATCAACGCTGCAAAAATAACAGTCATTTAAATGATTTTCTTGCTCTCTCAATACCATGGGTACTGCAAACCTAAAAGCTTCTTTTCTTATACCATTTCCTAAGATCCTCGACACAAACATAACATACTTTGTGAGGAGCCCAACATTTTTCTTGATTATTGATTTCTACACCAAAATATGCAAAGTATACTTTTTTTACAAAGTCAGTAATGTTTCTTTGATGTTTTTTAACTACAAACTCACTACATATATAACAAAAAAACCGGTCAAGTGCAAGTTAAACTTGCGCAATTAGTGTTCCGTACGTTGATTGCTTTTAAAATAAAAAAAAATTTGTTACAGAGGTATAAAATGATCAGTGACTTCACAAAATACACCCCAAATGAGTTTTCAACAAAGTTTGTTTCCAAACTTTACTGAAATCTGATGACCTTGAAATTTTTGTTTTTTTTTTATATACCATATAAATTATTAAAGGTAATGCACTCGTGATAATTTTCGTTCAATCTACACCCCGTGGAGAATATTCCAGAATTTTTTCGAAATTTTTTGATAAGTACTTTCCGAGATAAGGCCCGGGACAGCGATTTTTCGCGAATTTTTAAAAATAATACAAAGAAAAGTGCGCGCAAGTATAATATTATATATATATTTTTTACTCGTGTTTTCACAAGCTTTCATTTGACACCACACTCGATGTCCTAGTAAAAATTTTTTTTTTTCACTTCCGACTTCACCCCCCAAAACTAACCCCTTAAGTCAAAATTTAATTCTCAAAACTACATGGCTCTGATGAGGCCATCAATTCCTATATTATTACCAAATTTCACCTTTCTATGTCAAATAGTTTCGGAGAAAATCGGGTGTGACAGACAGACAGACAGACACCGAAGTGATCTTATAAGTGTTCCGTACGGAACACTAAAAAGTGTTGGGAGAGTTTTTACAACCACGATTAGCCATACTTTGAGTGTGAATTAAAGCAAATGGGTTAAACACTGCAATGCGAGGTTATATTAACTGGAAGAAAACAAACAGCTGTGACATTTATCGGAAATACCAACCTAATAACATTTGATTTTACTGCCAACCTTATGAAATTCTGATTTTATTGCCAACCTAATAACATTCGAATGATAAAAAATAAACTTTTTCCACATTTTAAATATTAAAATGTAAAAAATTGGTGGGTGATACAACTTTTTTATTATTATTTTTGGACTCAGCACACCAAAAAACATAGGAATCAGGTAAAATTGTTAAAAAAGTTTTTTCATCGTTGGCGTATGTAATTTATCTGGTATATAAAAGAAAACAAAAATGTCAAGGTCATCAGTTTTCAGTAATGATCGGAAAAAAAACTTTGTTGAAAACTCATTTAGGATGTGTTTTATGAAGTCATTGATCATTTTATACCTCCGTAACAAAAATTTTTATTCTAAAAGCAATCAACGTACGGAACACTAATTGCTCAAGTCCGACTTGCACCTGGCCCTTTTTTTTATAAATTTAAGGTGGCAAGTCCAATATACTGAACTAAAAGTTTAATAATTTTTTGTTGACTCTGGCTGACTTTTATTAAAATTGGTATTGACAGTTTTTTTTGTCGTAGATTACTAACATATAATTCATTTGTATAAATTAAAAAAGCTCGATCCAGTATAGGCTTGTATGTTTATATAGGTGATGAGCATTTTAACCAAACAAACAGACTTTCCTACCTGGGCAGTAGCAGCCAGATCTAACCTAGAGTTTAACGTGGATTCCAAACAACTTGATGCAGATGCCTTACGGCCTTGTCCTCACTTTCCGATAGCTACGAAACTCGATGACAGCCAAACCTTTATTTGTTATGATGTCTTCGTGGCAAGTATGTTCGACGCTGACGGCCCCCAATATGATTTTATTCAACAACGTGAGCTTTTTGAGAGTTTTCGATGTCTGCTGCGCTGCAACATGACGCAGTATATGCCCTAGCCAATAATTAAATAAATAAACATACTAACCTAAACCCAAGATCCTGGGCACGGTAAGCCGGAACTGTGGAATCGATAGGTGTAGAAGGTGGTTGTAGTTGCTTTCAGTTCCTTCTTCAAAAATTGCAGTACTAATATTTAGAAGTGGTGAGCGTATGAAATCCTATCCACTGAATACCAGAATCAACAGTAGACCAATGCAGGAAAAGAGTCCCTGCCCCTAGGTTGCCTAGAATGGGCTCCCTGCTTAGCGGAGAAATCACAGTTCAGGTTATTTCTTGCACCATTTTCACAGAAACATATGGGTGCCTGAGGGGAATCTACTGCAAACTTTCAGCAGGCCTATTAAAAGAACTAAGAAAAACTTACCCTTTTTGCTGTGGCAATATTTTGTTTATCTAAATTAAAGAATGTGTAAAAGAAAGGATAATGTCGGTATGGGCACCTAAATCTAACTAACACATGCAAAAATTTACATAAACATAAAAACAATCACCACGAGGAAAAAATGGCTTAAAACATAATCATTCTTTTAAGGGGTTACGTACACCTCGAATTTTCAAAAATTCGATTTTTTTTCCAGATTTTTAATCTTTATACTTCTAAGAATTATTCAAATTTTTTTTTAAGAAAATTCAATTCCATTACAACGCACTGTCTGCAATATTACTCAGTCAATTTTTAATATCTTTTAACTTTTTTTTTTATTTTAATAATTACTTTTTCCACAAAATGTTGTGAGGTTTTTTTTTAATTTTTCTAATAGAGTTTTTACTTAAGACGTAAGTTTTAAGGGGTGAAATCGGAAGTGGGGTGTCAAATGAAAGCTTGTAAAAACACGAGTTCAAAAATATATATAATGGAATAGTCGCGCACGCTGTTCTTTGTATTATTTTTAAAAAATTGCGAAAAATCGCTGCCCCCCCTATCTCAAAAAGTACTGATTAAAAAATTTTGAAAAAAACTCAGAATATTCTCCACAGGGTATAGATTGAACGAAATTATCACGCGACCTCTAATAAATTAGCTGATATAAAAAAAAAAAATTAAAAATTTCAAGGTCATCAGTTTTCAACAAGGATCGGAAACAAAGTTTATTGCAAACTCATTTGGGGTGTGTTTTGTGCAGTAATTGATTATTTTATACCTCCGTAACAAAAGTTTTATTTCAAAAGCAATCAACGTACACTATTGCGCAAGTCCGACTTGCACTTGGTCGGTTATTATTTTTTAAATTGGTTTGGCATTCTTAGTTTTCATATAATAGTTGTTAAGCTGTACATTTTAGTATATGCCTTTTTCAGTTTTATCGCTTCTTCACCTGTGAGATATACCATATACTATAAAATATATCTAGAATTTTACGAGGAACTCAAAAAGATACTGGATACTTCATTTAACTTTAAAAAATCTTATCTTGATCCGAAAAAATGGAATACCCTGTATGGGAGGTATATGTATGGTGTATAAAATTAAAGTTCACTAAAAAGCTATAGAACCTTTACATTTACCTCAACGCTCCTACAATTTCTAGGAAAAGCAAAGACCAATTAGTATATGGGTCACAAATTATTTCTGTTTACATAGGGTTACAAATGTTAATTTTATTTCTAGAATCCACTAGTGAACCAACAAGCTGGGAGGTTGTATCTGAAGATATGTCGACAGAAGTTCTTCTAGCTAGGGACAAGGAACTATACAGATTAAAGCAGGATGAACATCACACTAGTGCTATGGTAAAAATATGAATAATCTTATTTTTTCAATTTTTTTAAATTTTCGTAGTTTTAATTTTTTTATAAATGCTGAAATTTTCTCAGATCACCAAAAAATCTTCATTCACAAAATTTTCGGTATACATATTGTCTTTCTATATAAAAAGAAAATATAAATTTCCTGTCCTAGTTCAGATATACGAGACAAAACTTTATCACGAGACAACCATTGCAACATGCCGTGGCACAACAGACATATGCTCGGATCCCATATACTACATTCACTGCATATTCTAAGATTTGGTTCAATGTAGAATTTTTGACGCGAGTGTTTCCCCCTAAATAACGCAACGGGTACTCTTTTCAGCTAAATATAGAGGAAGCAACATCAGCACAGACATTTGGTACATACTTGGTGTATCAAGGATCTCGAACTTGAGCTTTAGAACCAGCACTGATACCTTTACTAGAGATAAAGTATACCTTGCAAGATACCATAAAGCATTGCTTGGTATTGATGCCTACTTACAAAAAACTACCTTTTTAGTATTCCATACGGAACACAACACTTCGGTGTCTCTCTGTCTGTCTATCACACCCGATTTTCTCCTAAACTATTTCATAAAGAAAGTTGAAATCTGGCACTAATATAGGAATTGATGGCCCCATCAGAGCCGTGTAGTTTTGAAAGTTAAATTTTGACTTAAATAGTTAGTTTTGGAGGGGTGAAATCGGAAGTGAAAAAAAAAATTACCACGTCATCAATTGGGGTGTCAAATGAAAGCCTGTGAAAACACCATGTATTATTTTTTAAAAATTGCCCAAATCGTCGTCCCCCCCTTATCTCGAATACTACTGATCAGAAAATTTTGAAAAGATTCTGGAATATTCTCTACAGGGTGTAGATTCGACGAAAATTATCACGAGTGCATTACCTGTAATAATTTAGCTGGTATATAAAAAAAAAAACAAAAATTTCAAGGTCATCAGTTTTCAACAAAGATCAGACACAAATTTGGTTGAAAACTTATTTGGGGTGTGTTTTGTGAGGTCATTGATCATTTTATACCTCCATAACAAAAATTTTTATTTTAAGAGGTTACATACAACTCAAATTTTTGTTTACGGATTATATTCTCTGTACTTCTAAGAATTATTAAAAAAAAAAATTAAGAAAATTCTGTTCTATTATAAAGTTATAGCATTAAATGTGACCTGGCGTCAGATTGGGACCGCTACCCGTGGACGAACTTTTTATTTTTATTTTTGCATATTGGATTATTTTTTGTGACGTACGGAACACATCACTTCGGTGCCTGTCTGTCCGTCTGTCACACCCGACTTTCTCCGAAACTATTTCATAAAGGAAGTAGAAATTTGGCACTAATATAGGAATTGATGGCCCAATCAGAGCCGTGTAGTTTTGAAAGTTAAATTTTGACTTAAATGGTTAGTTTTAGGAGGGTGAAATCCGAAGTGAAAAAAAAATTTACCAGGTCATCGAGTGGGGTGTCAAATGACAGCTTGTGAAAACACGAGTTCAAAATATATATATAGTGTAATACTTGCGCACACTTCTCTTCGTATTATTTTTAAAAAATTGCCAAAATCGCTGAACCCTCATATCTCGAAAAGTACTGAACAAAAAATTTTGAAAAAACTCTGGAATATTCTCCACAGAGTGTAGATTGAACGAAAGTTATCACGAGTGTAACCTGTAATAATTTATCTGGTATATAAAAAAAAAATTCAAGGCCATCAGTTTTCAACAAAGACGGAAACAAACTTTGTTGAAAACTCGTTTGGGGTGTATTTTGTGAAGTCATTGATCATTTTATACCTCCATAACAAAAATTTTAAGAGGCTACATACTCTCAAATACTCAAAAATTCAATTTTTGTTTACGGATTTATATTCTCTGTACTTCTAAGAATTATTAACAAAAATTTTAAGAAAATTCTATTCCATTACAATGTTATAGCATTAAATGTGACGTGGCCTCAGATTGGGACTTCTACCTGTTTTCAGACACTATCTGCAATATTACTCAGTCAATTTTTAATATTTTTTAACTTTTTTTAAATCTTAATAATTACTTTTTCTACAAAATGTCGAGATTTTTTTAAAATTTTTCTAATAGAAATTTTTTTATAATACATTAAACACAAATTTTTTGTCGAAAATTGCATACTAAAATTTGAAACACCGTAAATTTTTTATTTTGAAAAAATAGTTTTCATCAGTGGTCTATTTAACCCGATAAAGAATAATGTTAACATTTAAAATATATTAAAAGAAAAAATCTTACAATTTAAAGTAGGATAAAAATATATAATCGCCACTCTATTGTATTATTCACTTAAAAGCAATCAACGTAGGGAACACTAATTGCGCAAGTCCGATTTGCACTTGGCCTCTTATTTTATTTAACTCTTAATTATCTAGCAAAGTAATCACGATATTTACTAACAATGCTGGGTATATTTGTTTCCACGTACTTGATAGTACACACTCTGGTACCAAAATTTTCATACACAGTAAACACTCTTCACTGTTGACTTTTCTCGACGTAAAACAGAAGTCTAAAGAACTGTCATCATATTTACGCTTCTTCACATGCTTGCCACTCTTTGACGGTGTAGGTTTTTTATTTTCATTCTCGCTAGACTTATTACTATTTAGTAAAAATCGATCCATTTTTAAAAATAGATACGGGAAGTAGCCCTCAAAATCTTTACTTGACTTAATCACAACAATTTCATTCCCTCACTCACACATTCATTCACGTCGAACGCTCGGACATCGGCTGCTCAGGCGAATATCCACAGACAGCAGGAAGTCGTTCAACTTAACAAAGACCTGGGGTGACAGTAACCAAGTGGAATTTAACGCTACAAAAACCCAGGCGGCAGTTTTTTCTAAAAAAGTTAACGTTGCTGAACCCGACATAGTTATGTCGGGGCAATCCATTCCCCTAACATCGTCGCTCAATTTGTTGGGCGTTAGTTTGGGAGCAAATGTGTCCTGGCATGAACATGTTGCAGGCATAGCAAGGAGAGCTTCTCAAAAGTTGGGAATATTATTTCGAACCAGAAAGCTTTACACCCCACAACAACTGTTAATTCTTTACAAAGCTCAAATTCGACCCACTATGGAATACTGCTCCCACGTTTGGGGCACCGCTCCCAAACATACACTGCATTTGTTGGATTCTGTTCAGAGAAGAGCGGTCCGTCTGATTGGGGACCCGGAATTGACCGGCGGCCTTGATTCGCTGGAACATCGAAGAACGGTTGGCGACTTGAGTCTGTTCTACGAGTATTTTCATGGAGAGTGTTCGAAAGATGTAGTCCGCTTAATTCCTCCTAAAGCGGTGCATGTTAGAAATACACGTCGCGCTGGTGCTTCGCATCCGTATGAGGTTCAGCTTGTTACTCGGCGTACAAAGCTTTTCAAGCAGTCTTTTATATGGAGAACATCATCCCTTTGGAATAATTTGCCCAGCGCTGTGTTTCCCACCGAGTACAATTTACAGCGATTCAAGAACAACGTGAATCGCTTTTTCCCGCACACATGCCGCTCCTGGAGCGCTTTAGGGACTTCCCTGCAGCACGTGTGCTAGATCCATAAAAAAAAAATAAAAATAAAAAAATTCAGTGTTTCATTTATTTTATTTTAAAACTCTTTGTTTAATTATAATAGTTATAATGCATGCCTGACTCAACTATGTACAATATATTATAATATTAATTTAGTAAACTGTGGGGGCCTCTACGAATCACCAGATTAGGAAACGACCACCACCAGGAATATTGGCTGCCCTAGACAGAGCTAGACGTTCTTATATAATTTATTACCTTCCCACCAGGTGACCTTTAAGAATCTTAACAGTATAGCCAAAAGTGAAGCCATGAGTTATGTTTTTTTGAAATTGTATGGGTTTGTGTAGCATTTTAATGAAAATGTATGGCCTTGATTTATTTTTCCAGTGGTCGAACTTGAGCGTTTTGATTTGTATTTTAAGTAATTAAAATTTTTATTCAGATGATACGATGTGCAAACCGTTATTACTAAGTGAGATACTGGTTTACACCAGGTCTGCTAGATGTCACGCCCCATCACAATGAATTGAAATTGGAAATATAGAAATTTTCTCCCCATATAGACCATATTCGAAGAAGTACTGCTAAAAAAAAAAGCGGAACATACAAAACACTTTACATATACTTTTAAATATTTATATTTTACGTAATATAATAATAATATAATATAATATTATTTATATTATATATAAAATAATAATAAATATTTATATTATATTTATATAAAAATATTATATTAAATAACATCGCAACATGACACGTAGGCTGAAAAGTTTTTGGTCTTACACACAGATTTAATATGATTTTTAGGAAGTACCTACCTTGAAACGATACGTGTCAAAATTTCATGACATTTCGGCGATTAGTTTACAAGTTACAGTGGTTTTAGTGACGCTACTTTTGATATTTTCAAAACAATGGAAAAAATCGAATTTCGTGTGTTGATTAAACACTTTTTTGATGGTAAAAAATACTGTTCAAGCAATGGCTTGATAAGTGGTATGGGGACTCCGCCCCTGGAAAATCACTTATCATTTACTGGTATGCTGAGTTTAAAACGCGGTCGTACAGATACAAATGATGCCGAACGCTCTGGACGCTCAAATGAGGTGGTTACTCCGGAGAGCATCAAAAAATTCACAAAATTTTCTTGTATGACTGTGAAGTGCAATTGCGTGAGATAGCTGACACCCTAAATATAACAAAAGAACGTGTTGGTGATATTTTGCACGTACATTTGGGCATGAAAAAGCTCTGTTCGAAATGGGTACCGCCTTTGCTCATCGTGGACCCAAAATAACAACGTGTTGATGATTCTGAGCGATGTTTGGACCTGTTTAAGCGCAGTAAAAAGGATTTTTTCATGCGATATGTGACAATGGATGAAACATGGATCCACCACTACACACCGGAATCAAATCGCCGATCAGCTGAGTGGACAGAAGCCGGTGAAAGCCGCTCTAAGCGACCAAAGACACAACAGTCGGCTGGGAAGGTTTTGGCCTCTGTTTTCTTTTTTTGGGATGCGTATGGAATAATTTTCATCGACTATGCTGAAAAGAGAAAAACCATTAATAGCAAATATTATATAAAGTTATTGGTGCGTTTGAAGGCAGAAATCGCAAAGAAACGGCTCCAAATGAACAAGAAAAAAGTGCTCTTTCAACACAATGCACCGTGTCACAAGTCAATAGTTACGATGGCAAAACTGCATGGATTAAAGTTCGAATTGCTCCCTCATCCACCGTATTCTCCAGATTTGGCCCCCAGCGACTATTATCTATTCCCCGACCTCAAAAAATACTCGCGGGAAAGCGATTTGTCTCCAATGAAGAAGTTATCTCCGAAACTGAGGCCTATTTTGAAGGCAAAGACAAATCCTTCTACAAGAAAGGTATAAACATGTTAGAAAAGCATTGGACTGATTGTATCGCTCTTGAAGGAGACTAAGTTAATGAATAAAGTCAAATTTTTCAAAAAAAAAAAGGATTTTAAGTAGCTAGACCAAAAACTTTTCAGCCTATGTGTTATATTTGATATATTTCTTTACAAGTGCGTAACTCGCGGTGATCAAAAATAACTTTGTCAAGGTTTTCGACTATACAGAGTGACAACACACAAATATTAAATTAAATTATGTTTTTTTTTTCTGAAAGCAATCTACAGCGATGCCACAGAATTTTCAATCGTTTTTATTTTAATTAAATCGACGTCACGAATTCTTTTCTCTGTCACCTTAAGTGTCATATACGTAATAAGTAAATAGGCCCACCTTTCTTTACTCAACACAAATTAGCATCACGACGTAAATGTAGATCGCTCTTAAAGGCGGTACCCGTATGCAGTAGTGGTGAGACCAATGTTGGACCTTAGCAGTCATCTTCACAAATTGTAGTTATTTTACAAATAAAGTAAAAATATGTTACATTTTAGCTGTACTTCTTAAATTTTGTTTTGTAGCTTCAACCAGATATTGATATTCAATATACAGGAATACTGGAAATGACGGTATCCTTAAATGCTCGGCATTTATGTTTTTTTACTGATTCTGGGTATCTTTGGCTTGGTTCCACTGATTTGAGACATAAGTATTGTGAAATTGATACTACTGTTATTCGTAGGCCCAAACAACTTGTATGGTAAGCACACTTAACTAAAATATCTTAAATATGTGTCAACATGTTATTGGGCATTTTAGGTGTTCAGTTCATTCATTTTATTTTATCTTTTTAAGGCATCTTACCTTAAAATGTAAAACGTTCCAACGTGTTGGTTAACATGATAGACTAAAAAAAAACAAGCCCTAAATGTTAGATCCATCAAACAACAAGCAACATTTTGCATGCAGTTCTATTTGATTTGCTGGATAAATTAAATGTAGCAAATAAGGTGTAAAATAAAAACATTTATGTTTCACTAAATTTTGCTTACTTAATAAGCCAAATATTAGCCTGTGAATAAAGATTTCTGTTTTTTCGGTTATACAAATTATCTTACTTGTAGGATATCACCGTTATTTGTCAAGATAGAGAGGTATGGTTTTCACAAATATGCCACCAACAGATTTTTATTTATTTGCTTTATCGGACTAAATACAACTTTGGGGTGGCTTTTTTAACCACTTTTTGAATATGATCAGAGACTAAATCATTATTTCCTTTAAGACTATGAAAGTCCATGTAAATTTTAAAGGCATCTCCAGGTGGACAGCAACAAAAGAGGCGGCTCGGACACGATATAATATATAGTATGTAGAATTCCCCAGAAGATGTACTAATTAAATAGGCGCGTTTGTTTTTACACCTTCTAGGGATTTTATTTCCCGTTGAGTAGTGGCCATTTGAGTTTCAGGTCTATATCATTTCATGAGTTTACGATAATATTATATAAGGTATATCTGGCGAAGTGACTTACGGACCGTTGGAAATTTCAAATTGATAAGAAACTAATAAATCGACCAAAATTATGAGCTAAGCAATACAAGATTAGGAAATTTGTTCCTATTTATGACTGGACCAAAAAAATTAAAATTTATTCTAAATTCTAATTAACGTTTTTACCTATTCCAAGATCGTATTTGTTGACATTTACCAGATGAAATATAAGTGTCAAAAACAAAAACAATTTGGAAAAATACCCGTTTTCAATTCAAAAGTATCATTGTCATCATCATTAGCTTATTCCATCCATAGTCGAATATAAGCCTCCCCAAGTTGTCTCCAATGAGCTTTGTTATTTCCTTTTTGCATCCAGTCGTGTCCTGCTAATGTTTTTATGTTGTCCGTCCATCGTGTCTGTGGTCTATCTCTTCCTCTTTTGTGTTCTCCAAGCCTCCATTCAACTATACGGCGTGTCCATCTGTTGCCATCCTTGCGATTTGCTCTGCCCAATTCCACCTTAATATACATATTTGTTGTATAACATCTGTTACTTTTGATATTCTTCGAATCTCGATGTTAGGAATCCGATCTTGGAGTCTAAAATTTAGCATTTTCCTCTCCATTGCTCTTTGGGTTACCTGGAGTTTATTTATTAAACTTTTATTAAAGCCTACGTTTAAGTGCCATATGTTAATAACGGTAGTACATATTGATCGAATACTCTGGGTTTTATTGCATTTGGGATGTCCAATTTAAATGTAGATTGTAACCTTTTGAACGCAGACCAAATTAAATATAATATATGAATGTTTGTACCTGTTCTATTTTTTCACCTTCTGTTAATATGAGGGCTGTGTAAAAAATAAGGTTCCCACATTTTTTTCAGGTGTAAGGCATTTTTTATTTGAACTGAAAAATACATCATTGGAAAGCTTAATTTCTTAGCTATTTTTCAACATAATCTCCAGATTTTTCCACGCATTTTTGTTGACGACTAATCCATTTTTGGAATCCCGCTTCAAAAAAGTCCGCCGCCAGTCCGTGGAGGAATTTGGTAACCGCTTCCTGCACTTCTTCATCAGTCTCGAAACGTTGTCCACCCAAGTGTTGCTTTAATTTTGGAAACAAGTGGAAGTCACTCGGTGCAAGATCAGGGCTGTAGGGAGCATGTTCAACGAGATCCCAGCCAAAATTGTCGATTAAATCCTTGGTTTGGCGAGAGAAGTGCGGGCGCGCATTGTCGTGGTGCAGTCTAACGCCTTTTGTCAGTCTTCCTCTCCGGCGATTTTGGATGGCTCTTCTGAGTTTTTTCAAGGTCTCACAATAATTTTCTGAATTTATTGTGATCCCTCGAGGCATAAACTCAACAAGTAGGACACCTTTACGGTCCCAAAAGACCGTAACCATCACTTTCCCTGCGGACAGCGTCTGCTTGAACTTCTTCGGTTTAGGCGATCCGGTATGGCGCCATTGTCCCGGTAACAATGGAGTCTAAGAAATCTTCGGTATTCTCGGCGCATTCTCGAAGAAACTCCTGGGCCCCCCCGACTCGATCGGCTTTATGGGTTTCTGAAAGCATGTGCGGGACCCACCGCGCACACACCTTGTGATAACGTAACCTTTCAGTCAAAATCGTGTGGAGTGTTTTTTTCACAAACCTCAGGAACCCGGGCAGCCAGTTCCCGAATCGTTATCCTCCTATCCTCGAGCAGAATTCGCTCAATCTTCGACACAACTTCGTCGGAGATCGATGGCCTTCCGCTTCTTTGCTCATCGTGGATGTCTGTGCGTCCTTCGGAGAACTCCCTACACCATTTGCGGACGTGTTGAACGCTGATACAAGCTTCCCCATAAACTTCACACAACTGCCTATGAATATCAACCGGTGGTAACTATTTAGCGTGCAAAAATCGGATTACCGCACGAACTTCGCACCTGGCGGTGACGGCGATCAGGGGTTCCATCGCGGATGGCGGTCAGACCGGCACTGAACGTTGCAGCGAGTTCTACGAAGGCGGGATCTAGAGTGGGGAAATCAGCGCACACGGCGGTGTTGCCGGATTTCGCCTAGCATCTCGCGCGGCGAGTTTACAGCGTTGGGAACCTTATTTCTTACACAACCCTCGTAGTTCCCAGCTGTTATCTTTCTTGAGACTTGTTATTTAATTCCATCAGCATTTCTTGTAATTCCTCTTTTGTGTTGGCGATCAGAGTGACATCATCTGCGAACCTTAAGTGATTTAATCGTTCACCGTTCATTAGTATTCCTTTATTTTCCCACTTTAACGATTTGAACATGTCTTCTAGAATCAACATGAACAGCTTTGGAGATATCAAGTCGTCTTGTCTAATTCTTCTTTTAATTTTGATTGTTTGTTTTTTCTTCAAGCATTATTTGTGAAGTGGCATTTTTATATATGTATTCAAGAAAAGTTGTGTTACTTAAGGCATTAAGGACTACCGAATCAAATGCTTTTTCGTATTCTAATTGTTTGAAGTTGGTCCAATGTGTTGTTTCCCCGTCTAAATCTCGCTTGTTCACGTTGTTGATAACTGTCTAATTCGTTCGTCGATCTATATTTTATAATTCTAGTGAATTTAACTTTGTTCCCCTTTTTAAAAATGAGCACAAGCAAGGCGTTTACCCAAGGTGTTGGTGTTTTACTTTCTATAAGGCATCTGTTAAATAGAGCGTGAAGAGCTTGTATTATCGATGCCCCTCCATACCTTATCATTTCTATAGTTATTTATTTCATCGTCCCCTGGTTCTTTGATGTTGTGCATATGCTGTAGGGCGTTCATTATTTCCTCCGATGTTACATCAGGAATTTGTTCATATTTCATATTTCTTACTATCATTCTATTTCCTTCTTCTTTCCCGGGCGGTGCTGTACTTGATTTTCGTGTTTTGTTTTTTTTCGATGTTGCTATTTGTTTTGTAGTTATAAGTAGGCTGTTGGTTATTTGTGCGTTTACTTCATCAAGTTCTGTTTGGTCACTGCCAATGCTTATCGTATTTAGGACTGTCGTGCCAGTTGCAATATTTTTGTCATTTGATAAAATATACTCAATTTCGTTTCTTGTTATACCAAAAGTAGTAACGAGTCTAAATTCTAGACTCTTTTAAGTAAATCTGTATGCAAAATTCTAAATTAAAATAATAACTCCTTCTAACTAAGATGATTATTTTAGGTGTGGAAATGAAGCAGTTATCGTTTATTGGGAAAACGACCATACAATCCTAATTGTGGGAAAAAATGGACAAACTCATAAATATTTTTATGACAGTGCAATACACTTGGTCTCAGAGATTGACGGTGTGAGGATAATATCCAGCGCTCATCATGAATTGCTTCAAAAAGTACCAGAGGTTGTGCAGAAAATATTTAGGATTAATAGTACCGAACCTGGGAGTTTTCTTTTAGAGGCATCCAAACAGTTTCAGGTAAAGTAAAATTGAACCACAAATAACATTTACGAATTGTTGAATCGAAGTTTTATTGAGATGTAATTGTTAAAGAAGCTGTCAGTCAATAGTAATTATGTTTCATATATTTTGTCATAGAAAACAATTTCGCGGACAAGGTACAAATAAAAAAACCGTTGTAGAGAACTTTTCAAAGAAAGACTGAATATACAGGCTGTTACCTTATGTTTTAATAAATTTGCTAATTTATATAACTTTTTGGTAAAAATGCAAGAATCATTATTACATACTAAGATTGTATGATAAGTATCTGGCCTCCGCCAGGGGCTACTATTATTTAAAAAAATATATTTTTCGTAAACATAACTTTTCACAAGAATCCTGTCAAATTTTCAAGACGTTGCGTGATTTAGTTTATGAGTGACAGCCATTTAAATAGAACAACTTTTGTGATTTTACGATGGAAAAAATTGAATATTGAGCAGTGATAAAATATTTGTTTTTGAAAAAGAAAACGAATAATTAGATAAAAGCGGAACTCGGCGAAGATTATGGGGATTCTGCACCTTCATTATCGACCATGAAATATTGGAGAGCCGAATTAAAACGCGGCCATACCGTCATTTTTGATGAAGAACATCCAGGTCGGTCAAATGAGGTGACCACATCAGAAATGATTGAAAAAATTCAGGATAAATGATCGGCGAGTGAAAGTGCGTGAGATTGCTGAGACCGTGGGCATCGCAATTGAACGGGTGCAGACCATTTGAACAACTCATTGGATATGAGAAAGTTTTCTGCAAGATATGTGCCGCGACTGCTCACAATTGACAATAAACACGTACGTATGTCAACTTCAAAAGAATCTTTGGCGATGTCAAAGCGCAATCATGACCAGAGACCAAAGAACCGGTGCCCTAAAGAAGGCCAAGGCGACTTTATCGACCAATAAAGTCATGGCCACAGTATTTTGGGATCCACGCGGCATAATCCACGTCCATTACCTTAAAAAGAGCAAAACGATTGATGGAAAGTATTATGTCAACTTATTGGATCGTTTCAACCATGCTCTGAAGGAAAAACCTTCGCATTTGGCTAAGAAAAAATTCTCTTTCATCAAGGCAATGCACGCGTGCACACTGGTGTCATCGCCATGGCAAAATTCCATGAGTTAGGATACGAATTGCTTCTGCATCCACCATATTCGCCAAATTTAGGCCCCAGTGATTATTTCCTATTTCCGAATATGAAAAAATGGCTCGGCGGAAAAAAATTTGGCTCAAACGATGAGGTGATTGGTAAAACAAATGCCTGTTTTGAAGGGTTAGAGAAATCGTGTTTTTTTAGATGGGATACAAAAGATAGAAAAATGTTGAACCAAGTGTATCGATCTAAAACGAGACTATGTTGAAAAAAAAAAATTTACACATAAAAATGTTTTTTTCTTGTCAAGGCCAGGTACTTATCGTACAACCCTCGTATTATTCATATTTCATTTTTGTCTTTGGCGACGGCCCTATAAAACATCCTCGAAGTTTTAGTTTAAAAAATTTTTAGAATTAAAAAGTCGAAAAGAAAAATTAGTAGATATTTTACCATTCGAGGTACCAATATATAATACAGTAGGTAAAAATATCAAACATAGCAGCACACAGAACAGAGCTTTTATCTTGGATCATAGTCCAGGATTATCCAGAGTGTCATGAATCATCTCCGTAAGGTCTGATAGTCTGTTGGTTCTTATTAGGATTTGTTGGATAGCCATGTTTCTCTGCATCCTAACTCGTTCCGTTGTTCCATACTAACTACTTTAGTAAAAAATCCGCGATAAGGAAGCGACAACAAAACCTCTACAAGCAGTGTAGTATTACTCTAATTCAAAAGTAGGGTGCACTATATAAGTAACAAAAAAATATTGCCTTAAGAGTACGTGCTACTCATCACCTCTTATCATCTTCCCGATCATGCGATCTCACTGAGACATCTTCTACACTTCATAACTAAATGTAAGCAAAAACAAGTTTCTCGTCGGTGTACCTATAATACCGCTCTTCTTATCGAGGTGACTCTTTCTTCTCCTATTTGCGAGTTCTGAATGTATGATTGCTTTAGAGCGGTGAGCTGGAGGAGATACAGCGAAATATAGCTATCCGACGAGCCCTAATGAAGACGGACCCAGTCGACAGTGACTTTCCAGCCTAGGGATATCCACATATGTCTTAATCAGATGTCATGTGGAGAAAATCACTTCCACGGTCACCTTTATTGTCACTTAAATAAATAAATAGACTTTGCCTTTACTTATGTGTTTCTGTGGGTTAACGTTATTGTAGATCACTTTTAGAAAAACCATATATTTATTTAAAGGGAAGCAGGCTGCTGTATTTTTAGTGTTCCGTACGGAACACTTATGGGATCACTTCAGTTTCTGTCTGTCTGTCCGTCCGCCCGTCCATACGTTTGTCTGTCACACCCGATTTTCTCCAGGAATATTTGACATAGAAAGTTGAAATTTGGCACAAATATAGGAACTGATTGCCCAATCAGAACCGTGCAGTTTTGAAAATTAAATTTTGCTTTAAGGAGTTAATTTTGGGAGGCAAAATCAAGAGTGAAAAAAAAAATTACCAGGTCGTCGAGGGAGGTGTCAAAAGAAAGCTTGTAAAAATACGAATTCAAAATATATATGTTGCACACTCGCGCACACTTTTCTTTGTACTATTTTTAAAAAATGGCCATAAGTCGTCCACCCACCCTATCTCGAAAAATAGCAATAAAAAAAAATAGTCTAAATAAAGTATAGGTTGAGCGAAAATTATCACGAGTGCATTACGTTTGATAATTTTTCTGGTATAAAAAAAAACATGAAAACTTGGCACGATGGTAGAGGTTTTGTTAATATACTTTCAAGTACATTATTCGTCGCTCGTCGTTACTGTATCGCGACAAGAGAATTTTGTTTTACTTCTTTATAATTAAAAAAATATTTAGGTAGTAAATATTTGTTTTACGCTTTTATTACTAAATTCTAGTTTGAGCTAGATCGCTTTATTGGCTATTAGGTAGCTAAGACGCTATAACTATTATATATTATTAACTAGGAAAAAAACTTGGAAATACAAATTGGATCTTAAGATATATACACATCAGGAACCTAATTAAGTTAGCCTAGGTAAGGATTTTATTTTATTTTAAAAGCAATTACGGTACGGAACACTAACTGCGCAAGTCCAACCTGCACTTGACTATTTTTTTATATAAAAAATAATCTTTATAACTAGAAGTAATATTCAGCTATGTTGAAAATATTTCGGAAAAATCCTTTTCATTTTTTTCTTTTTTTTTTACTTGATCATAAATATTTCAAATAAAAGTATTTTCTACATTATTATTTTTTTTTAACAAATTATGCTAATACATACAACCAAAGAAATCTTGAAACATTAGAGTAAATAAATATTACTTAAATGATGCACTCGGCTCGGATAAAAAAGTAATAAATTAAAAAAAAAAATACGTGAGGGTCGCCTCTTTGGGGAAGGCAATGGCAAACCACCCGTAGTATCATGCCTAGTAAAGTTTTCTCACTTTGACCGTTCGGAACCAGCATTAAACTGTAGGTTCCCTTTATCTATGGAAACATTTAAAAAGGCACCAACCACAGGTAAAGACGAGAGGGACGCCTATGTCCGTATCGGATATGGCACTTCAAGAAGAAGAAGAAATGATGATTACTATCAGATTTATAGTTTATTGTTGTGGTGACAGTAATAGAATGTATCTGAAAAAATAAATAATTGATAATTATAAATTGGAAGCATTGGAATTTAATTTCTTCATTAAATAAACAAATAATATTTGATGGCATATGTAATAGAATTTTTTTAATATGTGCGTTCAGGTTGGGGAATAGAACAAAGAATTCAGGAACTGGCGCAACGCTTAGAGATGTGAATTTCATCGTTGATTAATAAATATTAATTAAAATGTCTTGAGTTACATATCTTATGATTATTTTTATTTTCAGAAAGGCAGTCATAAAGCCAATGAGTATATAAGTCTGGTTAAGAATAATCTCGAAGATGCTGTGAACCAGTGTTTAGATGCAGTGGGGTACGAGTTTGATCCAGAAATACAGAAAATGCTGATCAGGGCGGCTCAATTTGGAAAATGTTTCGTTTCCAATATGAATCCTGACAAATATGTTAAAATGTGCCGCCTACTGAGAGTTTTAAATGCTGTTCGGGATTGTAAAGTTGGAATTCCTTTAACAATTGCCCAGTATCCTTTTACTAACATAACAAGCCTAAGCAATAAATAATATTACTTAGTTATTCTTTAACTTTAAGGATTTCATTAATATATAAGGACGTCTTAATATTTAAGAACTATCTTTAATATAACAAATTTATCTTTAATAGGCGTATATCATATTAATGATGATGCTCTGGACATATCCAAGGCATTTGACCGTGTTTGGCACGATAGACTGTTGGCTAAGCTACACTCTTGTGGTATGTCTGAGAAGTTCTGTTTTGGCTCTCATGTTTCCTCAGAGAGCGTTCTTTACGAGTGGCGGTCGACGGATTTCTTTCTAACACCTTCACAATCAACGCCGGTGTGCCTCAAGGCTCCATACTGTCTCCTACTCTCTTTCTCATTTACATTAACGATCTGCTGGAAAAGACCGGAACCCAATCTACAGCTCTGCAGACGACAGTACGCTTGTCTCTTCATTCACTTTGAACGCTCGGACATCGGCTGCTCAGGCGAATATCCGCAGACAGCAGGAGGTCGGTCAACTTAACAAAGACCTGGAAGAAATTCTATCTTGGGGTGACAGTAACCAAGTGGAATTTAACGCTACAAAAACCCAGGCGGCAGTTTTTTCTAAAAAAGTTAACGTTGCTGAACCCGACATGGTTATATCGGGGGATTCTATTCCCCTAGCATCGTCGCTCAATTTGTTGGGCGTTAGTTTGGGAGCAAATATTTCCTGGCATGAACATGTTGCAGGCATAGCAAGGAGAGCTTCTCAAAAGTTGGGAATATTATTTCGAACCAGAAAGCTTTACACTCCACAACAACTGTTAATTCTTTACAAAGCTCAAATTCGACCAACTATGGAATACTGCTCCCAAAACATACACTGCATTTGTTAGATTCTGTTCAGAGAAGAGCTGTTCGTCTGGTTGGGGACCCGGAACTGACCGGCGGCCTTGATTCGCTGGAACGTCGAAGAACGGTTGGCGACTTGAGTCTGTTCTACAAGTATTTTCATGAAAAGTGTTCGAAGGATGTAGCCCTCTTAATTCATCCCAAAGCGGTGCATGCTAGAAATACACGTCGCGCTGGTGCTTCACATCCCTATGAGATTCAGCTTGTTACTCCGCGTACAACGCTTTCCAAGCAGTCTTTTATATGGAGAACATCACCCCTTTGGAATAATTTGCCCAGCGCTGTGTTTCCCACCGAGTACAATTTACAGCGATTGAAGAACAACGTGAATCGCTTTTTCCGCACACATGCCGTTCCTGGAACGCTTTAGGGACTTCCCTGCAGCACCCATAAAAAAAATCATAAGAGTTACAGAATATCATAAATTGAGTTGTATTTCTAAAAATTATCCAAAATGTAAATATTTCGGGCGGCTCCGTCTACATAAATTTATCCGTTTTTGAGTTTTTCATATGTAAAAGTCACCATTTTTTAGACATCTTTCTTAATTTTCTATTCAGCAATATTAACTTTCTGTTTAACCGGATGTGATTGGAACTAAAGTGAAGATATACATTGCAGTTTTGTAATCGGCAAAATTTGTCAAAAAATAATTCTATACGGCTGCATTTTTGTCACCGTTTTTGAATACTCGTAGTTCAAAAAGTCTTAGACCCAATTACAGTCTATCTAGAAAAAAGCGGGGCAAGGCTTACCTACAGTCGCTAAAAGATATACTTCCAATTTTTGTGTTCACCGATAAGCGTCACCTTCGTGCTGTATGAAATATAACTAAACTGTCAGTTGCTGTTTTAATTGTGTTAGAACAAACAATTTTCAAAATGAGTGTGGCATACGCGTCTCGCTTCAAAATTGTGTTCTTGTATTCTCATCCAGAAGGACAAAAATTGTCTCAAACCACTGCAGCCAAATAATGGAAAAATCGAGGTTGTTCTTCTTTCTTATGTGGTGTGTCATATAAGTAAACATACTGCCTGTTTTATCCGCATTAGATCTCTTCCAATGTGGACGTCCAGCATTCCTTCCACCTTTTCGGAGGTCTGCCCCTAGTTCTTCTATCGCAGGGTTTATTAAGTTTGGCCATTTTTACTAGTCTGTTGTCATCTAATCGATCTACGTGTTTATTCCATTGTTTTCTTCTAGTTCTGATCCATTTGGATATTACTTGCTGAGTTTTTGTAGATCATTATTGCGGATAGTTTTTCCATGTATGTCCCTAATCACCTTCATTTCTGTTTTCCTCATCATTTGTGCTGTTTTACATGTGTCAGCTCTTGTTTCTACGGCATATGTGAGGATCGGTCTCACTGTAGTCTTGTATATTCTTATTTTACTTTCCACTGTGAGGTATTTATTTTTCCATACTATATCCGTCAAACAACCTGCTATTAGTGATGCCTTCATAGACTGTTGTTTTACTTCCCTGGTTAAGTCTCTGTAGCTTGTTCCCAGGTATTTAAAATCATTAGCCTGTTTAATAATACTCCCTTGGATCTCAAGCTTGCATCTTAATAATACAGGCCGACAAAATTTGGCCAGACCTTTTACCCAGAAACTGATATCCAAACAAATCTAAATGCACTTTAAAGAGGAAGAATAGTTCTTTCGGATCCCATTAATGGTTTTATAAAAAAAATTACCTTTCGATGTAACATAACCTCAAATATCTCGAAAAACCATGGTTTCTGGGTAAAAAATTTGTCGGCCAGTGTAATTCTTTTGAAGCTACCATACATTTTGTCTTGGTTGTGTTGATAATCATGTTTAGTTTTCTCGCTTCCAAATTGAAGGCATGAAAGATCTTCTGAAGATTGTCCTCAGAATCGGAGGTGAGGACTGCTTCATCGGCATAGCAGATTGTGTGGAAGTGTGTGTTGCCCAATTTGTATCCTCTAGTTTTTGGAAAATTCTCCACTATTCTGTTCATGAGGAGATTGTCTTATTCCGGCGTTTATTTTTACTTCCTTGCTCAGTAGATGTCCCACTTTTATATTTGTTCTACATTCTGTGTTAATGTCATGTGTGTTTTTTATTAGGTCTGTCTGCTTGTCCTGTAAAAAAATTTATAATATCTGTTGCACTCTATCGAAGGCATGTCGACGAAACACATATATGCAGGTTTGTTAAATTCTTTAGCGTTTTCCAGTACCTGCCTCGCTATAAATATGGCATCTATGGTCGATCGATTTTTGCGGAATCCCTGTTGTTCCTCTCTTATTTGAATATCCTTACTCATTTCTTCAAGTTTGATTTTTGTAAATACTTTTAAAGTAGTATTTAGGAGCGTTATTCCGCGGAAATTCTTGAAAGAGGAAAAAGACATCGAGACCCCGGACTTTCACAATCATCCGATGCGAATCCCATTAAAAATGTGTGGTCGCTCATCAAGAAGTTTCGTGGAAGACCAACATCAGTTTTAAAGCGATTAATGAACGACATTCGATGAATCTGGATTTCTTGGCCACCTAAATATGCTATTTCTTTACTATAAAGTATGCTTCTGAGATGTCAGTCTAACATTGGCGCAGGTGTCGACTGAACTCCTTATTAATGTAAATGCTTTTTAGAATAAGTACATGATTCTATCAGCCACGTTCTTACTAGACAGAGTGTATATCTTATCTTTCTAGCACAAATTCTACAGTATTAAGTAAAATTTACAAAACTTTACCGTAACCACGTTGCATTAATAAACTTTCGCACGTTACATAATGGTTGTGTTTGATAGCGGGAATAATATGTCACCAGATGTATTTTTTTACGGACATAGCACAAGTGCTGCAGGGAAATCATTAAAACACTACAGGAGCGAGGCGTGTGTGGAAAAAGTGATTCACGTTTATCTTGAATCGTTATAAATTGTACTCGGTCGGAAACACGGTTCTGGGCAAATCATTCTAAAGGGCTGAGGTTCTCCATATAAAAGAATTCTTGAAAAGGATCGTACGAGGAATCTCAAGCTAAACCTCATATGGATGTGATGTATCAGCGCGACGTGTATTCCTACCATGCACCGTTCTGGGAGGAATTCAGCGTGCTAGATGAATTCGTGCTTTGAATGAAAGTACTTGTAGTGAAGTCGAACAATATTCAGCTCAGAATGAGCCCACGAACTTTTATAAGACAATAAAATATTTAGCGCGAGAATTCAAGCCCCAAACACAGGCGATTGAAAATGGGGAAGGTGAGATTATGAGGGACCAAAAAGGAATTTCAAAGGTTTGGAAAGAATACTGCGAAGAACTACATAAAGACTCTTCTGACCCTACCCATACCTCCCCTTTAAGTAAACCATCATAAACCAAGTATTCTGAGATCAGAAGTAGAAAATGCCATTGCAAAACTCAGAAATCAAAATGCATCAGGCCCAGACACTATTTTAGTCGAAGTCCTTAAAGCTATGAGAGAGCATGGGGTCGATTTACTACATGACATATGCAGTATGGTGTGGAATACCGGCGAATAGTCGGGACTGGAGAGAGTCAATATTCATACCGACATACAAAAAGGGCTTCCCCACAAGATGTACCAACTATAGAACTGTCTCCTTGATCTCTCACGCTAGTAAGGTTTTTGTAACCATACTAAATAAGCGTCTCAAGTCTTATCTATTGCCACAAATATCAGAAAAACAGAGGATTTATACCAGTAAAGGGAACACGAGAAATTTTGAATGTGTGTCAACTGATAAAGGAAGAGAATATAACATCAAAATTTATCTCTGCTTCATCGACTATCAGAAAGTGTTTGACAAGGTGAGATGCCGAAACTATGGTCGATTCTGAAAGAAATAGGTACTCTGCCACACTTATTAAAGCTAATACAAACACTTTACGAATTCAACGTAGCCAAAGTGCGTGTTAATAACATCTACATAGAAAGCTTCATCACGAAAACGATGTCCAGCAAGGATGCATTCTTTCGCCATACTATTCAACATTTATACGGAGTACATAATGCGCGAAGTTTTCAATAACTCCGAATCGTGGTATCGACGTTAGAGGGAAACCCGTACAGAACTTGCGCTATGCAGATGACACCTTGATTATAGCCGCAAATAAAAGTGGATTAGGGGTCATTACGCAGCGACTGACGAGGATCAGTAAAAACTACGGATTGGAAGTAAACAAAAATCATGATCATCAGCTGAACGAATGATAATCAACCTCAACATCTTCTAGGGCATGAAATGGTTGTTTCCTATCAATACCTTGGGTCTCTAATTACCAGTACTGGCCAGTGTCACTCAGAAATACGTAGAAGACTCTCAGTTGCTCGTTCTGCAACCACAAAATTAGTCAAAATATGGAAAGGCTCGACCATCTCGCGATCGACTAAGTTGAGCTGATAGAAATAAAATTGCTGCATTTGAGATGTGGGTGTATCGTGGAATCCTCAGCATATCGTGGATGGAACATCAAACTACCAGTATATTTTACAAGAACTAAAAATTACTAAAAGATTGAACGCGCTTATAAGCCAGACAGACATACTTGAGGTATTTCGGCTACCTCAGTAGAAGACATGAACTGGAATCACTGGTTTTATACAAGGAAAGATTGAAAGCAAGCGCTGCAGAGGTAGATCACTTTCACCTTGGGTGGATCAGATGAAACAGTTAACCGGGAAGTCATTGCATGGAACATCAGAGCAGCCACAGAACAGTGCCAGATGATAGTTCAATCCATTTATGTAGCACAGAATCCTCATACCCTCTCGAGGGTGAAAGGACTTAGGAGGAGGACTTGTAGAGTAGACTGAAGTCGCCAACCCTTCTTTGATGTTCTAAGGATTAGGGGTTGCTGGTGAGTTCCGGGTCTCAAATCAGACGAATTTTTAAATTCTTTTTTATTTTTGTAACGGTAACAGCTCTAGAATTGTCGCAATTATTTAGTAGGTGTGCTTTTTTTTAGCGGTAGTATGAAAAACAAGTTTAGTTCCGGTTAATCATAATTTAAAATGTCCAGAATGACAGACATTTTTTTTTGCGTTCAGATTTTTTTTAACAATAGGTAGCAAGTGTGAAGGTAGTGAATCTATTATTATTAGGATTTATTAGACTTAAGTTTTTTAAAAATATTTTTCTTAACGTTATTAAGATTAAAATATATGAGAGTAAAGGACGGAACTGGTCGTGAAGATGACGAATTTTTAAAAACCTTATTGAATCGTTTAATAACCAGAAACATGTACTTTTTGGCACTACAAATAGCAAAATACCTTAAAATGCCCGAAAAAGATGGAAGTAGTTACATCCTTGTTCACTGGGCAAAGTATAAAGTAAGTACTAAATGTGTTTAAACCACTACAGGTCATAATCATCATATAATGCTTTAAAAAAAAATGATCGATAAAATATCTTAAGTATGAGATTAGAATTTATCGTCTTACCGTTGGCTTTGAAAATGAAAAAATGGTTAAGCGTTATTTTTAAAGTTTCACCTGATATTTTTTTTAGATCTTAAAAATTAACTTTTCATAGTAAGTCAGTCGTAAGCCTTTTTTAAGTACCAAATAACCCAAATAAAAAATCAGTTTATAACAAGCAAACTAATTAAAAAATTCAACTACCAAGTTAACATTCATACGAATTTTTCTTCTTTCTGACGTCACATACTATGCTGTATGTCTGTGATAACGTACCTGTCACGATAAACCTAAGGCTCCCTTCTTAACTATTTTCAGGAAACATTATAGAGTGTATTTTATCTCAAATAGGGTTTACCGGTACTTCCCGATGCTGATTATATAACTGCTTTAAAAATAATTATGATGGTAAAATAAATTATTATAAGAAATGGTTTAATTTAAGGAAACTAATAATATTAAACATTACTTAAATAGTTGATTTTACCATATGTAATCCATTTAAAATCAATAAGCGCGTATTAATGTCAGACAGATTTTCTAAACATTTCTTTCCTCGGCCTGATGTGAAGGCATAGAAGATAGGAACTTTCAATTTTTAAAAATTCTTCTGGATACCACTAAGTTGTTAAATTGATTACCCAGGCCAGCAATTTTACCTATCGGTTACCCACATCAAATTATATTTATAATTTTTTTTTACATTTTGAGATTGCAAGATCAGGTTTATTTGCACCTTTGAGTCATAAGTCTAGTTTTAAAGGTGTACCTACCCTTTGTCGGTGGCTGTTCAAGACTACAGACGGATAGAGGAATTGTTCAGCAAGTAGCTAACAATACCCCAAGTATATAAAATCATTGTAAACTACTAAAATTGGATAAAGCATATTTTTAGTACTTTAAGGTTCGTTCTCATTTTCTTCGATCCTAACTCAGCTGAAAAATCATTCTGTGGCGAAACGCGTCTTGAAACAGACTGACGGGTGAGAGAACAAACAAAAACTGCTGAAAAAATGAACTTTGTCCAATTTTAGTAGTTTGTATTAATTTTTATATAATTATTATATATAAAGCGCTGTCAAGCGATAATTATTAGCAACTTTCTAAGAATTCCTTTATCGGTCTGTGGCCTCGAACCGCCTCTAACAAAGGGCAGGTACGTCTTCAAAACTAGGCTTACATCAGTCAGAGGTGCAAATTATTTGTTTCTTATTTATTTTTTACGCTAGTACTGTGATAAGTACTTTAAGTTTTGTTCTCTTTTTCCGTTGAACCTAGCTCAGTTGATGAGCCGTGATACGGCGAAACACGTCCTGAGATGGATTGACGGTTGAGAGAACAATGAAAAACTGTGCTGAAAAATGGACAATTTTAGTATATTGACATTATACCTATATTTTTATAGGTTAGCCAACATCATGTTGAAGAAGAGACAGTAGCACGAGAAATTGCTGAGAAACTGGGATATTCTTCAGGAGTCTCGTACAGAGAGATAGCTGAAAAAGCTTCCGAGTATGGAAAAAAAAAGTTGGCCATAAAAGTAAGTAGATATACAGTCCCTGGCCAAATTACTAGACGCACTGCAAGATTTCATGTAAAATATTAATTACCGAGTGATATTGTACCGTTTTATTATTTTAAATTGATTTGTTTTTTATATTATCCAATCAATTACCTATTTATTTGACATAAATAAAACAGCATTAATTTAGAAAAGCATAAGTTTATTAAGTTTTAAAGAAAAGTGAAATTAATGTTAGTAAAAGTCAATATTTAGTTGAGCCACCTTTAGCCGCTATCAAAGCTTTAATTCTGCGCGGCATCCTATCAATGCAAGATTGTACTGTCTCCTGCATTTGAGGATGATGATTCCACACATGAATAATCTTTTCTAGGAGCTGGGTTTTGTTGGTAATCACATCTTTAGCCACTTCTCTTTTCATCAGCTCTCACACATTTTCAATGGGCTATTACCCGGCCAATCCAACAGAGGGATATTTTTTTCTGCCAAAAAAGCTTTAACAGACCGAGCAGTGTGGCAGGGAGCTCCATCTTGCATGAAAGTGAATGATTTTGTAATACTTCTTTGTACTGATCTTGCCTCATTATTCCTTTGACGACGTACAGACGTCCAGTGCCCTTGCCGCTGATGACTGACCAAATCATCACTTTGGTGGGATGTTTAACCGTCGGGACGACACAATCAGGATGAAACTTTTCTCCATGACGACGACGCACATACTGAGCTTTATTCTGCAAAATTTCGAATGTGCTTTCGTCACTGAAGCAGACCTGTCAAAAATAGGAAAAATATATAAACTTCCATGTTTATTTGCTTTATTTAACTGAAAATGATAATAATGTATCAATTATTGATTAAATTGCTGTATCTTACCGATCTCCAGAAGTCCACATCTTTGTCTTGCCATTGTTTGGCCCACTTCAGGCGCTTTGCTTTCATTGCAGCTGTTAACTTGGGCTTCCTGGCGGGGCGACAGGCCTTAAAATCTAATTCTTTCAATTTTCTTCGAACAGTGCGGTCAGAAGCATTTACGCTAGCATCCTGGAGTTGTGATTTTATTACCTTTGTGGTAGCAAATCTGTTTTCTACACAAATTTTCTTCAAACATCTCTCGTGGGAGTGAAAATTGGTTTTCTACCGCATCTTTTCTTTCTTTTCGGGCTTAATTCCTTCCCTGACTCAATTTTCTTTTTTATGCGTCGTACACTAGCTTCAGAAACCTCCAATCTTCGTGATATTTCTCGGTTTGTAAATGTTTTCGCAATCACAAGGGCCTTCACTTCAGCTTTTTTACGTGGTGAAAGATCGCCTTTTCTACCCATAATGAAAATAGTCCAATTACTTTTTTAAAACACTGCATACAAAATAAACTAATAACTGAGTAGTATAAAACTGTTAAACAAACAATCACAGTCCATAAAGCCACAGAAACACGTCCGTACCTGACTCGATTCCGATCGCGACTGATACAGGTTTGTACTTATTTACGTTCATGTATCACTTTGTCAACACAGTGTTGTCATATGTTAAAAATAAATACAAATATGTAGTCTACAACAATTCTTTTAAATAAAAATCAATAATATTGTAGTTTAAATATACCATTATTGCATAAAAACTCTTAAGAAACATAAAATTACTAAAAAAAATACAGTGCGTCTAATAATTTGGCCAGGGACTGTATATATATATATATATATATATATATATATATATATATATATATATATATATATATATATATATATATATATATAGGACTATATAAAGAGTCGACTGTGTATATATATATATATATATATATATATATATATATATATATATATATATATATATATATATATATATATATATATATATACACACAGTCGACTCTTTATATAGTCCTATATATATATATATATATATATATATATATATATATATATATATATATATATAGGGACGGGTAGTGCTCAAAAGTTTCCATTTGGCCTCAGGAATACAAGGCTAAAAGGATTTTGAAATTAGTTAAGTTTTCAGGGTGAAATTTTAAGCTCAAAGTTTTGCATGTATCTATTAAAGCTACTGAAAATGCAAAACTCTGAGGTTAAAATTCAAAATTCTTTTAACTTTTACTTATTTATTAACATACTCTACCTGTATGCACTAACGTGTCTATTTACACTTTAGTCTTAACTGGTTAGTAAAAATTTTCAATTGTTTGCCTCGACGTTACCCTGCCTCATCTGCGTCAAAGCTCCTAACATAATAATCACGAGTGTACTATCGTCATTAAAAGAGTCTCCGACGTTGTTCGAGTTATTATATATCCTCAAAAGGCTGAAGTCTAATTATCATAAAACCAGATACTTGGTCCAGAATAACATAATAGTAATAATTAACGCAATAACAACTCGGTAAATACGCGTTCTACGTGTCTTGTTTCAATTAGAGCTCGTCAACTGCATGTAGGAAAGATACTACTGAGCATTTCGCAACTACACCGAAGTAATACAGAGATCTTCGGTATTAAACCATCTTAGCACACCATCAAACAGAAGCCTTCAGCATCATCGCAAAGCAGCAACAACTGGAGAACCAGACGTCAGAGTAGAAAGGTACAGTCAAATGTTTTGA